>CM060952.1:49887278-50002341 GCA_030765055.1 Mantis religiosa | reverse complement strand
CACCACACGCTTCAGCAGTAAGCCGTTGAGCATTTTGGAAATCGAGCTGATTTCTATATTCCTCACTGTCCAAATTTTTCAAGAACGTGTACACCTTAAAGCAATACTACGAGACTGACTTCGCAATAATTGCCTTTTTGACTCGCCACTAAATTCATCGGAAGAAGCCATTGCACTATTTAACTCTTACTCTACTGTTGTATAAAGAACTGAATGATATGATCTGAATTCTCAGAGTAAATAAACATTTCTTATCCAGCATTCATTCATAAACATAAGCATACAGCATTCCACAGGCTAACAGGAAATGAAGTGTTTGCTCTTTCTCGAATTTAACACCTTGATTTATTCACAGTAATTCTTTTATCACGTCATCCAGTAGTTCAAATTTCAGTTCTAAGTAATTAAAAGTATATGTACATACATACACACCAACCACTTTGAACTCTCTAGAGTAAATAGAGACTACGAACCATTCATAAACAAAGATATAATGTGACCAGGCACGTTCTGCCAGGGCAGCAGGAAATTTATTGTTTCCTCACGTTCGAATTGGCTTATTCAAAGTAATTCTTTTAACACGCCATGTCAAACATTTATGTTTTAGTTCTCAGTAGTTACAAATATACGTACACGCATACATGCCAACCAATAATGGTATTCATACAGTGCTTACGTCGCGATTTATTGTTATAATGTAGGTAATGGTGGTGTATTTGTATTAGAAAAGCTATGTGAACTAAAATTATGGGGTTTTCATGGTAATGTTAGATACATTACTCTCTACCTTCCACATGGTTCAGTTTTGGCAAATTCTGAGTTTTTGTCTTAGCGCGAATGTATTTCATACAGATTGATTAGGTTGGCGCTCGTCACACACCACTTAGTGGGAATGGAATACGACAACACCGCAGGACTCCGATTGGTTGCTCGCCTAGTAGCGCTCAGGACAAACACCTTCCCATTTGAAGCACATAATAGTTACATATTCCCTGATAGAACTCCATATGAATGTTCACAAAAACTAGTTTAGGAGGCATTTAAAATAAGTGTAAAGGAATCTTGATGTTCAGATTCCTATAAACAAATTCACGAATCAACTCATTGGAATGTTTCTAATCATCAAATATGATTGTTCATAACGCTAAAGCTTGTGCTTAGTAATCAAGTATTAATGAAGTTATTCAAATTATGAAGAGAAACGGCTGCATACAATTTAATTCAAAACTTTATCTTTATTTTGAGCCCACTTGGGAGTAAGTTAAAACTCTCACGAAACATATGCGGCCTCCCAACTGCTGCGTTTTGATTCCCCTGCCGGTTTAGAAAGTGGGCGGATGGAAAAGGAAATGAGAAAGAGAGAGAAGTCAAAAGAGAGCAGATGATAAGCCTTTTAATGGAGGGAGCATGGTACGGGGGAAATGGGCATTCATTACGCTTCATTAATATCCGAATAACAGTCCATATAGGGATGTTAATATGGCGTAGCAGGAGGCTGTAATAGAGATATAAAACTAATGTTCTGTGGCTCGTAATTTGGCGTCACTGAACAAGAACAGAAATGAAGGCAGCAAAAGAAAGGGATGGATAATGAAAACAGAAGCAGCCTACTAAACCTTGTAAACACATAATTGGCATGGCGTGTAAACAAATGAACATCGCCCTGTATAAGACTAAGATTTTTGAAAATGAGAAAGGATATCTCTTTGTGTAATTTATATGTAAAGCGTAGTGTGTTGATGTCCTGATTTGCATAATGCTTTCAATAATAAGATAGAAGCATTCGTCTAACGGTATCAAAAGCGTCATTAAACACAAATAAAAGGAAAAAATATATGAGTCGAGCGTTTCCAATTGCCAAAAATATTTAAATGCATTCTTCTGCATAATTGTACAACAATGAACACCATCTTGTGGCTCAAACTTGAACTGAAGCCGTTGTATTCTAAACATTCTAAATATCACAAAATATTTCGTGAGACATCGTTTTTGATTGAACTAAAAGCTAGATGGCTTAACAAAGGTTAAATATCGCTGCATGAATCATACGATTTGAAAACATGGACATGGACTGCAAACATTTTATTTCTGGGCCGTTTTACCACAAATGAAACCTGCAACTATATGAGAAATTAAGAAGTACATCTCCCTCAACAGACGTCTAGCAGCTCAAGGTCTTGCCCAAAAGAGATCAAGGAACTTCTACCTGACCACACCACAGAGTTTCCAGTTGCCCAGGTCCGACGAGATCATCCCTTTGACCAAGACTGGTATAAACCTTCCAGTTTCAAAAGCGGTTATGGAATATCAGAAGATTCCTGATGGGTGGAGCCACAATCCTCTTGGGAAGGTAATGGTCGCTGAAGATGACCACTAACGAGGTCGAAAACGTTCCAGACTTCAATAACAACAGAACTTAAGTGATTACTTTTCAATATCACCTACTCATATAAAATCAAAAATGAAGCAGTTGTGCCGGCCATAACGTTAGAAGTGCCAGGTTTCTTTTTCTTTCCTCCTATAAAGTGTTTTTGGCACTTACAACGTTATGGAAAAACACGCTTCATATATAGAAAGAGATTTATCAATATATTGTGACAAAGATGTAAAAACGTCAACTTAAAACTTCTTAATTTCCACCTAAACCGTTACCTCACTGCTAACGTACTGTCAGCGTTTCTTTTACACAAATGCAACATTTCCAAACGTTTTTACAATGTTCCTTTTAGTTTCTGTAGCACGTAGCCTTTGCACTGCTATAATCTTTCTGACCTACACAAAGTCCACCTCTAATATGGAGCTACACACTAATTCTGGACACAACTGAGATAATTACACATACACTGTTTCACCATCAGGTTCCATTGTTTCTAATCCCTTAGCTGGAACCGCAATTACTGACTTGTGAACTGCTTACCGCCCGATCCACGGTCTGCCGACTCCATATCACGAAGCTTGGAACGAAACCCTGGAAGCACAGTACTGCTCTCACACTATTCATTGTAAAAATAACTCAGTCTGACTCTTGCCAACTTACTACTAACTGAGTCACTACTCTGATCTGACGGCCTTGCATCGGTGTTTATATACCTCCCGGGCACGGTAGATCTTTCTGTAAATGGAGTCTTCTCGTAACACATTCTCGAATTTTGTTGTCCATAGTAGCTACACAGTTTCCAGTCCTATTCATTAGCTACACATAACTATGCTGTCACTCGTTCGTACACGAATTATTGTTAAGTCGGTTCAACTATCAATCAAAACGCACAAATCCAGTTTAGCGTTCTTGACAAACAGTCGGTATTTTCAGCTGTTGAACTCGTTCTGAGGGACATTATTTCTACTATTTCCATTATTTCTACTAATTGTAGAGGTTTTCCTAATTTTCCCAAAGAGGGCTGCGTGCATTTATTTCCAAATCTGAAATAACCTTTCCTTCTGTCTTTCCGAATTATCGCAACATAAACCGCTCAGTATACTGGTCATATGTTTTACATACCTGCCTGATGAATAAGCTTCAGTTTGCTGTTTAAAAGCTGAAACTCTACCCATTCTACCTGCGGTGCCGTATGTAGTAAACGCCGGTGTTAAACACTACGTATTTCATTACACCCCTAGACTTTTTCCCTCCTAGCTGTGGAGCTTTAAGTGATGAACGTGGAGAAAGATTCCATCAGGACATTTTGGTTATGGAATTAAGATATCAGAGCCTTTGGGATGAATCAATTGCTTACAGATTACTGTTGGTCTTTATGTAGGGATGCTCCCGAACTCCCTTAAAAGATGCAAGTTAAAAGACGACGATCTTATGAAGTCACCATATGATTCTCTTCAGACATGATCATCTTCGAGGTATTCTTCCAGCAATTTACAACTTTTAGAATGCAACTACTATTTTTAAAAAGCCAAATGCACTTTCATTGTTGTTAGCATATGTAATTAAAATGTGTGTTTTGCTCTTAATCCGTTAATATGAAAAAATTCTATCTAGTGTATATCACAGAAACTAGAGCTAAGTAAACATGTTTATTGTCATATTCGTTTTTCTCAACCCAAAATTAGTAAGGATTAACTCATGAAGTCCTGGAAACATTCAAAAATTTGTTTTTGTTGCCCAGTGTAATTTATGATAGGTCCTTGCACATGCACACTATGAAAATATTCAATTATGGGCACTATAATATTAATATATTATACTTCAGTTAACATGAAGCACATTTATACGCTTCGAATTGAAGCAAAGAAACAAAGTAGGCAAACAGATAAACGCTGAGCTCTAGTTTTGGTTAACAGTATATGAGGATGATTTTGAACTTAAGCGCTCAGTCGCCTACTGTGCTTCTGGAAATCTACGGGAGAAGAAATGAAGGAAAGGACACAGAAGTCGGCCTTCCAGGACTTATGTGGGGCCTAGAACGTCTTTAGATATTACAGTCATACGACCATGGGACACCTCCTTCAAAGGTCTACTTCTCACCATTGCGAGGACTCCTCAATGTCAATGCAGCCAGTTCCCCAAAGCAAGCTCAACCGCTGCGCTTTTTTCGCCGTCCACTCGCCCGATTCTTCAACCATGAATCGTGTTAAGGAAATGAAAAGATAGGAAATAGGAGTGAAGGGATTCTTAGTATAATACCAGGTGAGTCACCAGCCCCTATTTTTTTAATTTATGCAACGTGCTAAGCAATTTATGACTTACGCCCTTTCGAATGTCTTATAAAGGATGATTTGCAGAAAAGTTTATAGAGGAGGGGTAAATAACTCATTGCATAAGTGTTGTATGGAACAGAAAGTAATCACTATGTATGTCGATTCCAAAATCATATCCAGACACAAGAGGATGCAGTAGTGATTTTATTCGAGTTTACAAACTTTTATTCTTTAGCGTACACACCTTTAAACACGTCCCTGAAGGAACAACCTATCTCATGCAACACTTGACATTAACATTGGAATACACAATGGCAGATCTACATAGTGGGTCCAACTGGATTTAATTCTTCAACCAACACGTGTTTTGTTGAACAGTCAGGTCAAAAAGTGCTAAGAATCAGGTATATTGTTTCCGATTCTGTAACAAATTACGGCAGTGTTTAGCTCTTACAGAAAATGTAATGGCGGATGCAATTTTTTTATTTGTGTTAAAATTACCGAAACTGTATGAGGCTGTAAAGAACGTTTAAAGATTAGAGGTCGGAGGTCTGCTATTACTTATTGGTATAGGAACCTTCCCTCTCATGATAGCGTTGGCTAAATGGTTTTATACACGTCACGTAACCACTCTGCCAAATTAAGTTGGGTTCAAATCCTGCGTGATCAATTCAAAAATTATATTGCCCTTTGTTTTACTTTTTGTGACCCATAATTTGATATTATAATACAAATAAAATTGTTATAACCTTATAGGTGTTTACAATAATAGCCATGTTTTCCACTGGCAGATAGTTATAAATGTATACTTCGTAGTAGATATTTTATTGTGATCGGTACTGTGCCTGATCCATTCAACCAAGTTTCAAATATTTCACAAATACAAAGTGACAAGCTTTAACCATGAAACAAAAACTACTACATTTAATTTCGTCGATATGCTCTCAAAAATGAAACCCAACCACGTAAAATGATTTACAACACCAGACACGGTACAGATTATAAGGGTCACAAAGTTAAACATGATCCCTAATAAAAGATAAAGATAGCCCGTAGTTACCCTAAAAAGGGCAAGGGTCTCTTCTATTTGCCCATTGGGTGAGCTCACGCAAATTATATGGTCAGCTAATCCCTGTAGATCCCTAATTATCGGATTGTAATTCTTGTGTCTTTGGCTCACAGGAGAACCAATAGCAGCAATAAATAAATTAGTGATTAAACTGCAGGCAATAAAGACAGTTAGTTAATGCCAGAGGTTCTACACCCACCAGGTTCTACCAGGGAGTTACCGAGCTGTCCCGAAAGGGCGCCCGGCGCCTCCATGGGGCTTTCCATAGGGCAAGACCTAGAGACTAACAAGCCCCCCATCTGCTCCTGTGGACTCAAGACGGGATGGAAGTGGATACGCCACTTACGCGCGCCAACACCAAAATGTGAAGGCTATCGATATGACCTCGGTGGGGCCGCATGGTGATCTAGCACACCTTCTACTAGCTATGCTGGCTAGTACGCGTGAATATTAATGCCTTCCCTCAACCCCGTCCGGAGACGCACCCGATCACCCACGGGTATCGGGAACCACTGCCCCCTCGAGTCCAACTCAATCTGAACAACTCCCTATCAGGGAGAGGCTCCAATGTTCGGGCCAAGGTTCCTCTAGTGACGTCAGAGGTACTACGAGTGTTAGGGGTCCGCAGCGGCCGCACCACGGCAGCTGAAGGAGACGGATCCACTCCCCTACGGGAGGTAATAAAGACATGGTGAAATAAAAAATTACAAAACAACGTGACGTCGTTTCGAACCCAGTCTTTACATCATAATTCAGTGGTTAACTAACCCTTGCGAACAGCTGTGACGCCTTCTATGTCGCTCTTTCGTTTACCATATTCCTAGTAAATTTTTTCATGCATGAAAAAATGTTTATTTAAGCTTTTCGTAGCTTCTTGGTCCTTATTCAGAGCTGTAAGTATTAACGCTTGGTGAATAGGATACCAAATGGAAGGGTAGAACTGCAATAATGGCTTTTGTACTAAAAGGGTCAATGTTTTCACATCAAACTATAAACTGTATGTTGCATAGATAAAAATAAATAGGGGCAGCGGAGTCACCTGGTATAACCCCCTTAGCATACAGAGAAAACCACCTAAAATCCCAATGTTAAGGTAATTGTAATCGAACCTAGGATTTTTCGAAGCGAGTCTAACGGGTTACCATGGCGTCTTCTCGTTCGTTTGACCTGGAGTTATAGGTCAAAAAGCATTATTCTGACCCATAAATAATTATTGTCATTCCATGTTAAGCATAAAGTGAATTCTTTTAATGAAACCAGCCATGAGCATAGCGGAAGTTAAATTCAATAAAAGTAAAATAATGGAGCATATGGTACGTGAATTATAAATCATTTTATAGCAGCTACTGTGTATTGTCGAGTGTAGATAAAGCGGGCCTTAATAATCTGGTTTTGTGCAGTAAGTGAATGTTGTCTATGGCGTTGTTTTTCCGCAGGAATTGAAACTGTTGTTACATTGCAATGATTCCATTATCTGAGTTGACCGCTTCGTTAGTGCTGCGGTTTCATCATCAGGCTCTGTCTGACACTGGCTTTAAGCAATGCGAATAATTGAACATTTCAACAAGAAGTAAATTGAAATGTTTGCAGTGCCTTTCGACGTGTTTGCGTACAACTGTTAGTATACGCCTAGAATGCTTTCTGAAGTACAACCTATACAACACATATCTTTCATACCTATTCCATAAATGATTAATTAATATTTTATACCCATCTGTTATTCTTTTATACAGATAAAGCTTGCTTAAATTTTGCTAACGAAACCAACGGTTTTTTTCTCTATACTTGAGATAGCATCTTAATAGAGGCTTCCTGGGAAATTGTGGCCTGTGGCCTTCTGTGATTCGTTTACTTTATTCCTTCCCCATTGGGATAGGTAGCTGCAAGTTACAATGCTTTAGTACTGTTTTGTTACGGTCTAGTTTAATCAGCTATCTTTAAGTTCCAGAGATTCCGAGTTTGATTCCTGACTGAAGCATTGGCATTTTTCTTTAGCCAGAAATATTTCTCACCCTCCCTGGAATCTGGAAGTAAGAATAAGAACGTGAAGTGTCTATGTATGTGTGTGTGAATTTAATGATTATGAAGAAATCTCAATGTAAACAATCTGGAATTAATAAACACGTGATCATCATTGCTAATGAGCAATTACTGCAAAGATACATCGCCACTTGACCTTCGGTTTAAAGGTGGTTAATACATAATGCACCAAACAAAGCCCCTTTAACAAATTTGTAAATTAATGAAAGTTGATTCCCTGTAAGAAGCTAAGTTTTTGGAGTATCTGGATTTTAAATAGACTATGCCTGTGCTGAGAGTGTTGTGTTGGAATTGATGTGGATAATAGATTGCCCTTCGTCGATATTAAATATCCTGAAGATCTCACCATCATCCGCATCAATCCCAAGCTTGCTCGGCAGAGCTCTGAGAGGTGACCATCAAAGTTTGCGTCGACACTGTAAGAAACGACACAGTTTTAAAGGTCTTTTAAATCAAGTTTTATCACTTTAAAGCTTGATATTAAATTTTCAAGCTATGCCGATCACATACGAGGGGGGGCCCAAAAGAAACCGGACTCCGAGGGCGCTGCCCTTCGTAGACATAGTGCAGGGTTCTCACGCTAGATGGAGTTAGTAGAGACCTTCACGAAAAAGCTGTGCAGACGGCGTCAGTGTAGAGCTGAACGTGCAAGTGTGGTGTTGTGTTTCTCTGTTGGCGGATTACCTCTGCGAAGTCGTTATGGCAACTTTAAAAGAACAAAGAGTGTGTGTGAAATTTTGTTTCCTGCTTAAAAAAAACTGTAACGGAGATACACCAAATGCTACAGGAAGCTTTCCAGGAGGACGCGATGAGCCGCACGCAGGTTTTCGAGTGGTTTGGGCGCCTTAAACGTGGTGAGATGTATGTTGAAGACCAAGCTTGTTCAGGACGCCCTTCAACATCTCGAAATGAAGAGAACATTGAAAAGGTCCGCCAAAAGATCAACAACGATCGTCGCCAAATGATCGACCAAATTTTGACAAGGTTGCACAAGTCCGGAAAAACTACATGAACAATGCAGATACACTTCAAGAACACGAAGAAAGAAATAGCACGTGTCGTAATTTTGGAGCCAATCATCATAAACGTGCAACACTCAGACGATCAAGACAGTGACAGTGATGAACTATCTCTTAACGGAAGACATTCATAGCTACATGGTTGCGCCGCTGGCAGTTTTGTTGAATTAGTAAAATAGGTAGTTCATAAACTAAAATTATTTTTAAACTATATATTTAAACCATGTGCGTAATATAGGAATATCCATGTTGCAATTGTGATTTTAACAACTGATTATTACAAAGCTTTGGAAAATTTAGTATGCCTTCCCTTACGTTTAGCGCCAAGAAGACTCGCAAGTGTGCGAAAGAGAGGGAAATATGAAAGGAGTGGGGTAACGAGGTGGCAACGCTGAAGGCTCTAACGCACCTGATTCGCTACAAGCCAGAACTCCTCCTATTTGAAACACATGGTAGTAAATAGTATTCTAACCATTTTCGCTATAAAACATTTCTCACGACCACCTTAAAAACATTTACTTATTTAAAGGTTCTTCATTTTGTAACCTTAAAATTTATAACAGGTGCCCATTCTTCACCCCATAAACGTCCAATTCAGTAAACTCGGATGAACACCTTGGTTTGTAACACATATCCCTCACTTTCTTCTCGGACAGCCAGGTGAAATGATGATTAGCTATCAACGTTTCGGGAGTGTACATCTCTCCCATCATCAGGATATTTATTAAATGTTATAACCACAAATGAAAAAATGTATATAACACAAATATAACCAAAGACAAAACACTATTAAATTCGCATTACTGAACAAAAGAAGGTTTTCAGTAAATTAAATGCCAGGTCAGGAGATGACGTGAGTATAGAAAATTGTATCAAAGAAACGTAACTACTGAACTTAATTATCAAGCTGTATTGATCTTTGTTTCTTAATTCGTCGGATTTCCATTTTAAGGCCGTTTTCCAAGAGGAGCTGAACTGAAATCCAGCATCACGATTAAGCGTGCTCCTTTCAGAGGAAATCGCCAAAGCGTCCTTAATTCTCCTCTCCCAGTAACTGTTGCATTTTGCAAAAATGAAAGGAGCACGCTTAATCGTGATGCAGTTCAGCTCCTCTTGGAAACCGGCCTTAAAAATGGAAATCCATCGAATTAAGAAACAAAGATCAATACAGCTTGGTAATCAAGTTAAGTAGTTACGTTTCTTTGACACAATTTTCTGTACTTACTCCATCTCCTGACCTTGCATTTAATTTACTGAAAACAGTCTTTTGTTCAGTAATGCGAATTTTGATAGTGTTTTGTCTTTGTTTATATCCTTGTTATATCCAGTATTTCATTTGTGGTTATAACATTTATAAATATCCTGATGATGAGAGAGATGCACACTCCCGAAACATTGATATCTAATCATGCTTTCACCTGGCTGGCTGCCCGAGAAGAAAGTGAACGTATTCGTCGCCAGGAAAGCTTCAAGTCTTATTTTAACATATTTCCCTACTTCTAACATTTGTTAGTTGTCTAAATACAAAAGTATTCCGATGTTAACGTCAAGTTTCAGGCTTCGTTAATGTTAATGCTGTTCGGAATTTGTTATGTTCTTATTACATCAGTTTAATATCGTGTCAAAATTTAACTTCATTTTTAAAAAGGTGCTAAAGTATGTGTATATGGCTGAAGTCGTTGATCTATTTTACACCCCAAACGCGGGTTTTAATGAGCTAGAGATGTTAGAAGCATCATGAATATGTAAGTGAATAATTTGTAGTATTTCAGTAGCAGCTTCAGTGATAGCAAACCTATGCATTTTGAAGGTGCTGTTTACTGCACAGGAATTTGAAGGAAAATAAAGTAACTGCCGCAGTTTTCTCAACTTCAGTTAGGTCGTATTGCATGGCAGTAAAACGGATCAACAGCCCATGAAAACAAACTGCCTTTGACCCTTCTTGGTTGGGCAGTCACTGACACCATGTACAGATTATCCAGAGAGCTTGAAGCCCTCCTAAAACTAGAATAGAGCAGTTTTACTCATCGGCATAAATCCCACCACGTGTTTCTTCTCACCAGCCTCTTCTCCAAATGCTGTAAAGCTTAACTAATGCTACAGGTATTATAGATTCAGAACAAGAAGCTGAATTGTATTAATATTACGCTAATTGGTTTCGGAAACTGAGGCAAGCGTACGGCTTTACTTGGGTAACTTTTATGCTTACCCTAAATTTTAAATATTTGAGTATCCACATTGGAAACCATAAGTTTCTATCAGTTTTTTCGCAAATATTAAATAAAGTGGCTCAATGATTATATAGTGTTGCGGCAACAGGCATAAAAGTTTCGGCACAAATAGAAAACAAACGGCGGATAATGTTTCACCGTAATAAAGAGCTTTCATAATCAGTTTACGATCACGTGGCTAATGCACACAAAGGAACTGATAGGCGGCTAGCGTTCACAAAGCGCCGAGAATTAACGTTTGCGCCGATAAGCAAGAAACTGATAGTTTATCACAGAGGTGAAAGACTTGCCGGCCCACATACGGTTTCATGCTTCTGGAAGGTGATAGAATATTCGGATTGCCATTAGATGCCTTGTTTATTCCAGAAAAAAATCTATTGATTGACAAAACAGTTTGGAATTCATGAATGGGTGTATAAAAAGAAGCCATGGCTAGTAATGAGTCAGTTGTGTGTAAAACGAGAGTCAGTTGTGAAGTGTTGTAACGAAAGCTAATGTTTGTTATTGTCATCGACCTTGGTGCTTTAGATTGTGATATGTGATGTAATGTTGTTACGTGAGAATTGAACAGAGTATTCCTACAGAAATAAAGAACATTTAGAATTTCGGCAATTTGGACTTTTAATTCTACGAACCCACAAAATTATATATATATATAAATTCCTGCATTTCCTTAAGTGGAACACAGGACCTGCTGAACCGCGCAGTGGGTTGAGGATCAGAGCTTTCCTGATCAGAGAGATTCCGGGATGAGTGATCAGCCCAACGCCGGAAGTGAAAATACGAGAGAGGGAGGAAAGATGACGGAGCATTTGGTGGAATGCTGGCGGGGAAAACCGGATGACCCGGATTAAACCCGTCCCAGTGCCATGTTGTCCACCACAAATCTCACTTTACGATCGCCAGGGATCGAACCTGTACCGCCTTGGTTAGAGCCAAACCGGCCTTGTAACATAAGAGCTCTCAATGTGACACCAGTGCACACCGAAAAGTGAGTTCACAGCGGACAGATAATTTAAGCCAAAGAAATAAAAAATGTCGCAAACAAAATTAAAGCCATAAACTTCCTGGTGTTCTCCGTAGTGTGAAATATATAGCGTTCGATTGCGCTTGTTCAATAATCTTACCCTTCTTTGAAATAGTTTAAAAAGTGTTATACAAGACACTTTAAAGCTTAATAAAAACCCAGCCATGAGGGAATCCAAAAGCACTGCTAACAATCCAAAATACCACAATTTGTAATGATGATTTCTACTTAAGTGAGCTAAGTGACTTGTACGTTGTCACATTCGAAACGAATATAACCTTCTTTATGCTCAGTAACTAGCATTTACAAAATAAGAAACTGATTACAAAAGGAAAAGCAAAGTTGGCCCTTGTTACTAATTCCTGAGCGATCTCAGAAGAATAAAAGAGTGTTGCGTGGAATCGCTGTAAATCTGTTATTTTTTGAGTACTTATTATGTTGGTAGTGTTCAAAGTATAATCTCTGACAAAGATACAATGGTTTTGCGAGCTTTGGTAAGCATTACATAAACCTAAATACATACTTGAGAGAAATATAATTTGGAACTTTAAGTAAGAGTATCTTTTACCTTCTGTCAAAGGTCAACTGTACCAAGAGCTTCGTGAAAATGGGTACAAATGTATTTTTTAGGCGTGGCGCGTGACCTTGCTCGGATATGCATGAGTGACGTTACGCGAATCAATAGTAGGGGTGAGATCTCTGCCTTCACCAGCATATTGCTGATAAAGCTAATCTCTTTTTCATATAACCTTGCCTCGCTGACATGTATCACTCCGCGAGCAACTACCTTCCCCCTCATACTGGCTAATGCTTTCGCGCCATAGGCCATAGACGGTGCCAATGGATAGATAAAATAGATAAAATGTTACAAATAAGAATATGAAAGCATGCAATAATACAAGTTTATAATGAACCTGAGCAAGTTGAAACTGAATGAATGAGCAGTGAAGCTGATACAATTTTATAATGAAAGGGCTTCGGCCTTTTCCACTGGGATTTCTTAAAACCAGCACACATACCTTGCAAAAATGTTTGTCTTTGTCTTAAAATTCGTGTCACGCCATACTTGTCGTATGTCCTCCATTCACCCAAGTCTCGTCAAGGTAGTATATTTTGCGATTTGTATCCCAGTACTGTTTGATTGTCCTTAAATAACGTCTTCGCCAGACAGCAATTTCGCCCCTGGAGCGGTAAGTTTTCCTGTTGTCTCATCGCGATGTTCCTACGGACCTAACACTCACACCTGTAAGTTCAGAGAACAGCTGCTCGTTTTCTCTTACTGACAAAGACGAATTCTTCTCTGTGAGGGCATTAAACATATGCAACACAATTCTTTTTTCGCCGCTTTGTAAAGGTTTTCCCTTGCGATGCTTCAGCGAAAAGCTGGCGGTAGACTCTGCCATTATACATATAATAAGTACACGCGCAATAAACGATCAATAAAATAATTTAGCTCTCGCACTGGGTACATCACAGCCTCGAATGGCGATATATGACTAATCCAGTTCAAAACAAGGTCAGTGATAAAAGTCATATAAACAAATGTCATCACTACCGCTAAATCACGTGCTATCCCGTCATGTGCTTGAGAGCAAAGGAACCTCCTATTTAATTCGTCTCAAGAATTAACATGCATTTCAGATAAATCAACTCTGTTGCGTAATATATTTAATTCAAACAGTTACGAAAATATAAATTTGACAATTCTCTTCCAACATATAAGGATATATCACCATGTTAAATAACGAACTAATTTTAATCGCACAACAGTCTGTACCACAACAGCAGCCAATGAGAGGGGACTAGGTCACGTGACCGTTAAGAGATACGTGGCAAACTTATGTGAAACAAGGATTAGAGAGTTAAATGGCAGATGACTAACCCGACACCCCTTTTCCTTCCAAATAAACGAGTGGACTCGACCATAAGCTACTGCGCAACATTACGTTATACGCCACGTCTAAAACTACCTCTGTACTATGGTTTAGAGGCCTTTAGCAAACACACACACACACACACACACACACACACACACACACACACACACACACACACACACACACACACACACACACACTTACACATGTACACATACACATTGTCACTTCAGAGATCCCACAGGTTTTGATGTGTTTGAAAGATGAATTTCAAGGAATATGATAGCTACAATTTCCAAATCTATGGAACAACTTTAAGTTTGCTTCTTCCTTTTAGTCATTCAGTGACCAGTAGAAGCGAATAAAATATTTATCAAATCGAACAGTTTACGCGAAACTTAAGTTCATCTTCAAATCTCGATTTTTTCATTTCTTACATCTCAAACACATGAAATTTTAAGATGAAAACAGAAATGTTTATAATATATCCTTCCAAACAAACTAAATGAATTACCTCAAACCGTTAAAATTATTCTCTTCTGTTAATGTAATTATTCCTCCTACTTTTCAGCACATTTCATATTAACACTAATTATAAAGCGAGTATACAAATTCTATATAAAGCATACAGCTTACACAAGCTATAATCCCTCTTTCAAAAGCGGGAAGTATATTTAAGAACAAATACAAAGGTTACTGCACTACAGATGGAACAATCATAACTCTGATGTGACTTGTCAAATATGATCGACGTTTGATTGGCATTTAAATTTATGACACGATTTGTATTTCCTTTGCGGCAAACATAAAATCGGATGTAGTGTAGTTCGACGAATGAGCAAAAATCAATTACGACCAACCTTGCTCCCAGGCACGTATATACAGAGCTCAAGTCCATGTTTGTATATCCTACTGTAGTTTTAAGTATGTATTTAAAATAAATTATCTGCAAAGACAATATGATGGATTCAGAAACAGCTTGGATTAACGTTTTGTCTAATTAAAACGGAGATTTCTCAAAAGTGTTCCCTTAACGTACTTCCAGTATATTAAATTTGATAGGAAAAACCTTCTGAATTAGTTACTTGAAATACGTATTACAAGAATTGCCCTAAGTACGTCTTCGACTGCTGCTGCTCTGTGCATCTCTTCCTTCGGTAAAATGTTACGAGTGAAATAAAACATTAATTCGAAATAAACATTTAAGCTATAACAGTATTACGTACATGGAGATGTGATGATGATAGAGATGATGTGGCATACGTGGAGATGCTGCTCTCGATTCTGCGACAAAAGTTACTGTTGCTGCGTCCTGTCCTTGGGGATGGTGCCAATGTTGCAGGTCTTGAAGTCGTTTTAATCTGAGCTTTCGCTCAGATCCGGCGTCTCAGGATGAGCAATTTCTTTAGATCTTACTCAAGGCTGCTGCTCCAGTCGTTTCATAAGAAAAACTCTCTGAATTCAGGCGTGGTCTCGAGCGAGGGAATTAACTTTTCATCTATTTAGGAAAACATTTCATTTTTATTTTTAAATTAATATGATTTAAATCCTTTAATTAACATATTTACAGAATACATCATAACGTACGAGGGCTGTTCAATAAAGAATGATCACATCTTTTTTTTTTTTTTTTACAACGTACCGTTACTCATACTCATAATTTTGATTATCATTCTCAAAATAGTCTCCCTGAATGCGATGCACTTGTCCCAGCGTTTCTGCCAGTTTTCAAAGACATGCTGGAAACTAATTTTTGAGAGATCATTCAAAATCGCCTCCGCGGCCTTCACCACTGCTTCTAATGAAGGATAATGCCTCCCACGAAGGCGTTTCTTCAAGTTAGGGAATAGAAGAAAGTCACATGGGGCTAAATCCGGACTATAGGGAGGGTGAGGGATGCACTTCACGTTGATTTTTGCAAGATATTCAGCAACAACATTGGCAATATGCAGCCGCACATTATCGTGGC
Organism: Mantis religiosa; assembly: GCA_030765055.1. Classification (NCBI taxonomy): domain Eukaryota; kingdom Metazoa; phylum Arthropoda; class Insecta; order Mantodea; family Mantidae; genus Mantis; species Mantis religiosa. Next base: position 49,986,459 of record CM060952.1, on the reverse strand, counting down.
GCAGCATCTAGCCTGCTTCACGGAAATGTGTTCTTTGGCGCCCGATATGGACTTGCAATGTTTTCAGGACATCCCTGTAGCATTGTCCAGTTACTGATGTGTGTGCAGGTACAACATGCTGATAAACCAACGTACTATTCAGTACGTCTAGAAAGTAGGCACAGGTTTTAGGACTAATTTGACACTGCTTTACTGCTGTTTAAGTTGAGTTTATCATACAGCAAACTATTGCATGAACAGAGAAGAGCAACCTGCTGAACATGGATTGCCAATGACAGGGCAATCACCTCTCTGTGACAATGGTGTGGTTATGAACTCCAAACATCTGCTGAGGTGTCTTGACTTAGTAAAGAACAACAAAATCAATCGAACGTTTGTAAACTCTACTGGAATGCAAGACAGTTAATGGACAATTTATGAACTAACTCTTAGTAATTATAACTTGTAAAGTGACCAATCGTGGTCATTTAGTTTCCTATCTATTGTAATGGATTAATTTCCAAAGTAAAGCCATGTGTAACAAAAACACATTTTCAGTCCTTTGGTTAATAACGTTGATAGGTTTTACCTGCATGAACAATGAACAATACCTTTATCTGTTTGAATTTTTAGGACTTTGAGTTTCCATCATGAATTTTGTTTTTCCGTGTTAAATGTTCCGGTGCAATTTTAAAATTAATATTTATTATAAATGTTCGTTATATATCTAATAACAGCTATAATAACAGCTAATAACAGCGCTATGATCGCAGTTCCGCACATGCGCGGTAGTCGCTCTGTATCAAGAAGAAATGTGCACCATTGTGAGATCGCTGTCAGTCACGTATGCTTTGTTGTACTTGTTTACAATGTCGGTATTGATTGAAAATCCCGCCGCTTGTGAAATCAGATCTGTGATTCGTTTTCTGAATGTGAAACCAATTGAAATTTATCGGCAAATTTGCGACGTCAAAAGGTGTGTTTCTTCACAACAACGCACGACCACACTGCAAATGCGACGAAAAACCTGCTACAGGTATTTAGCTGGGACGTGTTTGACCACATCCAGTACAGCCCTGACCTCGCTCCTAGCGACTTTCATTTGTTTTTGCATCTCAAATCTTTTCTTGGCTGTCAATACTTCAACAATGTCGAAGAGCTGAAAGAAAAAGTTTCCAACTGGTTGAAGACACAGACGCCAAATTCTATGAAGAAGGTATGCAAAACCTTGTGCCTCACTATGACAAATGCCTGCAAAATTTCGGCAGTTATGTTTGAAAATTAGTTTAAGAGTTGTAGAATTTTGTGTAATAAATCATTTTTCTGTATCTGTACACAATTTAATTTTATTACCAAACAGAACTTACTTTTTGGACGTACATCGTATTTACTTTCGCCTAACAACAATGATCTTATAGTGGCAACTATAAGATGATAAAACCCATTTTGTATACAGTTGGTCAGTACATTTAACATTTTAGAAACAATTAGTTATAAACATATAAGTTCTCATAAACTATACATTCATAAAGAACTGAAGAATCGATATTGCTCAGTGTTCATACTTGTTATGTGTTACTTATTATAGTTATTCTCACTTCACAGAACACACAGAAACCAGGTAACACTAAAAAGATTTTCATATTGAGAAAGTTAATTTACAATCTTGTAGAATAAATACATTGGTTGTAGACTCTTCGGCTCATCTAGTAGGGCATGAAGATCTGAAGGAATTTTATGTTGAGTAGCGGGTACATTTGTTTATTAGAGTATAGATGGAAAATCTCAGAATAATTAGATGAGAACAGTATCATGTGGAACACTTTGAATGACTAAAAGTTCTGAAAAAAGCAGTTCTAACAAATGAAATTTTAAAATTAATATTTCCGGTTGTTGTAGTGCAGAATATGAACATAAATATTGACAATATTAAAAGTGGTAATACAGGTATATTGGATGACAATCAGAAAGCATTTTTCGAGACTTTCGTCAGCTTTGTGGTGTACCCATTCCCTTAATGATACCCAAATCATTGCGAGCGCTTTACCAAGTCTGTTTGATAATTTTCTAGAGGACTTGATAGTTTTCTGGCCAGCATGCCAAACTACAGATAGAGAATTGTTTGTATAATCCAAGAGCACAGTGTGTAGTCTAACTTTTGGGAGGAAGTGGGGACAACGCATTAGGAAATTAGTTTCGCAAGTATAACTGTTAATTTCATCTCTGGTTGTGGTTAAAGGAATTAAGATATCATGTGTACATCAGCACGGATTAGTTGGTACGCACATAACCCGTGCCTCTGACTAAATACTGTAACGTGCAATGAAAACGTTAACCAGATGAAATATCTTTCTAATAAACCTTTCATTTCAGCTTGACGAGGTGGTAGCTCTAAGAGATCACGGTATTTTTAATCGTAGGAATCTATATAGTTCCAAGTCTAGTAAAGAATAGTGGCGGAATTCAGTTGTGAGTGCCAGCATGTCTTCGCAGTTTTCTTAGTTTATAACTTAACTAGTCCGAATTTCAGTGTCGCAGCTTCGAAATTCTGTTAGGTATAATTGTATACAGCTTTAAATATTATATTATTTTGTGTTTAGGCAGCGCAGGAACCACTTGTGTGCCAACCTCAAAAGTTATTGGGTCGCACCGGTGACGGAAACAAAAGCATTGCTCCTTGCTCTTTATCAGTGGTCCTAGCCTCGCTTTCAGGTAATGGGACAAAGAGCAGTTGCTTGTGGAAAAAAATCGATAATTATCGGACAGTTCAAGATTGTTAATTTTGCTGTGAATTTAATTTTACAGCGCTTTCAACCAGTTACTGTAAAATCAACAGCTTCCTTTTAAGTTACAAATGCTTTATTTAGTAGTATTAAGCACAGTAAATAAAATGCTTGTCCCTTTGCATAAGGCATTTAGTTTTTGTTAATTTTATCTGCAATTCTTTGATATTGTTCTCTATTCTTTTTATCACTTAATGCTTCCATCCGCAATCTCACTAACATTAGCTTCGCTCTAAAAGATTTAAGTTGCATATGTCCGCCTGCTTATTTGCCGTCATTGGCTGTTATAACGGAATGTTGGAACACGTTGAACACCCATAAACAAATGACTAAAGAATATCTTCTTTATTGCGGTTTCATAAGCCAAAGAAATTCTTAACAGTAGCAAGCTACCGTGGAGTATGTCGGTATATTTACAAACAACTACAGCAGGCGGCACGCTGTGTCACCTCCCTGCGAACTTCGATAATGTGAGGCACGCGGCGTTGTTGATATATATATGTAATATCATTAAAGTCCTTTAATAAACGGACGGAAAATATCCGACAGTGAATGAAAGTAATGGTTGAAATGATGCTCAGTTTAATGATGCAGTAGCTATGTACACCATCGATAATGACTTTTTTCACTGCACATCGAATGGCATTAGACGTTACCTGCAATTACAACACGGAAATAATCACGTCCGTTGGACTCGAAAGTTTAACTGACTTTGTCCTCAAGCAAATATTGAACTATGAAAAATTTATAAATAAATTTTCAAACAGTATATCAATTTAAGTTACTCTAATGTGCACCTTAATATTTCCACACACATGAACTAATCCACCATACTTCTTTTTCTGATTATTGGTTATCGACACTAAGCGATGTGCATGGCAACAGAATAAAGCATTAAAGCATTTTTTTTATTTCACACTTACAGAACCATTTATTTTTCGTGTAATAATTAATCCATTTAATTGTTATGCGCATCACTTTTTGGCTATACACTTACGTAAAGATCAGATCTTCTTATTTATATCAGTTTTTTCTTGTCTACTAACGAGAATACAGAAAATGTTTTACTTAAGTTTACTTTAACTTACCTTTTAAGTGTTAGATTACAGTATTCATACACTCGAGAGTATTTATTCCTTCAAGAAGCAAAGTTTTCTTTAATCTTCTGCTATACAATATAGATAAAAGAAAAATTAAAATAATTTTCAATTTTAAAAAGTGTAAACGACGAATGTGATACAAATTCAGTTTTCTACAACCATACTTTTACACTTATAAGTGGCTTGTCTGTTATTTCTCAATATGGCATATTAGAATATCATTGTACAACCGGACTCCGGCTAGTCGGTAGATTCAGCACCTCATTGCTATGCCGTTTGCTGAATAATTCTATGTGATGATAATACACCTGCGTTTTGATGATGACTATTCTACTGTAGATATTTTTGATCACGGCTAGTCGGTAGAAGCATTAAATTCACTTCAGGTTATAGTCACGGATGAAGAGGTTTTGGGAGATTGTCAGGAGTTTTAAATATGCTGGTAATATTTTAAAATCCTGTTCGAATTTAATGATTTATGAACTCCTTGTGTTAGATGCATCAAAATACACAGATTTCACACATACAATAATATTTTACAACATAATCACGAGGATAAACCACTGACGCACATCCGTGTGTAATGGTGGATGTTTGCTAAACTTGTTTATTTCTCCTTGGTTACTTCATGACAACCAAACAATTTTTAATCTTGTACAATTTTACTATTAAAACTTCGTTTAAATAAGCAACATTGATTGCAAATAACTGTTTCAATTGGTAGAATGATTCGCATGTGCTGCCAGCGATAGGCATGCCAGCTAGTAACCGGCAGAGATTTCCCCTATCCCCTCACCGCACCACTCCCTGCTGAAGTCCTGAGTTCTTGTGCAGAAAGACCTAATTTCGTGACAGAATCCATATAATACGCGGGTCGTTCGATAAGTTTGGTAATTTTCCATAAAGGGATGGAAAATTTTTGTTGTAAATTTATCGGTGGTAAGCTTGATTATTCAAAAGATTGTACAGAAAATTGAATGTGTTACAATATACAGCAGATCTGAATGTGTAAACAACATTGTTCAAAAGCAAAATAGCGGCAATAATAAGTTAGGTATTTAATTTCAATGTCTTCAAATAATACTACAGGAAGATTTGCACGGAAATCTCTTCGCCCTACACTACCGTTATCATGGAAACATTTCTGTTATTTGTAATTTATGCCAAAATAACCTTAAATATATTGATAACATACTGTGTTAAGATATTTGTATGACAAATAAAATGAATATCTTGAATTTTCTGTAAATAGCCTGTGAGATCCTGTTTATAACTGGTAAGCTGTAACAGATTAAAGGAAAACTTACTGAACAGATAGTCATTAAAATACACAATTCAGTTCCAGTCAAATTTTCGAAGCAAAGCCACTTTCAGGTATATTTCATTTACTATAGTTTCAAATATATTTTCTTTTTCCTACTGCGTGCTTACAATAATAGGGGTATTTTATTTCACCCAAAAATTCAGTTTCGTTATTTCATCGTAAATATAGTTGTTTCGTTCTCTTTTGGTCCATTTATGCCTTTTTCTTTGCCTTTAACAGCAATGGTCATATCGGCGGCCGTTCTCCTTTTGGAACATTTCGCCTACTGGTGATGTTAAATACGTTGGGTTGCACGAACTTTGACTTTTTTATCATTAGATCACGCACACATTCGCACTCTCATTCACTCTTCCAGACACTGGAGAAAATGGAGAGTCATCTTGGTTGGAGAAAATCTCCGCCTCCAACCGGGAATCGAACCCGGGACCCCTCGCACGGCAGTCGTGTGCTGTACCGACTGAGCTACGAGAACAGCCAAAATATAATTTGAGACGTTGTGCCCATTTACCAAATGGTTCATCCTGAATCAGGGGCGGTTCTTCTTTGATGCGTTTGAATCGCCGAATCACCTAATTGTTTTTAACAATTTACATGGCTATGTTTTATGTTCTAACATTTAATTTTCCTTTATAAAAGTTATCCAAGTTGTATTTTGTAATGGAACCGCTATCTTGGCGCTCGAGTGTCGATAATGCAGTTAGCTTACTTCCCGACTAGTGATTCGTTATTAAAAGGCCAAGATGACCGTAACACTGGCGGTGACTGAGGAGAGGTTGGAGGGGCAGAATGCATTGCTGGTTACCATGGCTACGAATTTGATACATAGAAACCGTATATTCCTCACCAACTCTTTTATTTGAAAACAAATTTGTTAAAATAAGACCTGAAGCTTTCCTGGCGACGAATACGCTCACTTTCTTCTCGGGCAGCCAGCCAGGTGACAACATGATTAGATATCAACGTTTCGCAAGTGTGCATCTCTCCCATCATCAGGATATTTATAAAATGTTATAACCAAAAATGAAATACTGGATATAACACAACTATAAAAAAGACTAAACACTATCAAAATTCGCATTACTGAACAAAATACTGTTTTCAGTAAATTAAATGCCAGGTCAGGAGATGGCGTGAGTATAGAAAATTGTGTCAAAGAAACGTAACTACTTAACTTGATTATCAAGTTGTATTGATCTTTGTTTCTTAATTCGACGCATTTCCATTTTAAGGCTTAATCGTGATGCTGGATTTCAGCTCAGCTCCTCTTGGAAACCGTCCTTAAAAATGGAAATCCGTCGAATTAAGAAACAAAGATCAATACAGCTTCATAATCAAGTTAAGTAGTTAGGTTTCTTTGACACAATTTTCTATACTCACGCCATCTCCTGACCTGGCATTTAATTTACTGAAAACAGTCTTTTGATCAGTAATGCGAATTTTGATAGTGTTTTGTCTTTGTGTATAGTTGTGTTATATCCAGTATTTCATTTGTGCTTATAACATTTTATAAATATCCTGATGATGGGAGAGATGCACACTCCCGAAACGTTTATATCTAATCATCTAATCATCTAATATCTGCCCGAGAAGAAAGTGAAGAAATTTGTTGGTTGAAGTGGTAACCCACTTGAAGCGAGCCCGCGTGTCGTGTGCTAATGTTTATTATTAGTTTGCATCTTGTATAAAAACGTAATTTTTATATGATCAGTGATTGCCAGATACATGAATTGTTTAATTTTTCATATTTAAGGTAATTAGAATGAATCGAACATACGACTGGTGGGTCTCCAAACATCCTCTACTTAATGACAAACGCGTGGTGGTAAATGTCGGTAGGCCAAAACCAGTGCTATGTTTAGAAAAACTTCCCGGCACACCAGAAAATTTAAGGCTCATTGGTATGAGGAACATAATTTTGTCGGACTGAAGGGTCTGAGAAAAAACACTAACAAAATTGCAGACGCTCTTCGGGAAAGCTCAGATCCTTATATTGTATAATACAATGAGAACGTTAAGCTTAACAGGCTTTTCATACAATATCCCATTAGGATGATGTTTCGTGGACATAATGAAAGCGAAGACTCTTTAAATAAAGGTTATTTTAAGGAACTTTTAGATTCATATACAGAGTGAAGCCCAGCGAAATTCAAAACCACTGTTCCAGTATAAAATCCGTTTTTGCGAAGCTGATTTTGCGAATTTAGGTTATTCAGTTTTTCGAGTCAACTAATTAACTCGCCCAGAGTCACGCCTGTTCTGAACTTCTCGCAGCGAGTGGCTGTATTTAAGCGTACTTACTTAGCAATATGCCAATTTGCTGTGGCTTGAGTGTGCTTGAGCCATAAAATATTTACCTAAGGTCCCTTTGAAACTAGGATTAAGATTACTACGGAGAGGATTCGGCACTGCGACCATTTTTTATCTATTGTACCTATGTTCCAAGTAGAGCATTCCCGGGAGGAAGGATGAGGCGACAGGAGACAGAGGGTGGCCGACCCAGGAGTCACAACGCTGACAGGGCAGGGTGCCCATTATTTCCCTGATAGAAACTCCCACGGCATGCCATGCACCGCCGAGACACCTGCCGACAGTTCTAACCTGAAAGAGACCACCAGATGAGAGACGACCAGAAAAGATCGTGAAATGGAGGGACAGGAAATTCGGGGGATGTAATTAACCTACCCAGCATTCGCTTAGCGGCCCGTGAGTATCCCCGAATAAACCCTGGATCAGGTAGGTTGGCCATGGGATCGAATCCGGCCCTCCCGATGCAGGCCACAGACGAAATTGCCTGAGGCATCACCTTCAGTACCATTGAAACTAAGTCAATTGGTAAAATAAATTGGGAGTTGGGTCGTGATTCAAGACTTCCTTGTATTTTTCATCATGTATGTCACATAGAAAATGTTACCATTAATAACCATCTCTGTAGAAGGATATACTTCAAATACACGTTCTAGATGAGCTACGAGGGCTGTTCAATAAAGAATGATCACCTTTTTTTGACAACATACCTCTACTCATCCTCATAATTTTGATAGTCCTGCTCAAAAAAGTCTCCCCTGAATGCGATGCACTTGTCTCAGCGTTTCTGCCAGTCTTCAAAGACATGCTGCAAACCATTTTGAGAGATCCTTCAAACTCACCTCTGCAGCCTTCACCAATGCTTCTGATGATGATTAATGCCTCCCACGAAGGTGTTTCTTCAAGTTAGGGAATAGAAAAAAGTCACATGGGGCTAAATCCGCACTATAGGGAGGGTGAGGGATGCACTTCACGTTGATTTTTGCAAGATATTCAGCAACAATATTGGTAATATGCGACCGCGTATTATCTTGGTGCAGCCTGCTTCGCGGAAATGTGGTCTTTTGCGCCTGATATGGACTTGCAATGTTTTCAGGACATTCCTGTAGTATTATCCAGTTACCGATGTGTGTGCAGGTACAACATGCTGATAAACCATTCCATGAATATCAAAGAATGAGAACAAAGACTTTGCAGTTTTCGGCGAAACATCGGATGTTAAACCAACTGGACCACAGCCCAAAGCCTGGAAGATGTATATAATGTAGTAAACTAAAAAATAATCCTATAAATCATACAGTGCACTGGTAGTTCAATTATATAGAATACATCCAACATTTGCTATATGGAACAATCATTATAAGTTAAAAATTTAACATTATAAGCAAATATTTTCATTTGTGTGTGTTTGGGAGTGACAGAGTATTAAGAACCAACTACAAATAGTTTTTCAAATATTTTCATGCCTAAATTACATATGATTATTCAATTTCACTGTTAAGAAATTACTTTTTTGAGTAGTAACAGTGCTAAGCAAGTGTCCAATTAGGGTTAATTTAAAGATAGTAAATTTCTTTACTGACTTCAAACCAACAAGAAGTTTGTTATATAATTTGGTACCTATATAAATTGCTCCATTTGAAGTGTAATATTGGGTATTGTGACATGTAAATCTGATTTTTGTTTAGTATTGTAGTTGTGGATTTCTTTGTTGAAAAGATATTACCAGAAGTTTTTTTTTATTTTATTTTAGAAAGGATTAATTCATGTGCTAAACTGTGGCAGATTTTCAAAATTGCTGACCACAGATGAGGGGCAAATGGAGTTTGTTTTGTCTTTTATTCAAGAACTTCTAGACTGTGCCCAGATTGCAAGAAAACATTCCTAAAAAGAAAATATCCATAAGAATAGTAAAGGCATCCTAAAAAGCAAAAAGCTATTTATTTTGATTTTATGCACTTATCAATAGTTTTTACACTAACTAAAAGCTACAAAACCTATAATTCCTAATATTCAAAGTTGTCACTACAATTCGTACATTAATGTTCTGTACTGAAATTGATCTTTTATCACAATTAAATCAAATCAAATAGAAAATATTTAAAGGGATGAACACAAGCATTTTTTGATAATAAACAATCTTCAAATGCTTAATCTTATCTTGTTTTATATTACAGAAAACCATGAACTGCATCATAAGTAAACCATTTAAGACACAGTAAAAAAATCAGAACAAAACTAACAATTATTTTCTTAGTCGGTTTTTTCTTGGCTTTTATAAAATCGATGCTAATAATGATCTTGTGTATTCAGAATGTGTGAGTGCACTCTACCAAACTGCTCCTTTTCCTGTTAAAAAGGTTTTAGAAATAATGTGATAGATCAATTTCCAAGACTATGTTCTACTACAGCTATAGTAATTTACTAATTGGTTTAAACTGGGCAATATGTGCATTCTCAAGTTTACTTAAGCTACTGTTTATTTCATATAACTATGTAGCTTAGTTACTTACGGAGAGTTGGTCCAGAAACACAACCATACGTTCCTTGTTCTTAAGAATAAATGGGTTCGCCACCTCCATATAAGGCTCTTTTCCACCAAATTCAACAAGATTTGCAAGATTTTGCAAACATTTTGCCACCATGATGAGCGAACGGGCTGCCATCGGAGGTGGCGGTTCTGTAAAAGAAAAAAACACCACACACTCACTCACTCAAAGAATGAGATGACCATAACTTTCCCAGCAGAGGCAACCACTTTTTCTTTTAGGGGGTTGGTGATGAAGGAGATTTCTACACTGAGCTTTGCTGTTTGCTCTCAGGATCAAAATGATGTAACCAAGTTTCATCAACAGTGATTACGTTTGAAAGAAACTCCGGATCTTCTCCTAACATCAACTTTAACTGCATGCAGGCCTACATGTGAATTTCCTTTTGTTCGGGGATCCATCGCGTCCAAACACGACTCATGTGTAATGTTTCTGTCACCAACGTGTAGTTGGCAGCCAATGAAATGTTCAGTATTTCAGAAAGTGATCTTAAGGTAATTCGTTGATCCTCTCTCACAATGGCAGCCGCAGTATTGATGTTTTCTTCCTTAAGGGCAGTACCGGGTCCACCTTCCTTTGAAATTTATTTTCCCCCTCTTTAAAAATTTTAAACCACCTTCGAGCTGTGCTGTAGGGTAGGCATCCTGTGACATTGTATAGGTCTCAACTTAAGATTTGTTGAGCCGAAAGCAGAATTTCAAAGCCGCGTATTGTTCCTCGTGTGTTACCTCCATTGCAGCGGTAGGCGATACTGAACATGTCTGAACTGCCTGGTTCTCACAGGCGGGAACCAGGAGTACCAACAATTAAACTACTACGGCGTGTTTGTTTCACATTAAGTTAACAGAATATAAGATTGAATTTTAGTGCGAAAAATTATGACCGTATAAAAGCTGTGATCGTTCTTTATTGAACAGCCCTCGTATTTCTCATAAGCAGAAGACAATGATTGGAGCCTTGGCTTATTTACTCAGCTGAAAAAACTTGCATTTCCTTTTACAAAACATTAAAGTAGTATTTAGTTCATAACGTTGATCCCAAGCAAAGCAATTTTTTTTGTAGAAAATCAAAGTTTAATTTGAGTTACAAAGACGTGTAGTGGCCCATAAACTTCTCATCAACCATTACAAAAATTAAAATGGGGTACTCCTTGACTTGAAAGTCCTCATATAGCAACACGAATTTACTTTAAGTTAAATTACACTTTCATCAACGTAAATGTAGCTAATTCAATAATCATACAGAAATTAGCGAACTTCTGCAGAGAGCTTATTTGAAAATGCGTGGAAATAATTTCCTGCGTTGAGTTTAGAGAAAGTGAAAGCTAATTTTTCATAAGTACAATGTAATTTGTGCTTGTAAGCATAGCTCAAAAACCATTTTGTCTCTTTTTGCGCCTCTCTGCTCATCCCTGTGCTCTGCGTTTGCCGAGTCGGAATGTAATACCATTTATAAAAGGTTTATAACACGTGAAGTAACATGGAGAGGAAAAAAACTTTCTATTTTACCGTCTCCTGCGATCGCAAATTGCATTATCAATCCAGCCTGGGGCGAAATGCATATTGTTTTTGTGCTCTGCTCAGAAAGCCTTTCCTCCAGTCGACACGAAAGTGAACTGTACATAACAATTATAACATGTTCATTTCGCGAACAGCTGACGTTAATTGGGTAACACCACTCGCGTCTTGCAAGCTGAACAGTGGCGTAGCCAATTAAATAAGGAGGTGACTTACTGCAAGTTTCACGTGATGGAGTAAAAATTATCACTATGCATGTGCTTCATTTTGTTTGCGACTAACTTAATTAGAAATGGATCAAAGCATATTTCAATTTATTCGTCAACAAATGATCAGAATTGCAAAGACATATTAGCAGCCCTGTATGGAAGGTGTGTTTATGCTCGACCATGCCATACTTTACTATTTATAATAATTATATTTATGGGCTTCATTAAAGTATACCTGTTCATTAAAGTATTTGTATTCGATCAGTCAATCAGAAGTGACCACGTAACATTGTGAAAGCGCAAGCATCGATTCTCGTTTCAATCCACAACGGTACTAGCACTAGTTGAGAAAAAGTAACCAGTAACAGCCAGGCACGTATTTAGAAGTCAATTTCCGAGCAGGGGTCCAAAAGATCTACGTTGAATTATTTGCTTTTAATAAATAAGTGATCAGGGTTGTATTTTCATCATGTTAGTAAAAAATAAAAAAACGTGTAATATATTATATTCATATGACTTTCTTCACCCAAGCTCCTACAAATTGTTCTTAGAAAAGTTTGTTTTTGTCTTATTTCTTTGGATAAATTATGTAGAAAGGCCTTTGCTCATTGCACACTTTTTGTTCTTATACCTGGGAGAAAGTAATATAAGCAGCAATCAGATATTTAAAAAGCGAACCACTGATTGATGCATTTGAAGTATTAGTTCTCCTTGAATGAAAAAGGGAATATGAACGTAGACGTTAAAAATTACATACCCTCAAGTAAGTATCTGCGAATTCTAACCAAAAATTATAATATATCGGAATTGGGTAACTTTGCAAAAAATTTATGTGTATTTTAATGAGTACTACAGCTGCTGTGCAGCAACTTTTCTTTTATCTCTTAAATAGCTTCATGTCTGCCTGACAGTGAAAAGAAACGTTAAGATGAGAAGCTTGAATAAACTTTTCCGATTTATTTTAAACTAAGTTGTATTTCAAATATTTATTAAAGGTTTAAAATGATAATTCATTTGAGGGGGGGGGGGGTTCCGGATCGCCTGGACACCCCCCTTAATTACGTCCCTGGTAACAGCGACATTGAACTTACACCCCCAGAAATTACGACAAAAGCACTCAATGTTACCAGGAGCTGGGCCCGCAGTGCATGTGACGTCAGGCAAGATCCGAGTAGCACCAAGTTGCCTATATAAATGGCACTGAGTACTGAACCTGAGGGTTCAGTCAGGTATAGCGCACTCGATGATAACAATGTAGCTACCACGTACCAAATATAATTTAAATTTTCAATGTAACGATTTATTGAAGGACAGATATACACACAAGAAAGACTTTGCTGATTTTTACAAGAATTTCCCCAAGACCTTATTTCTGAGATGGCAGTGCAATGTGTATGTTTGGCTGGACATACGTGTGCGAATAATTTTTTTCTGTTATGAAATTAGCTAAATCCAAACCCTGAAGTACCTTGTCGGATCACAATCTACCCGCCTCCTGATCTTCATTTGAACGGCACACCCCTGCCATTTGTCTCGCACCTGAAGTTCTTGGGCCTCTACTTGGACCGACAACTCAACTGGGAGCACATTCGTCACCTTCGAGCCTCTTGCGATCGTTCTCTTCGGGTGCTGAAGGTATTATCTGGAGCATCTTGGGGGGGGGGGCGATCGCACGGTAATGTTGAGGCTGTACCGCTCTCTGGTTCGGTCCAAGCTGGACTATGGCAGTTTTATTTATGGCGCAGCGACCGCCTCTAAACTTCGCCTTTTAGACACCGTGCATCATACTGGTATCCGCCTTGCCACAGGAGCTTTCCGCACCACTCGAGTCGACTGCCTTTATGCAGACTCAGGCGAACCTCCACTCCATATTCGTCGTTCGCTGTTACTCTGCTCATACGTCTCGAAATTGGCAAGTCATCCCAAATCATCCTTGTTTCAAACCAGTTCTGTGTCCAGATTTAGTCCACCGTTATATGCGCCCTGGTTCTCGGACACGCCCCATGGGAATAAGATTTCGGGATCTCCTACATCCGCATGGCCTCCGAATGCCTCGCGTGGAGAGGTCGTCCATCAGCCCTTATCCTGCTTGGCAACTCGATCGTGCGCGGTTCGATCTCGCTCTTTCCAGCAACTCTAGACTCGCTACTCCACATTCGGTGTTCCAACAACTTTTTGCCGAACTACTGGGTCGTTACCCTATGTTCCGGTCTTTACAGACGGTTCTCAGTTAGGTAGCACTACGGGTTGCGCGTTCTTCATTAACGGTGAGGCTCATAAATTTCGACTTCTGGACTCCACATCGGTCTTCTCAGCAGAGCTGTATGCCATCTACTATTTGCTCCTTTTTATTTTCAAGTCAGCTCCTGGCTCTTTTATTGTTTGCACTGACTCTCTAAGTGCTCTTCAGGCCTTGCAACAGCACACTGCCGCTCACTCCCTTGTTTTAAAAATACAGGCCCAGATCTCGCAAATGCTCAGTCGCGGATACCATTTTGTTTTTACCTGGAACCCAGGCCATGTGGGCATTTCCGGGAATGAGGAGGCGGACGCGGCTGCTAAGTCCGCTTGCCGTTTGCCCCGGAGTTCAACAACTACGGTGCCATACCAGGATGTGCAACGTTTTTTCCGTCGCCATCTCCTATCTGCTTGGCAGCAATCCTGGACAGCTTTAGAAGGCACACAACTCCGGGCGATAAAGGAGAGCTTACAACCCTGGCCAACTTCCTGCAGGGATAACCGGCGGGCCGAGATGATACTCACCCGGCTGAGAATTGGGCACACACGAGCGAATCATGGCCACCTGTTAAGAGGGGAACCGGTCCCTGTGTGTGCTCCGTGTGCAGTACGCCTCACTGTGCGGCACGTATTGCTTGATTGTCCGCAGTACGCCCGCGTTCGACAGTCTTTGGGCCTAAGGAGTAACCTGCACGGTATTTTAGGGGACGACCCAGTGGCCGTGGATAAGGCACTGCGGTTTGTTTTTAAAATCGGTTTTAATTAACAAGTCTAACTTGCATTTTATATTTATTAATTTTAGAGATTTTAAATACTTAGTCTTTAGATGTTTCTTATGTCCTTTTAACAGTTGAGTGCTTTTATTATATTTTACCTTTTAGCTAATTTTTTATAGCTTTATGTTTTATTGTTGACTTTGGGCCCAAATGACCTTGTTGTCGACGGGCCCTAAAACACCACACACTCACTCACTCAACATGCAGCCTTCGATTACAAATTTCCCAGACATTCAGACCTGACATTGATAAACTAGTTAAAGAAAAACGTAACAGAAAGTGTTGGAAAATGTCCGCGTAATTTTGTTCTGAATGGTTGTCCTCTAATTTGCAGAGAAAATTACTGTAAGTTTTATTTTATTTACTTTATAACAAGCCTGAAACTCAGATAAACTACGAGTTGAAGTTTTATATATTTTATCATAGCACAGAGCCAAAATGTAATTATTTATAAACTGTGACCAATTGTGTGATTAAAGGAGTCAGCAATAATATTACAACACTCAAGATGTAAGTTGTACATATTATTAATACCCGATACGCTGTCGGAACCCCAACACATTAAATTATGTCCTTCCTCTTGGGCAGCAGAAATCAGTGCGTTGACGTCACACGCTAACCTGTCTTTCGTTCGGGGGCATATTTGGCGGTTGCAGCTGACGTCACACCGCCACTATCTGTCTTCCCCTGTTCTGTTCATGGATTGGAGAATATCACTTCTCAGAAAATGCATTCCTTGTGTAATTACAAGAACTGTCTCAAAATATGAAATCATCGACCTTGTGGACTCATTATTCTATTTTGAAATGAACACTCAACATTAGGCACCAAATTGACTTATCTATATACTCAAAACTCAACAGCTTACTAAAACGAAAGTCAGAAGGATATTGTGACTTTGTGGGTTCCTAGAATTAATTGTCCAATTTGCCGAAATTCTAAATGTTCTTTATTTCCGTCGAAATTCACTGTTCAATTCTCACGTAACAACATCACATCACATATACAGTCTTCCAAGGTCAATGACAATAACAAACAGCGTTCACTTTACAACATTCTACAGCTGACTCTCGTGTTACAACTACACTCTCGTTACACACAACTGACTCATTACTAGCCAAGGCTTCTTTTTATACACTCATTCATGAATTCCCGACTGTTCTGTCAATTACTAGATATTTTTGCAAGGCATCTAATGACGTAATTCGAATATTCTATCACCTTCCAGAAAACGTGAAACCCCATCTGGGCCGGCAAGTCTTTCACCTCTGTGATAAACTATCCGTCTCTTGTCTATCGGCACTAACGTTAATTGTCGGCGCTTTGTGAACGCTAGCCGCCTATCAGTTCCTTTGTATACACTAGCCGCGCGATCGTAAACTGATTATGCAAGCTCTTTATTACCGTGAAACATTATCCGCCGTTTGTTATCTATTAGCGCCGAAATTTTATGTCCGTTGCCATGATAATATAAAGGGGAAAAAGCGAAAACATTTACATCTGGTGAGTCGAAAACATTTGTAATTGAAGCGCCTTATGCTGAATACCTCATGATAAAAGTAAGTCTTTTCTTAATATTACCAATGTTTTGTTTTAATGTTTTTAGGTTAAACTGTGTCACACGTTAACAGCTGTTTATAGGTAAGTGATCAACATTTCTGCGCACGCGTACTACGTCTCACTTTAAACAAAGCAATAATGATTGTAACATATCACTCAAACCAGAAATGAATACTTTTAAATTAAACCTTTAATTTATATACATAATCGACCATAAAAAGTTGTATAAAATTTGACTTTAATGGTAATTAAAACCTTCGTATCATAAATATTAGCTTCGCTTCGCTCGCTTCGGTAACAATAAGACTCGCATTTTAATTATTACCATTATAGTCTCGTTGCATAATATACTATTATATGGTCACATCACACTTTCTCTTATTTACCTAATAATAAGTAGAACTATTGTACTTCCACAAAAATTTCGATACCCAAGTTTCTCAATAATTTAATTTCTGAGTTCCCCTGAATAAAGAAGGATGTTTACCTTTTCTATCAGACGAGGAGGAGCGTAGAGTGTGACCCATACTGGGGAATTCGTGGGTTCGAAGTCAGCCTTCCTGACTCATGTTTTTTGAGGGGATATCCTCAGGTGGCAAGGTGACTGCTGGAATTTCGTCTCCCTCACTTTTTATGTATTGTCTTTCATCCGAATAGTTAATTAAAGGTTGCAATGTGTCTAGAGGTATCTCAGTACTGCATAATAAGGAAAAAGGATTCTTTCCTCTCTTACACGTAAGGTAGTCCCCTAGGTAGTGTAGATGGTAGGGTGTGTGCCTCACGTTCAAGAGGTCCCGAGTTTGAATCTCTGTCAGGGTGAGTTATCTGGTTAAAGCTTTTTTCCGGGGGTTTCCCTTATTCTGAAGACGAATTTCGGGTAACTCTACGCTCTATGGACCCTAGGCTCATTTTGAGTATCATTTCATTCATTGTCTGATATGGCTTAACGTTGAAGGACGTAAATTTAAACAAAACAAAATCATTGAACTAGACGGCATCGGAGAACATCGATCAGGAAATGACCTCTGCTCTGTCATTGCTCTTGAGTCGACTAATCTCACGTTACAGAGCACAGGTGCATAAAGCCCCCTGAGGCTCGGTGCCGAAGCACCCTTCCGGTGTTTTCTTTTATCTTATCGTTTGTCATGTAGCTATAAAAAGTGATGCATTCCATCCATCAATTCAGTATGAGAATTTTATTGTGTGTGTGTGTGTGTATATATATATATATAGTGACTCCGAGGGCTACTTAGAATCAAAAGTCTAGTCTGCAGAAATTTAGAATACTCTTTATTGCACAAAAAAACGTGAAATTAACAGTCAGATGTCTTCAAGGTGGACTCGGTGCTCCACCGAACGTAAACAAATGAAAGAAATCACTTCGGTACACTTCAAACGTCTACTGCCGCAATGACCATCAAACAGCTATTATGCTGACCATTACACAGCTCGCGCTTCTAGCCCTTTGCCGGTATTTATACCTCCAGTCATTGTTTCTAGAATGCCGTAGACCTTCCGAGAACAATTGCGGCGGCAAGAGAAAGACAGAAAATTCTGCAGCCTGTCTCTGTCTCTTTCTTTCTCTTCGCAAGCGTCAAGCTCTCCTGCCCATGCACCCGGTTCCCTTTAGTCGCGGCAGCACAACAAAGCCATCGGTGACTATATATAATTACTGAAAAGTTTTAACCTCGTTCTTTGGGCTAGAACACATTCCAACATAATGACGTAATCTTGATCATTTGAATAATATTCAGGGAATTTACCACTTGGAGCTCAAAATTGTGGAGAGTATATTTATCAACCTAGGCAAGGCTTCTGTATACACAAGTGCATATAAGAATTAAAGCTGAAAATGGTTCTATTTTGTCTTGAAGGTGCATTCCTATCTCTGTAGCGTTAAGATCCTTTTCTCAGTCTGTTAAGAGAAGAGAAAAATGCCTCAGCATTCCCAATTTGTGAAATTGTTTCTACTTTATACGTTCTCCTCTTTCATTGTGTTCGGAATGTACTTGTGATTCCCATGTTGCAAATGAAAAAGGAATAAAAACACAGCGAAATGGACCTTATAAAAATAGTTCTAATGGGATCTAATAACAAAAGTTAAATGTTCGGTTATCGATATCAATACAAAGCGTCATAAAAATGAATTTCTCTCGCACGTATTTGTGTGGGTTTGGCAAAGTGTAGGAAGGGGGGGGTTGCAGCACATATGTACAGAAGCGGACATGAGCGAGTGAATTCCCTTTAGGCAAAACAAATTACTACATGGTGCAGTGTAGTACCTTAATGGAAAAACATTTGGATTGTTGTTTTTTTTTAAATCACAGGTGCCAAATTTACGTTTAGGATCTGAGAGAAGGGGGGGCGAGGGGCTAGAAAAATCCATAAAGATTGGTGCTATGGGGCAGAACGCATAGCGGGTTGTTCAAATCGGGAGCAAACACGTAAGAATCATTATCGTTATTCGTTTTTTTTTTTATCTGTTACGTTACAATGTGGAACATCGATTGGTATTAGAATATTGTTTTGTGTGCACCCACTGTCCAACTCGTTGTGGCTCAGCTAAAAACACAAAAAAATAACTTCGGTATCGCTACAAAGCTGATTTCGTGGCTAAAATAACGTCTCTAATGGATATGCCAAAGGAATTATCCAAAGGAGGTATCACAAATATTTTTACAAATGTATTATACTGAAGTTTTTAATATATCATATTGTACGTTACAGAATACTCCACTGTCCTCAAAATAATCATCTTCTTACTGAAAGCAAGAGAACGATTATGAAAGAATCAAGCCAGAAAATAATCGCTGTGAAGGCCAGAATTTTAAAATGAACAACTTAAATACTATGTAATTGTAAAAACCTTCATGGTCAGTCAAAGTGAACACTTTTGACGTTTCGTGAACTCTTTGATTGCCATCTTCATGGGAATAAAAAGGCGGGAAGTTCAGTATCAACTACCTCCGTACATATTAGGGGTGCCTAGTAGTCAAGTACATGCATTACTCATGAGTATAGTATCAATTGAGTAAAGAAGTTTGTAAACATCACTTAAATATGTTTTTTTATACAGTTATGTTTATACGTGTACATTCTACGAGTATTCTACATGGGGTAGAAAATATATTAAAATCAATACAATGACTGTGGGTTCGTAGAATTAAAAATCCAAGTTGCAGAAATTCAAAATGTTCTTTATTTCCGTAGAAATACACTTTGATCAACCCTTACAGTAACAGAATTACGTAACATACACAAATATAATCTTCCAAGGTCGTCTGCCACACCCACAAACAAGAGTTCACTTTCAAAACACAGTTGCAGGCTCACAAATCAATTTCCATTTCGACTCTAACTGGCGATCGCGGCTCCTTTTTATACGTCCATTGATATTTCTAGACGTTTCTGGAATGCTCTGTAACAAATAAGAAAGAAATCGAAACTTCCAGTCAGCTATCTGTTTCTTTATCTGTTTCGGCAATTCTTCATCTCCGCGCTGCGTTATTGTCCCTTATCCCCGCACTGCACTATCTGTTCTTTGTGTGCGTCAGAGTTCAAATAAAAGAAACATGGGATGATTAAGTGAACTAAAACATAAATTGCTGTATTCTAAGGACTATTTAGGCTATTTTTATTAGTAAAATTAAAGTTATATCAATAAAATATTTTATAACAAAACTAAAAAATAATTATTGTAACATTCTAATTTCGTAGTAAAAATAATTGCCTTCCTATTTTAGTTAAATTTTTTGTAATGCATAAAATTAGTGTTCCTACGTTGTTTGAAAATATTATAATATAACAGTTTATAATATAATTAATTAAATACTTTTCAATACGCTAATTTTATAGTAAAAATCTCAATTTTTGTAATGTATTTAATTAGAGTTCTTAAGTTGTTTTAAAATATAGGAATAAAAGTGATAGCAATAACAGTGGATGACGGTATGAAGGCTAAATCAATGATAGGAAAGAGGCTGATGATGAAGTTATTAGTGGAATGATGAGGAAGAAAGCGGATATCTTAGAGAATTCCCACCCCAGCCATGTTGTCCACCACAAATCTCACTTTGCGTCGCCTGGAATCAAACCCAGGCCACCTTGGTCGAGCAGTCTTAATAACTGGACCATGGCGCGGTGGTGGTGGTGGTGGTGGTGGTGGTGGTGGTGGTGGTGGTGGTGGTGGTGGTGGTGGTGGTGGTGGTGGTGGTGGTGGTGGTGGTGGTGGTGGTGGTGGTGGTGGTGGTGGCGGTGGTGGCGGTGGTGGTACGACTAATATTAATACTTGTGGTGGAGGAGGAGGAGGAGGAGGAGGAGGAGGAGGAGGAGGAGGAGGAGGAGGAGGAGGAGGAGGAGGAGGAGGAGGAGGAGGAGGAGGAGGAGGAGGAGGAGGAGGAGGAGGAGGAGGAGGAGGAGGAGGAGGAGGAGGAGGAGGAGGAGGAGGAGGAGGAGGAGGAGGAGGAGGAGGAGGAGGAGGAGGAGGAGGAGGAGCCTTTCTTATAGTTCGAAAACTACATTTAGACTTACGTTACACTTGCCCAATACCCTTATACAAAGAGTTAATTAGCACTAAGGCTACCCATAAAGAACAAAAAGTACACAAAATCAATAAAAGCATCACGAAATATGTATGTAAAGGCTAGTAACTCAGGATGAAAGTGATACATGAGTTGCATGCTGAGTTAAGAGGCCAGATGTCACTCAATTTCTCTACACAACCTTAACTGGTGTTTGTTTATTTTTATAGTCTTCGTTTAAAGAAACGAAAGTAAACCAAACTATATTTGGTTATTATTCATTCAATAATTGTGTAAACAGAATTTAGAGTAGCGTCACGTGTTACTTTACCCAGCTTCCTAACGATATCCCGTAGCCCTTAAAATATGAGGTGTCGAATAGAACTTTATACAAATAGATTAACATCATTAATCTCTGGAATTAGTTTGACAGCTCATCCCTACAATATTTAGCCTTGGGTTGCACTTTTCAAATGTTTCTTTGGAGCATTTGAGAAGGATTGCTTAAAACACTTAAAGAGTTATTTAAAACTGTCAGTTCCAATAAAAGATAAAAAATATATGTAGTAAAATACTAAGAAAATATTATGTAAAAACACTTAACAGCTACAAATACCACAGTTATAATGATAATTTCTCTTTAAATACAGTTGAAAGACTTTTTTCGTTTCGCATTTTCAGGTAACCAAGGTATGAAAAGCTACTTAAAACACAATAAAGTCAAATAAAACAAAGATTAAAGGTTACTGCGTTGTTACCCTATTATCAAAATCAGAGAGGATATCAAGTATTACCTACATTACCTACATTACCAACGTTCTGTTCCTCTATTATTTTGTCACACAGTGAAATGTAATTATTCTTATGCTAGCAGTATTCAAGCTCCCATTAACTATCTTTGGAAAAGATGTAGACGATCCTGTGAGCGTTTGTAGGTTGGCATAAAATTAAATAATTTGTGGAATTTTGCGAAATTTCTACTCATAAGCTATACTTCATTTTCGCTTAGTGACAAAGATTATTTATTTCAATTTTGGTGGGAGTCAGTGCAATTGTATAGAAAGAAGCCTACAAAAAGCACATCTCATATATACAATGACTTTATTACATATTAAGATAATAATGAAAATCTATATCATTTTTGTGAAATTAAAATGAAAGCTCCAAAATGAACATGAGCCATCTCCTTAGCTAAGAAAGCTATTACTATTGTTATTTCTAACATTAGAGAAATCAGGTTTTTTTATATAGAGCAGGAAATCACAAAAATATAGGTAACAATACCGGTGCCGTCCTTAGTTTATGGGACGATGTAAACAAAAGCACATGTGCGACATCATTGGCTATTCAGCCTTATAACTCCATACGGATGAAAATATAGTAGGCATATCATTTTTAAAGACTTTACATCTAATGCCAAGTATATAAACAACTTCACATTATTACAAATGCAACATTTGATCAGTAATGTATTAGTATTTTATTTGATACAGTAGGTGTTATTGTATGTGTTAATCAGTGCAGTTTACAGCATGACTGCTTCATTGCAATATGTAAACATTGCAGAGGGAAGCCGTTAAAAAGTGGTGAAAAACAAATTCTATTGAACGTTTTTTGCAAGTTGTGTGAAAAATACTCGACTTTAGCCATGGAGGATATTACATCGGTGTTTCAGAGCTAAGTAATAATGTCCCTCAAAGTGAGGTTATGAAAATGGACCGATTTTGCACTTCAGGAAAACAATGAAAAAGAAAGAAGCCAGTTGTGGAAGGTGAATAAGATGAATATGTTAAGTGCTAGTCGTCGCAAGGTTCATAGCTTCTTTGATAAAAACAAGCCACCACAATTACAAGAGTGCTTCAAGCAGTAAATATCGTCCAATATGACTTAACGTTGGAGGACGCAAACTACAAAAAAGCAGTAAACAATGATCCCGATTTTCCGAGTTTTAAAAAGCGAGCGTAGTTTTGAATTTGTAAACAGGAAAAGAAAAAAATGTAACTTTTGAACATGAAGATGTATTGTTGCAACGAAGGAATTATCAAAGAAAAATTCGGATCTGGAAGTCTTTAAGGAATTCATCCGATGTCAGATTCCAATAGGTACGTAAAATACTTTCTTTTTTTTTCATTTGTATCCCAGAAGAACTTTCAAGTCATTGTCCAAGTGGCCACACGCAGCTATTCAGCCCTCTTATTCTGCAGAAAGGCCTGTGCCTCCACTTTTAATTTATAATTGAGGTGAAATTATGAAAATAAATCAGATATTTGAGTAATTTTTGTAATCATTCAGTAATCATTCAGCGTATAAAGGGAATAATACATTGCACAATACACACCTTTTCACTTAATCTTAAAGTAAAACTGCTGCTGCATAAGCTGACTCAAAACACTGAAAACATCAAAGCTAAACCTTTCATAGAAGTTCGTTGACAGCGCATATGTTTGCATGTGGTGATATGATATAGCAAATATTCCCTCCAATCACAATCGCTGGCGGAGTTATACATTTTCTCGTTTTGTCCACATCTCCCCATAAACTAAGGACGGCACCGATATAGGTAACTATACAATACCTGTAGGTACATAATAATTATTCGATGTTATTATATACAAGCATTATCCACATTTAAAGAAGCTTTTGGTGGTTTAATATACTATGTTGCCTCATACGTAATGTTGCTGTTTTGTGTGTGTGTGTGTGTGTGTGTGTGTGTGTGTGTGTGTGTGTGTGTGTGTGTGTGTGTGTGTGTGTGTGTGTGTGTGTGTGTGTGTGTGTGTGTGTGTGTGTGTGTGTTTTGGAAAATTTGTTGAGTTTCGTTGGTTTGGCAATGCTATTTACAGGATGCCATGGCTAGTGTTACGTACATTGCGAGCATGTATCAGTCTTCAGTGTTAATAAATAATCACAAAATGGAGATAACAAAGTTTGAACTTAGTCCTTAAACACTACCAGAAACAAAATTATAAAGTCACTGGTACAGCTCGAAGAATATGTGAAGTGGAAGGAGGTGTCGTTAGTGAGCGTGTGGCACAATGATGGTTCCAACGTTTCAACAATGGAGAAGAAAACACTAAAGGTTTACCACATTCTGGAAGAGCTTAAGTATGGGATATTGAGGATACACGCCAAGTTTTGCGACAAAATCCTCCCAAAAATTACCCGTAGACATTCAAATGAATCAAAAGATACCACATATCGCCACATTAAACACTTGAAAATGACCTGTAGCTCATGAACTGACACTTCAACAGGATGAACGTAGAGTGGATATGTCTTCAGTTTATCCGTAATTCCATGGATGATGGATTTGTTCAGGATAATTGTCACTTGTGGTGAAAAATGGGGTTGTTACCGAAACCCTGATGCCTCGAAACATTGACTTGATCACCGCCAACCTGCCAAAGTCTGAACTGTACCCGGAGGCTAAAGTACAATTATACAATTTACTTTGATAATTTAAAAGCTTTAATAAATCTCTTATTTACACTGACAGCTTACTTGCACAATTACACTTAACTTAAACTTCCCCGAAAGTTAAACTTTGTACACATTATAACTTCACTCTAACACCTGCTATTACATGATTTTGAACTGCACCCGGGAGCTAAGGCAGTTATAAATCACCGTGCGCACACTGTGAAAGGAGAGGCCCGACTACCTTGTCTCGTCAGCTCGGACAGCTGCCCGAAAGAGGAACCAAAGCAACCTTCACGCGTTCACACGGAGAAAAAGGGAAACACAAAACAACTGAGGCACACGCCTCGTAAAGGAAAGGTGCAATCAGCACAGGTCATCGTTAAAAGACTCAGTTCGGTCCCAAAGTAATGTTGTGCGTCTGGTGGAATTTTGAAGCATTGATTCACTGGGAATTTGTTCCAAACGGGCGGGCAATTGATGCGGATTTTGTCCTCATCAAATGGAACGAGTTCATGAAAGTTTGAGACGGAGAATCATAGTTCTATTGCAACAGGGCAATGCTATATCCCATACTGCATGAACAATCATGGAAAAAGTCAGAAATTGGAGTGAATCGAATTACTGCCACACCCGGCATACAGCCCTGATCTCGTACCATCAGATTATTATATTTTTCTATCGATGGCCCATTTTCTAAGTGGAAGAAATTTTGACAACTTTGATGCAGTGCAGATGAGTATCACCAAATTCATGGCATCAAAAACCAGAGACAGGTACCATCGTGGGATAATAAACCTCACTGAACATGGCTCAAGACCATAGAGTATAATCGTCTATACTGTGACTTTTTGGGTTCGTAGAATTAAAAGTCCAATTTTCCGAAATCCTAAATGTTCTTTATTTGCGTAGAAATACACTCCGTAGCAGCAAAATTACATCACATATCACAACACAATTGTAAACTGTATGGTGCAAGGAGAGTCGGAAGACCAAACTTGAGATGGATGGATGGATGGATGGATGGATGGATGGATGGATGGATTGATGGATGGATTGATGGATGGTTGGTTGGATGGTTGGTTGGATGGATGGATGGATGGATGGATGGATGGATGGATGGATGGATGGATGGATGGATGGATGGATGGATGGATGGATGGATGGATGGATGGATGGATGGATGGATGGATGGATGGATGGATGGATGGATGGATGGATGGATGGATGGATGGATGGATGGATGGATGGATGGATGGATGGATGGATGGATGGATGGATGGATGGATGGATGGATGGATGGATGGATGGATGGATGGATGGATGGATGGATGGATGGATGGATGGATGGATGGATGGATGGATGGATGGATGGATGGTTGGATGGATGGATGGATGGATGGATGGATGGATGGATGGATGGAGGGATGGAGGGAGGGAGGGAGGGAGGGAGGGAGGGAGGGAGGGAGGGAGGGAGGGAGGGAGGGAGGGAGGGAGGGAGGGAGGGAGGGAGGGAGGGAGGGAGGGAGGGAGGGAGGGAGGGAGGGAGGGAGGGAGGGAGGGAGGGAGGGAGGGAGGGAGGGAGGGAGGGAGGGAGGGAGGGAGGGAGGGAGGGAGGGAGGGAGGGAGGGAGGGAGGGAGGGAGGGAGGGAGGGATTTGAGTCCAGTTGAGTCCAGAGGTTCTACTCCCATTAGCCTTGAACCCGTAGGAACAAGACCCGGGCCTCCTTCAACCAGGGAGTATCCGAGCTGTCCCAAAGGGCGCTCGGCATCCTCGTGGGGCTTTCCGTAGGGCAAGACCTAGTTACCTAACAAGCCCCCCCATCTGGTCCTAGGGACACAAGACGGGATGGAAGTGGATACGCCACTTACGCGCGTCAACACTCAAGGTGAAGACTACCGATATGACCTCGGTGGGGCCGCCTGGTGATCTAGCACACCTTCTACTAGCTGAGCAGGCTAGTACCCGGAAACTTAATGGCTTCCCTCAACCCCGTCCGAAGACGTACCCAATCTCCCACGGGTATCGGGAACACACTGCCCCCTCGAAGTCATCCCAATCCGAACAACTCCCGAAGGAGGGGCTCGACTGTTCGGCCCGAGGTTCCTCTAGTAACGTCAGAGGTACCACGAGTGCTAAGGGTCCGCAGCGCCCGCACTTTGGCAGCTGAAAGGGATGGATCCCTTCCCCTACGGGGGGATGGATGGAGTATTGGAGGATGTGAAAAGGCTGGAAATAAAAAAATGGTGGATGGTAGCCAGAAGAAGGGATGTCTGGAGGAGGATCCTGAGGGAAGCCGAGGCCCACTCTGGGCTGTAGTGCTAGAAATGATGATCACAACACAATCTTCCAAGGTTGATCGATGACAATAACAAACAGCGTTCAGTTTACAACACTCTCAGCTGTTCTCTGCTTACCTCTCGCGACTCACTCACTCACGTTTCACAACTCATCACTTCCTTTAAATACCTCCTGATAAATTCTAGATTATTCGAAAATAAACCAGAACCCGTCAACACTGAAGCAGTCAAGAAGTAACTATAAGTTTCCATTTATCTCAGTTTGTTTGTCTCGGCAAACCTTTATCTGCATATTATCTTCGCCGGCTCTTGGTTTTCACACTGCCCGCCTATCAGTTCCTTTTGTGTAAACAAGCCGCGCGATCGTAGATACGGGTTCCCGACAATACTTTGAAAATTAGTTAATTGCTAGTCAGAACACATTTCAAATAATTGTTTTTCTTAAAAAACGACATTACTTGTGAGATAGTATCTATACACTTAGTTAGACATTTTCAAGTTTTAGTGCATGTAATATATTATCTTAGTATGGTCACACACCTGAAGATATTTATCCCCTATCTCTCGCATACATCAGATACGCATTTCATTATTAATCTTTAGCACACAAACCTGTTGTTTTCTATTCAATTGTTTCAATAGTGTCAAAGGTAGTTTGAGCTTCTGAAGCTCCAAATCTCTGATCCCTGTAATTAGAAAATTGTTGCTAACACGATGTGTCTGAGAACACAGTGCATTCCTCATCATTTGTACACATACTTGTGCCTTAATTTTGATAAAGTGATGTTGACTTCCAGTTTCAGTAGTAAAATTTAAATTTGGAATGAGTAATGAAAGCATGCCTTTGAAACAAGGAAAACATAATCTTTCAAAATATTCTTCCGTTTTGCAAAACAATTTATCCGAATTAAAGCCCTTTGTAGTAGGTGTAAAATAAGCGAAGTTTCTTCCTATACTATTGTTATGAATTACAGATCCTGCTTTCAGAGCAATTCCATTTGGGTAATTAGTCAACCCTTGAGGGGAAAAGCATATTAAGCAGTTACCACTCATCCGTTTTCTGCTTTACGTTTTATCTCACGAGACGGACTGTAGAGATAAAGGAAGATGAATTACATGGAAACAGAAAAACACACAATGAGAAAGAATTGTCTGCTGAAAACATGTGTGTACACAGAAATAAAAAGGTTGAATACATACTCCTACAAAACATTAGAGCTGTGATATCCGCATATTATAAAGAGCATCCTTCTAAATCTCATAGTGTTAGTTCTTATGGTCTCTACTTGGAAAGAAGATATGGTGCTTGCATTCAGACTAATACCTCTGTAAAGTAGCAGTAGCAGTACATTAAAATATCAGTTAATTTTACAAAATATGAGGTAGACGCAAAATGTAGTAGAATTCGCCCGAACGCCGTGACCTTCACCTATGCCCACAACGGGCGTCTTGAGTGGGGTGTAGTAATGCTGGGTGAAAAATGGTTAACACTTGGAGTCCCTTTCACCGATGAATGGGGTCATCGCAGCTGGGAAGTGGAGTTGTGCGAAGAGAATTAAGAACGGGAAGAGTGATTCGGAATGAGAATGAGGACGAGGATGATGTGAAATTAGGTAAAACTGGTGAATAGAAATGTGGTGACGGAGCAGTTGGTGGGGGGCAAACCGGAAAACCCTAGAAAACCCACCTACATGCCGCTTTGTTCACCACAAATCCCACGTGCGGTCCTCTAGGATCGAAACCGACTTGGAATTTTGTCCTTCACGTCCTCTAAACCATAACTAGCACAAAAATTGAAGTTAATCGATATCTACGTACACAAGATCTTACAGGACACAGCCGACACACTTTCGGGAGTTGCAGAGGAGCGTTATGATCTTTGACTTCATGTCGTTTGCTTTAGATAAAATCCAAGAACCAGTACACCGTAGCAAAATGTCCCTGATTTGTTACTAACTGCAAGTAACCTATGCCCATGGATTGTTTAAATATTTTATCTGAAATGTCCCTAACATGAACTTAAAACTTTGAAATAAACACTAGAAATTAAAATTAGGTTCACCGCAAACGTGCACTATTCATCTGTTCGTAGGGAGGAGATATTCAAGTCATGTACGGAGCTTGAACACAGCACCACCATACATTCTATAGCTACTAGCACCTTAGAACCTATTATGTAATAGCATCTTAGCTATTGTTTACTTTTTGATATATTCATTTTCTGTGTCTCAATTTTGAGCAAATCTGTGTGTTGATGACTAGTTTTACATTTTGCTGACTGACAAAACATGTACTTG
Organism: Mantis religiosa; assembly: GCA_030765055.1. NCBI lineage: Eukaryota > Metazoa > Arthropoda > Insecta > Mantodea > Mantidae > Mantis > Mantis religiosa. Next base: position 49,957,585 of record CM060952.1, on the reverse strand, counting down.
GGACTGTTGAATCATGCATACTGCGGACTAATGGCAACAGTACACAGATGGTTGGATGCAGTAAGCAATACATTCTCAATTACGCAAACATTGATTGCACCAGGTGATACAATATTTTGGGGAAAGATAATAATGCTTAGCTAGCGTGGGAAATGCTGATTTAGCTTTTGGCTGCCATTTTGGCAGGAACCCCTATTTAAGATCGGTTAAGCTAGTGCACGCGAGGATTTTGTGCTGGAATATTGTTCAGGGAACTTGCACAAGAGTTTATTTTTAAAGTACTTTCGATGTTAGATCGATAGAAAGGTCCGACAGGTCTAAACATCGCTTGCCAGCCAGCATGAAACTCGGCTATCTAGGCAACACATCACTTAAGGTATAGTTACACCATGTCACTATGTATGTAATATTTCAAAAGCACTCCTGATCTCTTAAAGATCCAGGGAGTGCCCTGTACTGCTGTTATAACACTCAGAATACATTTATTAATTTGGGTTTGACTTTAAATGTTTCTTCCCCCTTTTCATGTAGCTCCACCATCCTATACTTCCTAGACCAGTAGCTACGTCCTCAGTTGTTGTATAGGGATGTAAGTAAAACCCCTCTTTATCTCCCTTACAACCCTGTATGCAACGATATGTCTATATCTGTTCTCTCCATCACTCTAATTTATCTAAAATTAGTTTATTTTTCATTTCTTATTTTTTCATAAACTAAAATTGAGTTTTCTGGTACCTAAAGTTTGCTATCATGCTAAAAATATATTTTTCCTGTCTGTGAAAAGCAAATTCTCAAAAACTAAAAGCTGGTTAAATGCTAAATTTACTATTTCTCTTCCAAAATTAAACACAAATGTCTATCAGAGATCTCTTCCGCTTCAAAATCCTTTGCCTGTATAATACTTCGGACATTTTAACTCTCACAAAAATATCTCTAAGTGTGTTATTAAATACTGTATAAAACAGTTGAGATATTTCCAAAACAAATGAATATGAAAATTAGAATGAAAGTATGCCTCTAAAGTCCTCTTCGTTCTGAATACCTTAAACCGTAAATAAGTAAACCGTAAAATATAGACAAAATACGAGAGCTATCCAGAAAGTAGATTACGTTTTCGTCTGTTTCCGCTAGGGGTGGGGCTAGCGCGGCCATCTTGGGGTCAGAGCGTTGCGCAGCTCAGTCGGCATCTAGCCGTGCTAGTGAGAGGTTCGTGCTGTGCTCCGTTCAGATACTGTGACGGTTTGAAATGTCTGCGTTAATTGAAAATCCCGCGAGCTGCGAGGTGCGTGCAGTAATAAGGTTTCTGACTGCAAAAAACTGTAAACCGATAGAAATCTATCGGCAGCTTTGTGAAGTGTATGGGGACAACATTATCACTGAAGGTGGAGTGCGTCAGTGGGTCATCAGATTTAAAAATGGCCGAACCAATGCTCACGACGAAGATCGAAGTGGGAGACCCAGCATAGTGACTGCCGAACTTGTCGAAAAAGTCGATTCTAAAGTCCGTGAAAATCGAAGGTTCACAATAACGGAACTTTCTTTGAGTTTTCCACAAATTTCGCGAAGTTTGTTGCACGAAATCATCAGCGAAAAGCTTGGTTACCACAAGTTTTGTGCACGATGGATTCCAAAAATCTTGACAGAGGACCACAAAAATCAGCGAATGGCTGCAGCGTTGAACTTTTTGGACGTTTACCATAAGGATGGTGACTCTTTACTCGATCGCATCGTTACTGGTGACGAAACATGGGTGAAACACGTGAACTGTGAAACGAAATTGCAATCAATGCAGTGGGGGCACACAAGTTCTCCCCAAAAAACCAAGAAATGCATGCAAACAATGTCGGCAAGGAAGATGATGGCGACTGTTTTTTGGGACAGAAAAGGTGTGATTTTGGTGGACTTCCTGGAAAGAGGCACTACAATAAACTCTCAAAGGTATTGCCAAACTCTCCAAAAACTCAGAAGAGCCATTCAAAACAAGCGCAGAGGAATGTTGAGCTCTAAGATCTTGTTGATTCACGACAACGCCCGGCCCCACACGGCAAATGTCACTCGTGAAGTTCTTGAATCTTTTAAGTGGGAGTTGTTTCCTCATCCTCCGTACAGTCCCGACCTGGCACCCAGAGACTTCCACCTATTCCCAGCAATGAAGAAGTGGCTGGCTATGCAGCGTTTTGATGACGACGCACAGCTGCAAGAAGAGGTAACGAAGTGGTTGAAGGCGCAGGCGGCCGAATTTTTCGACGAAGGAATTTCCAAGCTCGTACATCGCTACGATAAATGCCTTAATTTGAATGGTGACTATGTCGAAAAGTAGTATTTGAGTGTGGCTTTCATCTGTATATAATAAAATTTGTTTCCTATACTTTGTTTACTTTTTATTCCAAAACGTAATCTACTTTCTGGATAGCCCTCGTATTTTAGTGCTTAGAAAGCATAGGTAGTTCTTTTTAAGTGGACTAGTTATCTGCAATAAACATATTTGAAACATTAATCATTTCCAATATATTCTCTATTATATTAAATGTTCAAATATTCCTACTTTTCTAAACAGAAAAATCGCTATTCGAGTTTTTCTTCTGCTGGCGCAAAGAAAAGTATATTTTAAAGTGAACATCCACGACCAGCTCTTAAAATATTGTATTATCGCTTAAAATCTACGCATAACTTTGCAATAAGATAAGAATTGCAATTATTTACCTCGATTAACATAAAATGCAGACCCTTTCAAAAGTAACTTCAAACTTTAATCCGTTATAAATATTATAATATTTGAGAAATGATAAACAAAAGAAGTCATATACTGGACAATCAATGAAGTTTTATAAAACATTAGGAAGTTTCTTTGATTCTCTTCTTCAACTGTCATCATTCTTTCTGGGATTCCATGTAAAGCATTTTGCAGAAGATTCTAGCAATATTAGCAATTTCTTGCGAAAACGTGTTCTTTGAGGTAATACACAATTAAAGTTCTGTCGGATTGAAATCTGGAGGTCATGGTGGTCACTTTTTGAAAGTGTCTACTAATGAGATGATCGGTAAAGATCTGGACAATTAATTGTTTTGCAGCGGCGTAAATCGGACAGAGTGCCTTCTTGCATGAAGAAATGTTTTCAATATCGTGATTCCTCAGTCTAGAGGTAGCGTAATTTTGTAGCATGCCATAATAACGCTCACTAATTACACTGACAGTCTGTCTTATTCCACTGCTGTCATCTTCTAAGAAATAAGGGCCAGTTATGAACTGTGAATTGAAGTGGCGCCATGCAATAATTTTTAAATCATAATCTTGGATTAAAATTTGAGAACCATTTTCTGACCAACTTCTGCAATTATGTGTTTAGAGTAAGAATTACTCCGGAGGGGATTCGGCACCGAAACCTGTGGTTTATTGTACCTAAGCCCCAAGTGGGGCATCCCCGAGAGGAAGGATAAGGCGAGAGGAGGCAGTGGGCGGTCGACCCAAGGCGCCGAGACAGCCGCCTGAAAGTGACCACCGGGTGAGAGATGATGTGAAATGATAATGGAGATGAAATGGAGGGACAGGAAATTCGGGGGATGTAATTATACTACCCAGCATTCGTCTGGTGGCCCAGGAAAAAAAGTGAAAAAAAAAAGCCATGGGTCAGAATGGAATCAAACCCGGGCTCCAAACGAAACCACCTGAGCCTCCCGCTCGGTTAATTAAGATTACTTCACCATTAAGAGTGAGCCGGCAACTCTCCGCCTTATCTGTCTGGTTTGTTAGCTTACCAGAGTTGCCGTTGTAATGGCATGTTTTGGTTTAAGCTCCGAGCGCTGAAAAAGTTTAAATATGTGTTTTAAGCATCGATATGGACATGTTAAAATGAATAAGAAAGGAAATTGTTAAAATTCATTAGGCCATGAGATGACGCAACATGTAAATGATATGCTGTGAATGTTTTATGATTGGTAGTTTTAAAAATAAGATTATGTAAAATGTGACGTGAACCAGTAAAAATTAAGTTTGATTGGTAGGGATGGCAACGAGAGGATGATAAATCAATCGTTTTGGTAAAACAGCTAGGAAAGAAAGCGTCTTTAGATGGAAGAACGTTATGGTGAAAAGACGTAAATTCAGTCCCAAGACGAAACCTTGCAAAAGATTAATATCAGTTTTCTGTTAATTGTTATCAATGTATACAGTACTATTGCCAAATTTTATACGAAAAATCGTATAAATAATACAAATTAAATTGAACATCTTGATGTTTTTAAAGTAAGAAGAATTTAGTGGTTTCGAAGTTTATTTAGAAAATTTATCCTTTTCACTTGCGACCACATCTGAAAATTAAGAGTTCTCATAGCTCAGACTGAAACAGATCTGGATATTTTTATATACATCCATACATCTGAGTGCCAGATCTGAACCAAAGATTCAGACCGGGAAGAAGTAGCAACTCGTGGCTTCATCGTCACCATTCCAGGTGGGGTTGAATACAACCCACCATCCCATTAGCACCATAATATCGTTTCACATGATCGCCGCAACGCGGGGCATCTAAAACTTCGTCTTCAAACATCGCATTTGAAGCAAATTAATCCTGTTGCACCGTAGTTGCTGGCAGCGTGAGCGTGCCTGTGATGGTTGTATACCTGCACGGAGCAGCACAGTGCATCTGGGACCTGATGCATAGGCTGTTTGCATCTCCATCCAGTCTGTATAAATGTTTGGAGCTACGCAAGTAGTAAGTTGCTACGGCGTAAAGTCCCAATTTTCTTACATTTGGTTTGGGCCCTTTGACCTTCATTTCTTGTATTCGTTTCAGAAAAGCCAGTTTACATTTCACTGTTTACTTGAGCAAAAAGGAGTCAAAAGAAAATAAGAGTTCTAAGTTCTTAATAAATTAGTGAAAGAGTATGTGGCGGCTAATTATGCAACGCACCGACTTGCTTGTACAGTGTACTTAGAAAGGAACACGCCTTTACCTTGTATCAAGTTTTGCCATACCTTCAACCCGATCAGTGCTCTCTCTTTAGTCTAAGGAAACTCTATTTTAATGTAAAAATTTTGTCAACTCGCTATTAGTGTGAATTGGCGCAAGAGAGAAGTGTACTTATTCTGTCCAAAAACCTTTGTCTAGCCAGTAACTATTAATTTGAATCCCTGCACAAATAAAGCAAAATCATTTCTGTTGCGCATGTCACTTTTTAGAATGAAAGCGTTTGTTTCAGTTTATATGGATACCGACTAGATGTTTTCTTAAAATTCTCTAAAGTGTGTTATAACTCATCCGAGCAATAGCTGTGCAACACTAATAAGTCCATAATTATTATTTCTACTTCTTTATTATTTGCATGAAGCAGCTTACAAACAGTAACATCTATGACTATCCCTTGGCATTCCGGATTTCTTAACAACAGAACTGGTTTCCTGAAATTATATCCCCATAGTTACGAATGGAATATGGACCTGCACTTAAATTTTCTAAATCTTATAAGCTTACTCAGGTCTTGAGAATAAGAAACTCCTCTTTCCCTTATAATAACTTAGCAATCAGTTATATTTTATCAGTTATCACTTAGTGATAGAATTAATTCTAACTTACAAATTATTAAAGCAGTATGAGAAAGTTACTAAAGTTTTATTTAACAAAACTTTATCCTAGCCCGCCTCTGTAGCGTTGTTGGTAACTTGTCTTACTCACGTTCAAGAGTTCCCGAGTTCTGCATAAGACTTTTCCGAGATTTTCCTTTATCCTTAAATATGAATAACTCTAAAATTCATGGACTCTAGGCTCGTTAAATGAGCATCTTAGCTGTTTAAACTTTGAAGTGGCCATTGAAAGATCCTGTTTAATTTTATTTGTTAGAATAGTTTGCACAAGTGTGTGCATATAAATTCTCCTGAGTGCAACATATCAAATTTTTTTCAAAGTTATTTTGCAACATAGTAAAATGATAATATCCTGCTTTTAAGCTGATTGAAACGTCATAACTGGTATGAGATTCCATGTCAAACACACTAAAACTGTATTGTAAAAGAATTGACGCAAAGACTGTAATTTGTAGTCTTACAATAAAATTATGCTGAGTATTTAAGTTTTGGATAAATTTTGAAAAGGCAAAATGCTCAAAATGGTATGAGATGTCGTTAAAGCAATTGTATGTGGTAGCACAAAACTCATTCTGTTGATTCTACACTATTCACCCACGTTCACTGGCACAAGTAGCAATCATTATGTCCGTCACGACGTGATGTTTTAATGAAAATTTAGCCATCCGAGTCACGTTTGGACAGATTAGCGTCTCGTGACGAGAAAATGGTGTTCCAAGTCTCCCCCACCCTTCCGTTCCTTCTTTACCCTATGTTCATACTTGTCTTATCTTGTACGTGTTTGTTTAGTGTAAGGCATGAATGTTTCAACATAAAGTGCATTTACTTGAAATGTAAATAAAAGTATCTCTAAGCTGCTTGGTGTAAAATTAAGAGGTTTTGTTTTATTATAAACAGATGTATCAAAATTTTAAATTGCATATTTATAATTTTCTTTTATCTATTCCGACATGTTCACCAAAATAACAATTGAAAATTATGCTCTATTAAAGCCAACTCTTGTGTAACTGATGACGCTGTGTTCTTATTGATTTACCATATGCTGATAGGACCACTAGATGCCGATATTAAACTTGAAACTTTCATATAATTATACATTATCTTGGGAACAATTTCGTATTGCGTATTTTACTAATATTTCATAGGTTTCATTAAGGAAAGTGAATAATGGAATTATATAAGTGCACTAAAGGTGCGTATCAATTCAAAATGTTTTGATTCAATATAATAATAAAACAGAACACAACTGATAAAATTTTTATTTTGCGACCAGAATAGTTCAAAGAACGAGGCTAATATAGTGATCACATGAGTAAAATAAAATATGTTTTGACATGTGTTACTATATTTTATTTTTAGACAGCAATGAACATTAAATTATAAATTAGCCACCTTAAATTTGTGTGGGAATAGCATTGTACGTTTGGACATACACAATTGTGAGCTCAGTATGTTGGCCTTCGTTGTTATTTGAACTCCTTAGCAGCAGTATTGACAACATGATCACTTACATAATCACAACATTTCATAATGTGCAAAAGGGTGTAAAATAACAGAATAAGTGTAACATTATGTTTATTAATTCGTTACAATCTTACCTATCTTTAGGAAGTTGTAAATTCTTCGCAGTACACAGGACTAGTTTCGCAAACACATCTGCATCTTTAACCGAGGTGTTTATTTCTGTTGTCATCGTTATTGGCACTATTTGTAATTTATTTATCATCTTTTCTTTTAAATCGTCAAATGGAACTACAAAATCTAGATTGTAATTATAAAATCCATAATGAAAAACGCCATATATTCCTAAATCCTGAAAATCCTACCATGTTGCTTGCCATTGAATAATAATTCGGTCCCCATACTCCTAACCCTAGGTTTTTGTGTATTGGAGACCCTCTACTCCTTTTTACACATTTTGCCATTTCACCTATGTTCTACATTTCTCTTAATTGTTCTTAGCCATTTCTCTTTAGCTTTCCCTAAATAATTCCCTATATTTCTCCTGTTCTTTTCTCCTTTTACTGACAATATTTTTCTAATTACTACTTCACCCCCCAAACTGTCCCATTTACGTAGCCAAGCCTGCTCTCTCCATATCTTTGTTTGACTACAATATAGTATACAATGGAAATCTGCATTCTCTTCTCCACACAATGGACGTTTATCTAGCTCCCTCTCTTGACCTATAACTTTCAAGTTTCTCACTCCTGTTATCGCCCAAGCAAAACCTTCTCGCCCTAACTTACTACATATATCTATATATCCTTCCCTTCCCCAGGTTGTTTTTATTTCTCTATATAACCTCAGTGAGCTTCTGTCACTTGTATTGGCAAAAATGTCTTGTCTGTCAATATCCTCTAATCTTAAATTCTTTCCAGAAGCCTCTATACCCATACTCTGCATTTGTCAAAGAATGACCTATACCTATCTGCTTCAACACGTCATTCATTTTATGTGCCCAAGACAATCCGCAGTTACTTCTCCTTTAAATATGAAAACATTCTTTAATTATATTGCCGTTTTCCAAGTTAGCGATTCTGTATAAATATTTTATTGCCCTTGACAAGATTTTAATTTTAGTAGAATTCTTGCCCAGTTACATTTGAGCTGCCTCATTAGGTGATGCTATCAGTAATCGCAATATATATTTACAAAAGGGTCTATGAACTCTATCAGTTTCTCTCCAAGCCTCATCTACTCCCCATACCTCTGATCCATGTAACATTCTATTTTCTACTCACTTTCACTGACAGTCAAAAGTTTTCGATCGGCTATTACAACTATGGATTTGTAGATAAAACAGGCATTTCGCTTTCAGTATGCTATCACATCCCCGTCCTGATAATAGGAGTGCTGCTCAATAAAGAATGGTCACAACTTCTTTTTGACGACATACCTTTACTCATTCTCATAATTTTGATGGTCCTTCTCAAAATAGTATCCCCTGAATGCGATGCACTTGTCCCAGCGTTTCTGTCAGTCTTCAAAGACATGCTAGAAACCATTTTTGAGAGATCCTTCAAAATCGACTCCTCTGCCTTCACCACTGCTTCTAATGATGGATAATGCCTCCCACGAAGGCGTTTCTTCAAGTTAGAGAATAAAAAAGTCACGTGGGGCTAAATCCGGGCTATAGGGAGGGTGAGGGAAGCACTTTATGTTGATTTTTGCAAAATATTCAGCAACAACATTGAGAATATGCAGCCGCGTATTATCTCGGTGCAGCATCCATCCTGCTTCAAGGAAATGTGGCACCCAGTGAAATGTTCAGTATTTCAGAAAGTGATCTTAAGGTAATTCGTCGATCCTCTCTCACAATGGCAGCAGCAGTGTTGATGTTTTCTTCCGTAAGAGCATTAATTGGAGCACCGGGACCACCTTCTTTTGAAATTGATTGTCTCCCGTCTTTAAAACCACCTTCGAGCTGTGCTGTAGGGAAGAACAGACTCTCCATAGGTCTCCTGTAACATTGTATAGGCCTCAACTGAAGCTTTGTTGAGACGAAAGCAGAATTTCTAAGCCGCATATTGTCCCTCGCGTGTTACCTCCATTGCAGTGGTAAGTGAATATGTCTGAACTTGTTTGGTTCTCACAGGCGGGAACCAGGAGTACCAACAAGGGAACTACTATGGCGTCTTTGTTTCACATTAAGCTAACAGAATGTAATAAGACTGAAATTTTAGTGCGAAAAATTATGGCCGTAAAAACCTTATGATCATTTTTTATTGAACAACCCTAGTAAAATACGTAAACATTTAAATACTACTTGCTTCTGTTGTGTGTTGACTGGTTTACCGCATAGAGGAGTGCTGATGAGCTGCTTCAACTACACTGATGTACCTTTGCCTATGAAATTTATATTCGAACAGGCCTCGTTCCTTCAGCAGTCTGTGTAGCAAGCAGTTCACAATAGTTTACAGTATACTGTGCGTATCTTTGTATTGCTTATTAGGTTCATACCATATTACCATCTAATGGAACGAAAGAAGGAGATCTGAATAATTGATAAACGTGCTGTTATTGTAACTCTGCATCTAGAAGGATATTCCCGTAGGACAAAAGCAAGAAAATTTGGCATAGCCCAATCTACAGTGGTGTGGCAAACCCGCATACCATTGTTAAATTAATTGGGTTCTAATTGGAGCTGAATTGGAGCTATGAGTTCTGTTATCCTCAGGTGAATGGTTGTAGGAAATGTATTTTGGTGGTTGTTGGTTACTCAGTCTACTAATAATGCTTTGTTTGTTGTAGAATTATTTGGTTTAATTCTTGAATCTATCTTTGCTTATCGACTTGGATCGGTGACGACCTGTTAGTAAAATTCCTAACATTTCAGACTTCGATATCTTCGCTTCTCTTCTTAATGCACATGAACACGTTCTTCCTGTCGTAGTATCAATTTGTAAGTAAAGTTTTCCTTACTTCACCATTCAGTTCGAACCTTATTCTGATCCCCTCTCTAACTTTATCACATGACCAAATTAGATCACCCTTCTCAAATGTTACAGTATTATTGGTTTCTCATTTTATTCCGAATTTTCGCATTGGTTTGCAAAACTCATATGACTCACTGACATTCCGCCCATCCTGAGTTGTTTGTAACGGTATACATCGTTATCATTTCAGCGAAGTAAATTTCTTTAGCGTTCATGCTCAACTGCATTTTGAAAGTCCTTTATCCCAAAACATTCCTGGCTGAAAGAATACAATAGCTCTCAGACACTGAACTTTTACTAGCACCAAGAAGGTAACGGTCCTTCTTTCCTGTCTCTCCGAAGTGTACAGATTTTTACAAGAATATCTTCTCTTTCTTGCCCGCATGCTAGTATATATTGTGACTTTGTGGGTTCGTGAAATGAAAAGTCCAATTACACCACTCAACAATGTTCTTTATTTCCACCGACTTACAGTTTAACACTTGCCAATTACACAGAATTTCGTGCTGCACACAGTTACAATTCACCAGTTCGTCCGTTACAATTTCACTGTACTCGCGGTTACGTAAGCTCCGGTACACATTCACAGTTACGTACAGTCTTCCGTTGCACAATCCTTTCGTTCATTAACACGTCACTGACTACTCTTACACCAAGAACTGCGACTGTCTCCTCACTCACTAACTGACAAAACCAAAACCAACTCCACTCTGTCTGTCTGTAACCCTCTTTATATAGGAATATCGCCCACTTCTCCGCTTTTCTGGTTCCCAGGCGAAGATTCCAGTAAACGAAAGATCGAGAATCAGGTGTAGGAGAAACAGGCGACACAGTCATGTTTTTCCCCTGACCACAGCCTGTCACCACTATAGGACAAACGAGGCGAGGGCGTGGCTAACCGAACCTTCCCTGTCTCCCGCTTTCAGCTGCTTCACAGGGTGTTCCAGCGCTCGCGTTACAATATCTTATATTAAATTATATTATACCCTTCTTATTCTTTAAGTCAACCGCTACTTTAATCATTATTGTATCCATTCTAATTTCATATTATTATAACAAGATTGTTATATTAGTTTGGCAAAGTATTTTTATTAATTTATCTTCTTTTTTAATTATTTGACTTCGATTAATTCGCCGCCTCCTAATCGCTGCCTGATACTGCGGTTACATTACACTGCAGCGGTTCAAACAAACTGGTGTCAATGCAAGTGTTTCTCAATTTGAAAAAACCCAAGTAACATATAAGGAAGATAGATTCATATGTGTACAGAGTAAACGTCAGAGAACTGTTACAACACATAAAATTGGCGAGTAAATTAATAGTAGAAGAGTTCCAATCTCTGTCTCAGCAGTGCAAAGTCACCTTCGTGAACAAGGTTTAAAGGGCTGCATAGCGGCCAGAAAATCTATATTTTCAAACAAAATAAGGTGAAAAGATTACAATGGACACAGCAACATAATAACTGGAGCGTTCAGCAATGATCCAAGGTGTTATTCATGAACGAGTCTAGTTTCAAGCGTTTGGAAGGAAGATGTGTTCGTCTACTTAAGGGAGGACGTATGAAGAGTTAATGTGTGATGACAGCGGTGAAGCATGTTGGAGGGTCGGTAATAATGTGGGGATGTTTTGCAGGTGATAAAAGTTGTTCTAGTGAGAATTAATGAAACATTTAAGAAGGTTACTAATCAAGAAGCCTAATCTATCTGGCAAGAGACTTACTGGTTGTGGATTTATTGAACAGCAGGGCAATGGTCCGGAACAGGTTCTAAGTTGTGCAAAGAGTATGTCAATAGAAAAGAGCGATGTAGGGAACTGTAAAAGATGATTTGATTAAGTCAATCATCTGATTTAAATCTCATTGAACTCTTATGAGATGAACTTGACAGGAAAGTAAGAAAACCAACGTTACCTAATGTTGAAGATCTATGGAATAATTTACAGATGTGTTGGACATCAATATTTGCATGAACACTGCACAACCTTATCTCCAGAGTTCCGAGCGTTTCTGCAGTGGTCCTGAGGGCAACGCGCGGATCCTCTGAAGAGGCTAAAATCTAACCATAATTGATTGTACTTATATTACAGAGAGAAATATTAATTTTGCTGGTCTTTTTAATTTTTAAGATGTGTTTGTACATTGAAATAAAGTATTTAGCTTTTTTCTCATAGGTAATCGAAAGCTTTTGACCGGTAGTGTAGATGTGGTCAGATGGCAACTTGCACACCTGGTCACAATACAGAACAACCACCAAAGGGGTCTGCACTATTAGTATGTTAAGATGTTCAACGCTCTAATAAAATAGTCATCTGATGATTAAAATAATTATAAGATTGCCCTTATCAGATATTTCTACAAAAATGCCTCTGACTCTGAGAACCAATCTAATATTGATAAGTGATTTAAGATACTATGTCATAAAGTATCTCCAGCGCAGTATTATAATTTAAAGCTAGTTCATCCGTGATATTCGATAACAATGATTTTAAATCAGTGATATATTAATGAAATATTCCCTTTCTGCTCATAATTTTGGTATTCTGATTAACATAGCATTTCACTTTACTGTCTTAAAGAAATTTTAAAGTTAACTGAGCAGCGTATCTATAGAAGTGATTTTATTCAAAATGCGTTTACTTCACATGACTTTTCTAATGTCATTCATGTACTGTTTCAAAATGTACTGCAGTGTTTATCACTCTTAAAGCAAACTGACCCATCTATGTAAACAAACGAGTGCCAGAGCAAAATTTTGCCTGCGTTTTGGTATTAGCATTTATGTAGGCTGTTCTTAATTTACATCCTCCAACGTTAAGTCATATCGGTCGATCAATGAAATAGACGAACTGATGCTCAAATGAGCCCAGGATCTATAGAGCTTAGAGTTACCAGACATTCATATTTCAGGATAAGGAAAAACCCTCCGATAAAAGTCTTATCCAGATAACTCACCATAGGATTAGGATTAGTATTTCAGGAAGGTGCCCGCTTCGGTAGCGTAGATGGTAGCATACCTGCCTCACGTTCAAGAGGTCCGAGTTCGAATCGCGCTCAGGGTGAGTTACCTGGATAAGGATTTTTCCGGGGTTTTCCCTTATCCTTAAAGACGAATGTCAGGTAACTCTAAGCTCCAAGGACCCTGGACTCATTTGAGCATCACTTCACCAATTTCAATCATCGTCCGATATGACTTAACGTTGGAGGACGTAATTACACAAAGAAATTTACGGAGGGAATACGGTACGTACGCCACCATGCTGGGCCCATTGTTCCTATGCTCCCGAGTGGGGAATCCCCGGGAGGAAGGATGAGGTGAAGGAGACAGGACGGCTGACCCAAGGAGCCACGACAGTAAAGAGGGCAGATTCCCTACTGTTTAATTGGATAGAGACTTCCTCCGATAGGACAGGACAACGGACACGCTACCCTACAGCGGTAAGGCAACGAGCCCAGCAGCCGAGCCCCAAAGGTCCCAGGCAGGCGATCCGAGCCCCAAAGGTCCCTGGCTGGCGGTCCCCAAATGATTCCAGCAGAGGTACGGAGACCAGCAACCGACCTTACTGGAGGAGGAAGTAGTTTTCCTCAGAGGATATCTTCTCGCCATGCACCGCCGAGACACCCGCCGACACTGCTACTCTGAAAGAGACCACCAGATGAGGGATGATGTGAAATGATAATGGAGATGAAATGGAGGGACAGGAAATTCGGAATTACCCAGCATTCGCTTAGCGACCCAGGAAACCCCCGAAAAATCCCATGGGTCAGGTAGGTCAGCCACGAGAATCGAACCCGAGCCTCCCGAATGCGGGCCACAGACGAAACCGCCTGAGCCATCCCACTCGGTAAACTCACCATAACATAAATTTGAACTCAGCCTGCCTCACATGTTGAGGCAGACATGCTACCATCTACGCTACCGAGACGGGCATATAGACCGTTTTGTTCGCCTCTACCTAATTCAATTCGCTGCAGTCTAGCAAGAAAGCTTGTCCTTTGTCCTAAGAAGGGTCATTTAGAGCGCCAAATATCATCAAGGCAAGGTACTCCGGGTACTTTTGATGCCAGTGAACAAACCTGCACTTGTGGCTTGTGCAAAGCTGCAAACCAATAGAAAGGCGGGAAGAAATTATGAGTCGGGCGATGTCTGGTGCCAGCGTGATGTACCTTTGCCTAATAAAAATGTTTAGGCATAAAGTAAACGTTTATACTCAATTTTCTTGCTCTTCTGAGTGCTAATTCCTTTTCAACCTTGCTCTCCTTCGAATTTGAAGGTAAATCAAGGTAGCTTATTTTGTACAGCATATTACGTTACCACGTACTGTGTAATGAGTATTTCCAACATCTACTAGGATATTGTGTTCCGTAAATCATTATGCTTCTTTGTATAATAACTATAAAATGTGTGTTTGTACGACGGCTGTTCGGTAAAGAATGATCATAATTTTTTACGATCATAAGTTTTTCGTATTAAAATTCAATCTTATTATATTCTGGTAGCTTAATGTGAAACAAACACGCCGTAGTAGTTTCATTGTTGGTACTCCTGGTTCCCGCCGGTGAGAACCAGGCAAGTTCAGACATTTCAGTATCACCTGGTGCAATGGAGGTAACACGCGGGGAACAATATGCAGCTTTGAAATTCTGCTTTCGTCTCAACAAACCTTCAGTTGAGGCCTATACAATGTTACAGAAGGCTGTTCTTCCCTACAGCAGAGCTCGAAGGTGGTTTAAAATGTTTAAAGAGGGGAGACAATCAATTTCAAAGGAAGGTGGGTCCGGTGTTCCAGTTACTGCTTTTACGGAAGAAAACATCAACACTGTTGCTGCCATTGTGAGAGAGGATGGACGAATTACCTTAAGATCACTTTCTGAAATACTGAACATTTCATTGGGTTCCACCTACACGTTGGTGACAGAAACATTACACATGAGACGTGTTTATGTGCGATGGGTTCCAAGACTGTTGATTCCCGAACAAAAGGACATTCGCATGTAGGTCTGCATGCAGTTAAAGTTGATATTAGAGGAATATCCGGAGTTTCTTTCAAACGTAATCACTGCTGATGAAATTTGGCTACATCATTTTGATCCTGAGAGCAAACAGCAAAGCTCAGTGTGGAAATCTCCATCATCACCAAACCCCCAAAAAAGCAAAAGTGGTGGCACCTACTGGGAAAGTTATGATCATCTCATTCTTTGATATTCATGGAATGGTTTATCAGCATGTTGTACCTGCACACACACAAATCAGTAACTGGACAATACTACAGGAATATCCTGAAAACATTGCAAATCCATATCAGCCGCAAAAGACCACATTTCCATGAAGCAGGCTGGATGCTGCACCACGATAATGCGCGGCCGCATATTACCAATGTTGTTGCTGAATATCATACAAAAATCAACGTGAAATGCATCCCTCACCCTCCCTATAGTCCGGATTTAGCCCCATGTCTTTTCTCTATTCCCTAACTTGAAGAAACGCCTTCGTGGGAGGCATTATCCATCATCAGAAGCAGTGGTGAAGGCTGCGGAAGCGATGGTTTCCAGAATGTGTTTGAAGACTGGCAGAAACGCTGGGACAAGTACGTCGCTTCAGGGGACACTATTTTGAGAGGCACCATCAAATTTATAGGGATGAGTAAAGGTACGTTATCAAAAAGATGTAATCATTCTTTATTGAACAGCCCTCGTATGTAGGTACGTATGTAGATGTTTATAATATATCTGACTTGTTCCATCAGCTCATATAAAAGTATCTTTTTACAATATTCTTCCCTTGAGATTTTATTTCCTTTCCAACTCCACTAATTAATATTATATATCTGAAATATAGAAAATGTCTATTTAAAAAGCTGCACCATTGAATTTTTTGGAGATGGAGATTATTTTATTCGAATTGTGTCAAAGGAAAATAGAGGGAGAAGGTTTTCAATAGCACAATATATCAATAATGTATTTATTTTATTATTTAACATTATTATGGCCATCACATATTTCCATAGTAAATGAAATGAAAGCAATATGAGCGTTCACATATATGTGATGTAACTGGTCTACTTGGTACCTCCAGATAGCTTCATGAGAGTTCATACTTTATCCATGACCCTCTCACCATTCTACTTCTTAGCTTCAAATATTTTAAGATACAATTAAAACCAATTAGAATTTGTTAAATTTGTTATTGATATAATAATGGATTTGTAGATTTGTAAATCGATGTAGCGCAAACCCGCTAATCCGGAGCCATGTTTTTGTTTGTTTGCTTGCTTGATTGCTTGCTTGCTTGTTTGCTTGCTTGTTTGGTTCGTACACAGAGGAGCACACTACAATAGAAGCTACATCAATACCCTCTAGGAGATGATCGCTACATCCGTTTACGGTTTCCGTAATTAAACACAATGTCTATCCTCCTCTGTCAAAATATTTAATTACTGTCAAAGTTCTAAAGCCTTTGTAACTTGATAGGTACCAAACTAATTATTTAGTTTTGAGACAAGTGATAAAGATAAAAAGGAAATAAAAAATTTTCTCCGTAAAATGTCTTCGTCTCCTTTAAAATTGAGATACATTATCATAAATTTAAACAATATTTTACATTATTATGTTTCCAAAACATTTATTATTCATCATATTTATATTTTAGAAGTTCAAAAAGGTTTCCTTATAAACAACACGCTCTTCTAATGATCTCGGTTGTCAATTTTCATCAGCTCTTAACTCTCTAGAAAGTTAAGATTTACATTTAAATGTTAACTTTTATGGAGGCGATAACTTTTAGCCATATTTAATCATTGTATTCTATTTGAATCAATCAGTTATACCGTGTTCTTCAAAGCTTATACAGAATAAATTTATCTTTTCAGAAAAGCAAAACATAAATAAAAATAGCTCGGTATAAAAAATGATATTGAAGTTACATTTTTAATTTATACATGACATTACCGAATATGTACATATGTTATAATAAATCACAACATAATTGAAAATAAAAATTGTATTTGCGTCTGTATCCGGAAATGGATTAGATTATGTTTGTGGGTATACATACTGATCGTGTTAAGTAGTGTATGTTTGGGTAAAAATTAAGTCTAATAAAAAACTGTACTTCAGTTTGTGGCTTGTTCTGTTATATATATACCGACAAATTTCGTACCACCAATAAAAGTTGTCTGAACTTACCTATATAAATTAAACCAATTCGAATTGGTTAGTTATTTATTCTGCAATTGTGGGTGAAGTTGAAATACAACACAGTTACAATTAAATTAATAAATTTAAAGCTTCCTGATAAAGAATATTTTTGGCTTTTTTTTTTTTTTTGTGGTGCGTAAATACACAAAGATGACGGTTTTCCGACGCGCGAACACGCTACGTGAGAGAAACAGGGAAACTCCAAGTTGATTCTGCGAACTGCCAACGACTGCCCTTGCGATTTATTTATGGTCATCGCAGAGGGGTACGGTAAATTGTAGACGCTTAAAATCGAAAGGTAAATTCGTTGGAATCATCGTAATACTGGGATCAAGATATCCTCTCTTTATACTTTCCCTTGATGACTGTTGTCTCGATGACTTTATCCATTAGCTTTTTCACAGTTAGTCTCGTTTCATTGCACAGTCGTGGTTGGTTAATTTTACGCAGCGTGATCACAACTGATCCTACTTTCAATTTTAAATTGCAAGGTGGGAGCCCAGGAATTCTAATGAATTTAAAAGCTCTGTGAGATACTTGACTATGCCATCCTAGATTATAGCTTTGATTTGTACGAAAACAACTGCCCTGGAATACACTCTAGAACGCAATTCTGACATACGGACATGACTATTAGCATTGTCTGCATCTCGCTGCCCATCAGTGCGGTCAGCTCGTCGCACATTTCACTGACTTATACGACCTAAGTCAGATCGCCTTCCCCTTGACATAGTACTAAAGGTCTCCGCGAACCTCACAAAGTCACAAATGATTTCAATTAATTTTGTGTAAATTCAATTCATATTCACGAATTTAAAAACACAAATTATAAAGAAGGTATACAAAGATTCGCCAATATTTGACAACAACTGTCTGTATTCAAATATTTATAGTGTTACAGTGCATTCAGAAATCAATTTTGTGTCTAATCTTCGAAGGGTTTATCATCATCCTGCATAAAAATTCCAGTCTTGATAACAAATGATAAACGTTATTTAAGTATGGTAAGTGAAATAGCCCTCCAGACTTTGGCAAGGAGTGGAATATCTTTCTACCTGTAGTGCTTTTTTTCGAAAATAAAAGAAAGTGTATGTTTTCCGTAAAGGTTTGCCTGTGTACTTTTATATTTAGTTAATAACCCGGTCCATTATCGCCTCAGTTCTTTTTCTCACCTTTAAAACCTTCCTTGGACTTCTAAAAATATTTCAAAACCAAAATTAGGCAAATTTGTTCAGCCGTTCTCGAGTTTTTGTGAGACTAGCAAATGTCAATTCATATATATATATATATATATATATATATATATAAATCAGCATTTATCCTGAGTCGTTCAAGAGGTCCTGAGTTTCAATCTCCGCTATGGTGAGTTACGTAGATACGGTTTTTCCGGGGTTTTCCCTTATCCTGATAGACGAATGTCAGGTAGCTCGAGCTCTATGGACCCCGGACTCATTTGAACATCGTAACTGGGTCTTCCGGGTAGGACCGCGTCTTTGATGTTTCTCTGGCCGACGTTTCGTCCCAACTATGTGGGGCTTCTTCAGGACTTCTTCCCTGACAGCTCCGTAGCAACTGGTAGAGGCGATGCAACTGTGCCCTAGGAGGTTCTGGCGGTCGGCCCGCCCACTTACTCCTATTGGCTGATGCTTTACCCAATCCGCGTGCGCTTATCAGTGTCTGCCAGACAGTGTGCAGAGGTCTGCCGTTGTCTCTAAACTATTATGTGTTTTGAATATTTCAATGCTTTCTCTAATCATTCTTTGTCTATAGCTATTACATTCAGCTATTAATTTTACTTGATCAAAATCTATATGGTGTCCTGTGTTTATGGCGTGTTCTGTGAGTGCTGATTTTTCGGGTTGATTTAATTTTTTACTTCTTATGTGTTCTTGTCGTCTGACCTTCATTGACCTGCCCGTTTGTCCCACATATGATGCACCACAGTCACAGTCAATTTTATAAATTGCTGCATTATACAGAGGGTCTTGTTTATCCTTAACCGGTCGCATGAATGATCTTAGTTTTCTGGTGGACTGATATCTAGTTTGGATGTTGTGTTTCTTAAGCAGTTTTGATATTTTCTCGGATATTCCTTTTAGATAAGGCAGCCATGCTGTGGTCTTGGTTCTGGTTTCTTTGAGTGTCTTGTTCTTCTTTTGTAGGTGTTTTATATAGCTTTTTGGATATCCATTGGCTTCCAAAACTTGTTTTAAATGGTTTAATTCATCAATTAGTTTCTCTGGATCACATATACGGATGGCCCTGTGTAACAGTGTGTTGGCTACTGCTCGTTTAATAGATGGCGGCTGATGAGATGTGGCGTCTAGTTATCTGTGTGTGTGTGTGTGTGTGTGTGTGTGTGTGTGTGTGTGTGTGTGTGTGTGTGTGTGTGTGTAGAGTCTTTAACGCCCGCTTTTACTACATACGGCACTGCAGGCGGTGACACTGATGATACATGAGATGAAGATGGAGCAGCGGTGGAATGAGATGGCGGGGGATACCGGAGGTCCCGGAGAAAACCCGCCCCAACGCCGTGTTGTCCACCACGATTCTCACTTTGCGGTCACCTGAGATCGAACCCGGGCCGCCTTGGTGAGATATCTGTCTGTGTGTGTTTGTTTTCGGTATACTGAGAACTTCAGTTTCATTCCCTCTCTTTCTACTAGCACGTCCAGGAAGGGTAGTTTGCCGTTTTCTTCCAGTTCCATGATGAACTGGATGTTAGGATGCAAGCTATTCAAGTGGATCAGAAAATCCAATATCTTGTCTCTTCCATGTGGCCAGATTACAAACGTATCGTCAACGTATCTGAGACAGAGGGCCGGTTTTTAATCTGCTGTGTCGAATGCAGAGGTTTCGAAGGCTCCAAGGAAGAGGTTGGCTACTACTGGTGATAACGGCGAACCCATGGCAGTGCCTTCTGTTTGTTGGTATATTTTGTCTTTGAAGCTAAAGAAGTTATTTTCAAGGCAGTGTCGTACTAGATCCGTATAAGCAGATAAACATAGCGCTTGAGATAAAAGACTTACGGAAACAAACAAACTGAGATAAATGGAAATCTCTGGTAATATCTTGGTTATTTGATTTCTTTATTGTTCTGGAAATATCTCGAATTTAGGAATGAGGTATTTAAGGAAGTGCCGACTCGCCAAGAGATGTTGTAAACATAGTGAGTCGCCAGAGATAAGAAGACAACAGCTGAGAGTGTTATAACTGGACGCTGTTGTTATTGTCATCGACCTTGGAAGATTGTGTTGTGATATGTGATGTAATTTTGCTGCTACGGAATGTATTTCTACGCAAATAAAGAACATTTAGAATTTCGGCAACTTGGACTTTTAATTCTACCAACCCACAAAGTATCTGAGCGATTGAGAGAGGTGTCCTTTCTCTTAGTACTCTTATTGCACATGGATAAAAGTGGTAGAAATGACAGCACGTCGAGTCGATTGCAAAACATATTCCCATTGGTAACCATTTTCAGCAATGTAGTGTAGCCACCAATTCACTTTTGGTTTGTCATGAACCTTTCGATTGTTGCACAATGTGGTTTTCCCTTGTGCCAGAGGAAGTCTTAATATTATTAGAGGCCAATTCACTGCATAAATACTATTAGGTAGAAAAAACAACAGACTCTCCTCTCTGATGCCCAAATATTCTCAAAGAAGATATGCTTACGAGAACTACATACATGCTGTCAGAAATGGAAAGGGAAAAAATAAACTTTTTGTCAAAATAAGTCGAAAGTCAGAGTTGATTTGGCCCGGGCATTTATGAGAATTAGTTTACATATTGTGACTTTGTGGGTTCGCGAAATTAAAAGTCCAATTGTACAAACTCAAAATGTTCTTTATTTCCACCGAATTACAGTTGAAACACTTGCCGATTACATAGAATTACTTAGCGCACACATTTACAATTCACCAGTTCGTCTGTCACAGGTCCATTGCACGCTCACAATCACGTACAACTCCTCTAATACACGTACAGCGTCTTCCAGTCCGTCCACTCACTCGGCGGTCCCCACGACTGCTCGCCAAGAACTGAACTGAACTCTTGGTCGCATCGTCCCTCTATTTATAGGTGGTTAAATGTTTCTAGAGAATTCTTTACCATGGAGGGGAAAAATATTCCGGAGATTTCGCACTTCTTTTAGGCTGCATGAGGAGGGGGAAACGAAGATTCAGCCACCCCCGTGGTTTCCCCTCTCTCCACTCTGTCACGCCTCCGCAGGTGCCAGCTGACCGGCGAGGGTGCGGTACCGATGCCACACGCCCTCTCCACCGGCCATCCCCTCGCGTAACCGACCGCAAGTTCGCCGATTGGGTACCGACCGGTAAGCAGGTCATGTTTCATTGCAACATAGGTGCAATATTTTTGTTCAATGACTGAAGAAGTTGCCCTGTCATTTTAGTATGCTATAGTTCGTCATACTTGCTGGAAATTTTAAATATACAAGCTGCAGCACTACATATAAAACAGAAATTTCTGTTCGTTACAATGCCTCTTAAGTTATTCGACCATTTAACCCCGAAGACCGCAAAAATACCTTAAGAAATTTTACATTTAACTTTATTCATTTGAAAAGTATCCTCGCATTTCTTTTGACTTTATTAGATGGTTTGAAGTCAACCACTACATATTTAGCTTTTCGAACTTCTATAGATTTTATAATCAATAGCGTTAAAATGCCTGCACCCCTTACATTGTTTTACTTCCCGCAAACTCAGCTATGTTTTTCATTCGTTTCATTCATAGATTAGAGCCGCCACAGAAGATCGTCATGCGTAATGTTGAGACAGCTACAGTGGAACCTCGGGTAGGGAAGGTTCTTCCTTTAGAGCAGAAGATTCAGTATTTATTCATACGAAAACACATAACACTCTCACGCCTAAAGAGAGCTTTCAATTCCAGAGATATCTTTCAATCTCCATTTTTTAAATATCAGCATTATTTACATGCGTAAACAAAATTCAGATGTTTATTTGCAAAACGTGCTCAGTAGACGTAAAGAACAAAAATTTGAAATTTTGAAGCATAATCATCAGTGCATGAACTTCGGAAGTGCATACATGTAACGTAAAATATTTGTAAAACGGTTAGCATGATACAAAAATTGTTTCAGTGAAGTATAAATATCTACTTATATCAGGGGAAGAAAATAGTGGCGCTGTGACGACGTCAGCTCCGCCAGCTCTCACCGCAAAATATACTCCCGAACGAATGGCAGGTTCGCGTGTGATGTCACCGAGCTGATTTCTGCTGTCGAAGGGGAAGGAATAGTTTGATATGTGCGGGTATAAAAGACAGGAAACGTATCGGGCATTAATAATATGTACAACTTACATCTTGGGTGTTGTGATATTAACGCTGACTGCTTTAACTACATAATTGGTCACAGTTTATAAACAATTACATTTTGGCTCTGTGCTATGACAAAATATATAAAACTTCAACTCGTAGTTTATCTGAAGGTCAGGCATGTTATACCGTAAATAAAGTAAAACATAAAGTAATTTTCTCTGCAAATTAGAGGAGACCCATTCAGAACAGAATTACTTGGACATTTTCCGATACTTTCTGTTTCGTTTTTCTTTAACTAGTTTGTCAATGTCAGGACGTAATGTCTGGGAAATTTGTAATCGAAGGCTGCATGTTAGATTGTGAACCGAGAGGATACCTCGGGGTTTGGACTTAGCTAATTTCATAACAGAAAAAAAATGTTCCCACACAAATTTCAAGCCAACCATAGTCACCCAATTATCGGAAGGCACGACCAACTAACAGCTGAGTGGGTGACAGGAGGCCTTCACGCCACGCCTACCCATTTATCTCGTGTCACTAACTGAGGGGATGGTTAGGAAAGTGTCACTGGTCGCTGGCCGCCTCTTTCCCCTCCCCCTGACGTCTGGAACAGTCGGCATATTTCATCTAACCCGGAACTTTCTAGATAGGTCAGTTGGTCTTATATAAGCGACGCGCCGGGCTGGAGGAGAGTTCAGTTCTTGACGAGCAGCCGCGAGGAGCACCGTGCCAGAGAACGGACTGGAAGACTGTGTACGTGTATCAGAGGAGCTGTACGTAATTGTGAGTGTGGAGTGGACCTGTGACAGACGAACTGGTGAAATGTAATTGTGTGCGCTACGTAATTCTATGTAATCGACAAATGTTCCAACTGTAATTCGGTGGAAATAAAGAACATTTTGAGTTTGTGAAACTGGACTTTTAATTTCACGAACCCACAAAGTCACAATACACAATGTCTGTGCGGCAAGTGAATACAACCTCGAAAATCTAGTTTGGAGGACATTCTTGTAAAATCAGCCAAGTATTTCTTGTATGTATATTTTTCCTTCAATAAATCGTACCATTGTACATTTAACAGTTCCATTAGTACGTGGCAGCTACATTGTTGTCATCGGGTGTGCTACACCTGACTGAGCCCTCAGATTCTGTACTCACTGCCCAATTTATGTAGGCAAGTTGGTACTACACGGCTCTTGCCTGACGTCACACGCAGTGCAGGTCTCGCTCCCAGCTGAAGTACGTCACAGCTCTCGAAGCTGTCTTCCTCTACATTTTTCTTGTTGCTATCTTTATTTGTCTCAATATCATTAGTTTCACAAATTTATACAAGCCACCATCTTGGACCCAATTTTGTGAGTAGACAAACTCTGTCTTATCACAAACCAGGACAAACAGAGGAGTCATACAGGAGCAATAACAACTTTTAAAAACTCTAACTAAAAAGCTAACTACAATTTTTAAAACTCCTGAGCCAATCTCCCAAGTAAAAAACTCGTAAAACATAATACTAATAAAAACATTAATATCCATTTTTCAAAACTTTCTTAGGAACCAAACATTTTAATTACTCAATAAAACGTTATTCTAGACAATGTGATACAAACTGCAGAAATATGGTGTTCTCTTACAGCTTTGAATCTAGGGTGGTGCGCAATAATTTAACGGTGTCAATGTTCTTTAGGTTCTTTTTAATAAAATAGTACCTACATGCTAGGCTTTCGAAATATTTATTTTAAAGCCATAAACATGGAATTTTTCCCTTAATTTATGTCCTCCAAGTTAAGTCATATCGGACGATGAATGAAATGACTGTTATGTTACTCAAATGAATCTGTGTCCATCGAAATTAATTAGATCCAGATTAAAACTCGGGGCCTCTAGAAAATGAGGTGGACACGCTACTGAGGCTGGCAACTAATTGGTTGCCAGCTCAAGTGCCAGAGCCTTTTCCATGTTTCGACCATGCATATATCTCCTGGTTTGATATGCAATTTTTTTTTTTTTTTTTTTTTTTTTTTTTTTTTTTTTTTTTTTTTTTTTAAGTTTACGTCCTCCAACATTAAGCCATATGGGACGGTAAATGAGTTGGGTGAAATTATGCTCAAATGTGTCCAGGGCGCATGGAACTTAGATTTAACCGACATTTGTCTTGAAGGATAAGGGAAAACACCGGGAGAAACCTTATCCAGATAACTCGCCCTGTCCGAACCCGGGACCTGTTGAACGTGAGGCAGACACGCTACCGATGCGGGCTTGATATGCAAATTTCAGTGCATTAGTATCAACAGTGCTAGGCAATTCTTTCATTACAATATTTTAAAATGGAGACAGGGTAGATCTTTGTGACAAATCTGAAAATGTTCCACTATAAAACAACTTTTGGAAACGATTACCTAAACTGTTTCAATTAGGGCCAGTTATTTTTCTCTCTTCCACAGATCTTAAGTTACCTGATGATTAGTTTGTGTCATCAATGCCGCGCAGAATGAGAGCAGTAATAGAAGCAGAGAGTTTACACGAAATACTAAGTGAAGTTCCATTTTTTTATTTTACATATAAGAGTAAAACATTAATTTCAGTTAGTTTGAAAAAGTAGTGTTTCGATTTTTATGTGTGAGCATAAATGTCATAAAATCAAGTAAACCTTAGCAATTGGGGGATTGGGATTGGGGTTTTATTACGGAGGGGATTCGGTACGTAGGCCACCATGCTGGGCCCATTGTTCCTATGCCCGCAAGTGAGGGCACCCCCGGAAGGAAGGATGAGGCAAAGGAGACAGAGGGAGGCCGACCCAAGGAGTCACTATAGTACAGAGAGCAGGGTCCATGCAGTTTACTTGGATGGAGACTTCCCCCGACAGGCCAGGACAACGAACTCGCTGCCCTGCAGCGGAACGGCAACGAGCCCAGCAGCCAAGCCCTAATGGTCCCAGCAGGCGATCCGAGCCCCAAAGGTCCCTGGCTGGCAGTCCCGAAATGGTCCCAGCAGAGGAGCGGAGACCGGTAACCGACCTACCGGAGGAGAAAGTAGTTCACCTCAGAGCATATCATTCCGCCATGCACCACCGAGACCCGACACTTCTACCCTGAAATAGACCACCAGATGAGAGATGATATGAAATTATAACGGAGATGAAATGGAGGGAGAGGAAATTCGGGGGATGTAATTAACCTACCCACCATTTGCCTAGCGACCCGGGAAAACCCCGAAAAACCTCATGGGTCAGATAGGTCGGCCACGGGAATCGAACCCGGGCCTCCCGAATGCGGGCCTCAGACGACTTAGCAATTGGAAATTATATTAAAATGTGCTTAATACACATTTCGTATTTCTACAATACAAAAATCAAAATTATGTCTAGGATTCGAACCTTTGTAAGTCTAGCTCCTATATACTTGTCTATAACCTCTCCGCTATCTGTGTACGTACGTTTAGTAACCGAGGCTTAATTATAAGTCAATTATGAGACTCAGTGTGAATATGCACGAAATATATGAAACAATATGCAGTGTGTGAACATTCTCATTACTATTATTGTAATTATAAGAGGATTCAGTAGGATGAAGGTAAAGAAAAGCGTTCCGTGACACTATAGTAAATCGGCTGTCTGCATGATGTGGACTTAATCATGTTGTTTCAAAACGACACCGAACGATTATAGCCGTTGCTTAGTTTATAACTTAACTAGTCCGAATTTCAGTGTCACAGCTTCGAAGTTCTGTTAGATATAATGTTATGCTGCATTAAATATTACTTGATTTTGTGATTAGGCAGCGCAGGAACCACTGGTGTGTGAACCTCAAAAGTTGCTATTGGGACGTACCAGCCACGAAAACAAAAGCATTGCCCTTTATTAATGACCTTAACCTCTCTTTCAGGTAGAGTCTGTTTAGTTAACGCGTGTGCACGACGGCCGCTGCCTTTGACGAACCCTTATAATCGTTTTACAACACAGACCCTCCTTTTCGCAGACCTTTCTGCAAGGTTGCCACCTTTCTCAATACGTCATGGGTATCGTACAAGGTTTCGTCTAAATAAATTATCTTATGTCCATTACTGAAAAAATTCCTTATATATACATATATATATATATATATATCGCCAAGCTACAACTCTACTGGGTTCCATAATAACCCTTAACTTATTCAAAGTGCGGTATTTGAAACCCAGCTCGTTTAGAAGGCCGCGCAAAGTGCAGTGCCCATAAGGAAAATCACAAATTTCTTGTAAATGTGCAAACAATTCGTCTAAGGTGGGCGTACTCCCTTTTGCATAGAATCTATAAATTTCTCGGCGAATTAAATCGCATGTGAAATTATCTACTTTAGAGAAACGTTTCCTTTTGTTTTCACACTTGATCGGCGTCTTTGGTATTCCTTTCGTCACAATATTTCTTACTGTATTTCTGTGAATACCCAGAATTTATCATCCGGTTCAATTGCACGACCCTTACCAAGATTATTTTTCAGCAAATATTTATATATGTTCAAAACAAGCGCTTGAATTTTCTTAGAAACAGTTTCCGTTATAACTTCGTTGTTGTTGTGGTTTTTTAGGCTTTTGCAGTAATATAACTCGGCCCAGTTATTCACACTATTGTCTTTACTTTGATTATTTTCACGTGACTGAAATTTATTTACTACTTCATTTGCATTTACCACTGCATTTTCCTCCCACGGTCTCGACATCGTGACACACAACGAATTTCTGCACGTAATGAAACAGATCAACTGGAAGTTGGAACTTTGGCAACTGAGAATCCACGGGGAGTAAACATGCGGCTCTCACTTCGAGAAAATCAGGGTTGCTATTGGTCCTCAACGACAGTGTTCCATTTCTGAAGTGTGGAGATAGATTCATGACGGCCATTAGTGGGCGGGAGACTCAGGTTCCTTTGACTCCGAACTGCACACGCGTTAACTAAACAGACTTTAATGGGGCAAAGGGCAGTTACTTGTGAAAAAGTCGAATAATGACTCGAACAATTCCAAGATAGCTTATTTTGCTATGATCTTAATTGTACAGTACTTTCAACCAGTTACTGTAAAATCAACACCTTCCTTTTCAGTTACAAATGCTTTATGTAGTAAAATGTTTGTCTCATTGCATAAGGGATTTAGTTTTGCTTAACTTTATACATAATTCTTTGATATTGTTCTGTTCTTTTTATCATTTAATGCTTCCATCCGCAATTTCACTAACATTAGCTATCCTCTAAATGGTATAAGTTGCATATGTCCACCGGCTGATTTGCCATCATGGACTGCTATAACCGAATGTTCGAATACGTTAAACATTCATAAGCAATAATTAAGCAACAGCTTCTTTATTGTGGTTTCATAAGCCAACGAAATTCTTAATAGTAGCAGGCTACAGCAGAGTATACCGGTATGTTTACAAACAGCTACAGCACGCGCCACGGCATGTAACTTATACCTGCGAACTCCGACGTGAGACCACGCGTTGTTGTTCCTGTCACTGCCTAATCCACACTCGTTCTGGAGCATTTTGCGGCTCTATTGGCGGTAAAAGCTATTTATATGCGTCACACATAGAAGCTAAGCAACTACTTCTATATATTTGCTCAGTGTCATTTTGAGACACCCTGTGTACGCTTCCAGAGTCTACTCATTTCTTTTTATCAAAGGGCGTATGTTCCTCCTTGGGAAAGTAATAACAAAAAATTAACCTTGATCGGATGCGAGGGTCCCCTCTTTCCCCGGTCATTCATTCCGTTCATTGCTATACAACCGCAAAGAATAAATAAGTATTTTCTAAAAATGTTTTATTTATTGTGCATAATCCAAAATTTTACAATTTACAACTTTTGGCTACATTTGTCTTTACCTTGTTGCTACCTTGGCTTACATGACACCCTGGTCTTCTGCTCTGCCAGGTAGCTCTTAACCTCCATACCTCCTTGTTACTTAATTAGTCTCATTCTTCCCCCTCATCTTCCTTTCTTATATTATTTACGTTTATGGCCCATTTTTCTTTTACTTTCTGCAAGAACTCGCCAATACTTCTTACCTTCTTTTCCTCCTTTCCCGTTAACATTTTTGCAACCTCCTCTCATTCTGTTACATAGTGTCCTATGCTTTCTTTTCCCTCCACACAATTCGCAAATTCCCGTTTCCCTACCTCTTATCCCTCTTAGAAATATTCTTCCTTTTCTCATCCAAGCTAACCCTTCTCTCTCTTGCCTATTGCAGTAATCTACATATGCTTCTCGTCCCCAAATTATTTTTATTTGCTTGTAAAATTGTAATGATTTCATATTTTGCAGACTTCCCCATATTTCCTGTCTTTCTATATCCTCTATTCTACATTTTACCAATTTACCCATATCGGTTCTATTTCTTTCCTCTGATCTCCATATATCTCCCATTCCAATGTTTTTCATAATTCCTCCCATCTCTGCCAACCATTTGAATTTGCTAATCCTTTTTGCTGTCTCATGCATAATTCCATAATTTCCCCTTCTTCTTTGGCCAAACACCTATACGAAAATGTTATTATTCTTTCCATTATTATTCCATAGACTTCGGAATCTTAAAAATAGGTGCTTTCTGTGAAATCTCCTATCAAATATGTTCATAGAGTACAATATTCCTTCTGTGTATTACAGGCAGGTAGTAGAGAAAATAAGTATAAGTATTTTGATCACTTAATCTTAAATTATAGTCTCTTGTTTGAAAGTAAAGTATGTGAGATAAGTACTTTTATTACAGCCTTCTGCTTATCTTATTCGTGCGGTTTATCCACGGTATATTTAAAACTTGAGTTATGCCGATTCTTGTTAGATGGTTGTAAAATGATATGGGAGTGATATAGCTGCAATGTCTTGTTTGAATGGACCAGATAAGCACTGGGTAAGTAAATTATAGCCTAGCGGACTGGAGAGTAGGTATGTTGGGGAACTATTAGCGCAAAGTTGTATGTTCCGACACGTACCGACTTCGAGATGTGTCACGCACGGGATGTGCACTGGAGAGATCCGTGACCTGCCAATGTTATGAGCTCATATCTTGATGCAATTGCTCCATAACCTGGAGCATACTGTGTCCTCTAAACCACAGAAGCACTGCCATTGTCTCGAAAAAACAAGATTGGATGGATTGCAACACAGAGAGTACCAGAACGTTTCTCAAAATTTAAGTTACTGTCTTTTAGAGTATTGTTACATCTCAGCAAAGGAAATAGAATTAAGAACTAATTTATGTTAGAGTAAGTGTTTGTTTTTTCGTCTGTTTTCTATAATTCGCGTGTAGAAATAAAAAATAAGTAAGCGAACCTCTGAAGTGTCACAACTGGAGAACTGGTAAACCGATTTCTCTTGATTTTGGTTTTGAAATATATGTATAAGTTCAAGGAAAGTTTGAAAGGTAAGAAAAAAATCTGAAGTGATAATGGACAAAGTTATTAACTAAATAAAAAAGTACACACACACGCACGTGAAACACACAATTCTACGGAACACATGCACATTCCTTTATTTTCGACAAACAAAAGCATTACGCCCGCCTCGGTAGCGTTGATGTAGCATGTCTGCTGCATGTTCAAGAGGCTCCGAGTTCGAATCTCGGTCAGGGTGAGTTACCTGGATAAGTTTTTTCCGGGGTTTTCCCTTATCCTAAAAAAGAACCAATGTCGGGTAACTCTAAACTACATGGACCCTGGGCTCATTTGAGCATCATTTCACCCATTCCATTCATTGTCCAATATGACTTAAAAGTGTTAAAGGACGTAAATTACAAAAAAAAAACATTATGAAGAAGCAAGATATTCCACTCTTTACCAAAGCCTTCAAAGCTATTTCGTTTACCATATTTTATTAAATAACGTTTACTGTTTGTTATCAAGACTGGAATTTTTTATGTGGCATTATGATATACCTTTCGAAGACTACACACAAACAACTTCTGAATGCACTATAACACTATAAATAATTAACCAGGCATTTTTTAAATACTGGTGAATCTTTGGATACTTCTTTATAATTTGTGTTTGTGAATATGTGAATGTGAATTGAATTGACACAAAATTAATTGAATTCCTTTGCAACGTTGTGAAGTTCACGGAACATTTTGTACTATGCCAAGGAAAAGACGACCTGACTTAGATCTTAGAAGACAGTCAAATGTGCGACGAGCTACGTCACGTGCTTACCGCACTGATGAGCAGCGAGATGCAGGCAATGCTAATATCATATTCGTATGTCAGAATTGCGTTCTAGAATGTCTATTTCTTCCGGGGGAGTTGTTTTCGTACAAATTAATTAACACAGTTGTAAACCAGGATGACGTAGTCAATTATACCACAGAGTTTTTAAATTCATTAGAATTGCCTGGACTTCTACCTCACAATTTAAAATTAAAAGTAGATCAGTTGTAATCATTCTGCGTAACACTAACCAACCACGACTGTGCAATGGAAGGAGACTAGTTGTGAAAAAGCTAAAGAATAACGTCATCGAGGCAACAATCATCAAGCAAAATTAAAAAGGAGGTGATATTTTGATCTCGCGTATTCCGATGATTCCAACGGATTTACCTTTTTTTATTTTAAGCGTCTACAATTCCCCGTGCGTTTTTCCTTTGCGATGACTATAGATAAATCGTAAGGGCAGTCGTTGGAATTTTGTGAAATCAACTTGGTGTCTCCCTATTTCTCCCATGGACAATTATACTTCACGTGGTCGCGTTTAGGAAAACCATCATCCTTATATATTTAAGCACCACAAAAAAGACAAAAATATTGTTTATCAGAAAGCTTTAAATTGACTAGCTTAATTGTAACTGTGTTGTATTTAAACTTCACCGCCAATTGCAGAATAAATAATTAACTAATCCGAATTTGTTTTATTTATATAGATAAGTTCAGACAGCTTTTATTAGCGGTACGAAGTTGGCCGGGTCACCTAGTATATTACATTTTTATATACAAAACATTCTAGGTGCTTAATTTCTACTCAGGTTTGATTGGAATTCATTTATATTTCAGAAATAACTGCTTAGTAATTGCATACACATATGGAAACAATATTCAAATATTTACACAACCTTTAATAAATCAATATATAAGTCATTGTAATTGAAATAAACAAGATATGTGTTTAAAATCACAATATTCCTTCCATCTACTGTTCTTTCATAGAACTTGCGTAAGTACCATGCCCTCTGCACCGTAGTAACTTCTTGGGAAGGCTGCCCTCTGTCTCCTCTCGCCTCATCCTTCGTCCACTTGGGGGCATAGGCACAATAGACCATGTTTGGACCTCCGTGCCGAATTCCCTCCGTAGCGTAGTCTAGTCATAGAACTTCCAAATATTTTGCATTAAAATAAAATTTTACTTTTTGTATATTCTCTGAGATGTGATATGAGTCAAATGGAGAAATTAATGTCAGGACGGCACGTTGGCCATGGTAGCTCAAAGGTTAAGAGCGACTGGAGGGAAACCAGGAGATCCGTGGTTCAAATCCCGTCCATGGCATTGAATTTTTCATGTTGACTCTATCTATTAAAAATCTTAGCCTATATACGGCTATTGTGGAGAAATGATTAATTTCCATCAATTAACTAAAACCATACCCTAGTGCTTATTAAACCATTTACAGTAATTCAAGTTCCAACTCACTTCATTTGTAACTTAGTAAGGCATTTCGCCCCCCTTTGCGACATTCCTGCCTCTGTTACGGGTTATCTTGAGAATAGTGGTTATTGCCACAGGAGTTTCGAATTAATACTGAAGCTATATTTAAACTATGAGCAGGTTAATTAGTGCGATGTATGCCTTTGAGTACGTCTACATGATTAAGTTTCATTTGGTACTATAAGTGGAAGTTGATTAATACCGACACAATGTAGCAGCAAAACATTGTTTTGCTAACTACGGATGATGGAAGTAAAACCGCGGTATAGGATGCCTGAGAAAAGGGGCTTGGTTCAAACTGAAACCGACAGATCAAAGGTATACATATTATATTTTGTAGTCGCTGCTGCCGAACTGAAGTAATATTAACAAAAATGTCATATCCAGCAGCACAGTGAGCCGAAAACGATGACGTCCACTTCCATATTTTGGTACCTGGTGCGCAATTCATGCTATTTTTCTTCCTTGGCTCTTCTTGCCTCACTGTACGCCTGCTTTTGGCTGTCGAATAGGATGGTAACGTTGAATGCATTACCATCCTTCACCAATACGAGGTCTAGTCTCAAGTTTCTTTCCATGATTTGATTCTCAACCGGAATGGTGAACCTGCTGCTGGTTGCTTTGTGGACCTAGTGACCACAGCGTTGTCTCCGGGTGGTGATTTTTTTTTAATTTACGTCCTCCAACGTTAAGTCATATCGG
The DNA here is from genome assembly GCA_030765055.1 of Mantis religiosa. Classification (NCBI taxonomy): domain Eukaryota; kingdom Metazoa; phylum Arthropoda; class Insecta; order Mantodea; family Mantidae; genus Mantis; species Mantis religiosa. The sequence goes on along the minus strand of CM060952.1, from coordinate 49,924,711 downwards.
ACGATGAATGAAACGGCTGAAGTGATGCCCAAATGAATCCGGGATCCATGGAGCTTTGTTACCCGACATTCGTCTATCAAGATAAGGGAAACCCCCGGGAAAAACCTTCTCCAGGTAAGTCACCCTAACCGAGATTCGAACTTTGGACCTGTTGAACGTGAGGCAGACACGCTACCATCTACGCTACCTAGACGGGCACGGGTGATGATGTCGGAGTACCTCGTGCAATACATTATCAGATAAGCTAGGTTCTCGCTCACCGAGCGGGATGTCTCAGGCGGTTTCATCTGTTGTCCGCATTCGGGAGGCCCAGATTCGATTCTCGTGGCCGAACTACCTTATCCATGGGTTTTTCGGGGGTTTCCCGGGTCTAGGTGAATGTTGGGTAGGTTAACATCCCCTGAATTTCCTGTCCCTCCATTTCATTTCCATTATCATTTTACATCATCTCTCATCTGGTGGTCTGTTTCATGGTAGACGTATCGGCGGGTGTCTAGGCGGTGCATAACAGCATGATACGCTCTGAGGAAAACTACTTCCTTATCAGGTAGATCGGTTGCCGGTCTTCGAACCTGCTGCTGGGACCATTTTAGGCTCTACTGCTGGGACCGTTTCGGGCTCGACTGGTAGGGCAGTATGTCCGTTCTGGCCTGCCGGGGGAGGTCTCTAAGTAAAAATTTAGGGACGCTGCCCTTTACACTGTCGTGACTCCTTGGGACGGCCCCTCTGTCTCCTCTCGCCTCATCCTTCCTCCCACGATGCCTCACTTGGGGGCTTAGGTACAATGGATCACCAATGGTCTCCGTGCCGTATGCCCTCCATTGTAAAATCATAATCCTAAGTCCTAGGCTCTCTCTCTCGAAGATGTATCCATATCTTCTGCAGCTTCTTCGCTATCTCTATTCATGATGCCGACATGTGTTTACACCGCAGTATGAACCTCCAGTCCGCGAATCTTATGTGGTTTCTTTATGAAATGCGAGCTTGCAGCATCCACATACACGCAGTGGATGGCTTTTCCTTGCCTGGGCAGCTTTAAGAAGACGAGTTGGGTAATGACTCCTTTTCTTGTGTCTTAAGTGTTCTCAGCAGCTGCTTCCTGTGCCTTCCTCGCCAGAGAAATCACTAGGTAGAACGCGATACCTTCTGTGTGCATGTGTGACGTAAGATCGTCCGCAGTACCCTTAGTGCACGGTGTGCCTTGGGTCGGGGTAGCATCAAATGTGCAGAACACCGACTGTGGGATGATAGAAGAAACTGCATAAGTACGATCAGTGGTGGTGGTGGTAGTCGTGGTAATGGGCTGGACTTACCCCCTTTTTAAGTGCCCCTAGTACGGCAGGCAGGTGGAGCTACGGGGCCAGTCCCGTAATCTTTCGTCACCACTAAACAATTACATAGCGAATCGATCTCTCGACGTGGGTTTTTTCTAATTCTTTTGGTTTTCTTCTATTAATATATTTACAGTTTATCACATTAACAGTTTAACTTCTGTGAAACAGTTATTTCATGTTTAGCTTTATTTAAAATTGATTTTAATTTTATTGGATAGAAAACGAAGTTCAGGTCAACAAGTGAAAGTTTAAATGTAATTTGATAGAACAAAAGAATATTAAATATTAGTCACGATTTTGATAACCACAAAATCAATTTAAATTGAAAATATTATTTTTAATGTTAAATATTATTGGAAAGTATTTTAAAAGAAAAGTTATAACAAATACTATTGAATCTCACAACGAACATAATTATAATTGGTTGTGACGTGGACCAATGGTAAAATGTTCACTTCCATAGCAAGGGAAGAACAAGTAAATTGAGATTGGATACAGCTTCTTTCTTCTAAGCTTAGCCTTCGCGTTTTTGAAGATCTGTAATTCTGCCAGAACTAATGCTGTGCATATATATAATTGCGAAAGCAACATAATTGTTTTTAAAACTAAGTAATATTGTCTTTAGCAAAAGTGATCATTTGTTCAGTGTTTTAAACAGTGGTTTAAAATGTTTTAAACAAAATCAAAATTAAATTATAATTTGAGAAAGAAAGAATAGAAAATTTATTTTATCTACAAACATCATCAGCATTATCTCTTATCTGCGACCGCACCTTGAAGGAGAATTTCATACTAATACAAGAACAGCTGAGGCAAGTTCCAGAATCCAGCTTCGAGTAAATCTACGAGTAGTAATGAGTAATCCTGTTGCATTTGACTCACCAACGTGGTTCTTCGAGAACATCATCTGTACCTCCAATCATATGAAATTTTCGTTACACCACTTTGAACTCCAATTAATATTTGTGAAACTTAAGAGATAACTTCGGCACCAGGTCATTCATAAATAACGTTTCACTATCATAGAATTTTGTTAAACTGATCGATAGCTTATGAGGCATTTCTTGCAATAAAAGCCACCCAGACTCATAATAATTGCTGTTCTTCTAAGTTCGCTTGTGTTATTAATTAATTTCCATTAAGAAAAAATGAATCTAAATTTATTTCGTTTAAGTTATTTACACAAAATGAATACCAAACATATATTTAAATATTTTAAGCAGCTTTGTTTAATGTTGATCTAGAATTTTTGTGTTGTATGTTGTAGCACAATCGACGTTATTAGAAAGTAGTATCCACCTTGAGATGATTTAAACAAGAGTCGCTGATGTTTGCAGTCGTATGAAGCTCGGCATCTATTTGCAGCTCCTTTAGAATTACAAAATAAACAAGGTATTTGCGCCTAACGAGGTAATATTCTGTCTAAAGGGATTTTCTGTAACGGAGGATAATATAAGAACATTTTCCTCTCGCTTCAGCTCTTTCCTTTTAATTAAAACATGCTCCCCAATAGCGGGGCTACACATTGGTCGCGGAAGTGGCTTAACCCCGAGCCGGGCCTCCCTAGGGTTACTGGCTTACCTCCCTGTGTTTTATTCACCAACAATGAAGATGTATGCGAGGAACGTGCGTCTACCTTGCCCGCCTTCTTCCTAACAACGCTTAACTGAGCCCTTTGTTATCGGGGATTGGCCCTACGTGCTTCAGGCGACACACACTCCCTGCAAATTTAAACACATTCGGAGTCACACAACTGTAAATCGCAATATGCATGAGGTGGATGTATCATTAGGCTTGCATTCACACATTCGTGCCTCGAAAGTGAGAAAATGCTGAATTTCAGAATGGCTGCACATTTTGTTAACAGTTGCTACTCATGAAAGAGTGCCTGGTTGCATAAATGCATTTTGCTCTTCTACTGAACAGGTGCCAAGAAAAGTCGGAACGGTATTTGGAACTTCTTTGACATAGGAAATTTTGTAGTAATTAACAACATATTGTGTAAATAAAATATGTTTGTTAAAATAATTACAAAACTAACAATTATTCTCAATTCTATGAGAGTATTAAATACAAAACTGAGGTTCTCGAGGAAGTGATAAACCTTTTCCTCAAAATGTAAACAGGCATGACATATAAAGAAGTAAGTAACCCGTGGCGTAACAGCTGCTTAACGCAGACTACAGCCGACCTCACGTCCACATACGTAACACAGAGGTGGACGATCACACAACCGATACGAGGTGATGTGGTCAGCATCACGCACTTTGAAGCTGATATTGCATACATTGACATATTAGGTAAACATGGCCATCTGTAATTCAACTTAAGTTAATAACCAAGCAGGCCATATAGATGATGCAACAAATGCTTAGGTTTATTTAAATCCCAAATTGTGACATAGGAGCAATCAGAATTAAGTATTGCGGTGGCTTAGCAACAAAAACAAAAAAGAATCAATGATTTTATTCTTAAATTTTTTCTTCTGACTTTAACTCTCGAAGGGGGTAGATGTGTTTTCGGTAAAAGACTTCTTGTAACTACGAGAAGTTATTGGAGTTCATCATTTATGAACGTTTAGTAACCGTTTAAAATATATCGTACATCGAAGACGCAACACTACGATAAATAATTTAAGTAAAAGACCATTGCATCATTTATAAATAAAAGGAGAAAATTAATATATAGTAAGGGGCTATATACATCAGTGGAAAAAGTCGCATGTAAAGAAGAAAATGATGTCGAGAAATATAATTCCAAGTAAATTGAAACGGTGTAAATTATTTTATTCCATAGTTGCCCAAAAGTGAAATCCCTTTTGTATCGATACCACGCCTGAGTAGTTTCACATCTCATCGCTCGCCGGAGATGCCGGGGAGAGGATTTATAGAAATCTTCGAGAACGTCATCTTCACGACTTTTAGACGAAAGGTTCATCGCTTCTACATCAAGGTAAGATTTGGCTTCTACACGCGTCGCCACACCGAGGGAGCGCGAAACTATTGCGCGTGTGGGGCGTAGACCTCACGAAGGGGCGAATCCAACTTCAGATATGTCACCGCATCCTGTGATATAAATCCAACCCACAAGGAGGGGAGCCGCTCCAACTTCCAGCCGGAAAGTTGATATTTAGACCAGTATTGGCTATCTAACATAACTCCTCAATTTCCACGGTGCTGAGTGGGCACCGGGCCTATACCCGGGACTTAAAATCCGCACAGCCCAGAAGTGCGATCGATCCCGGGCGCATTCCGTGGCAGGGAATCGAAGCACACACGTTTTAAACATTTTACGCCGTCGTTTGGGATCAAATCCGGGCCGCTTTGGTGGGAGTCGAGTGAGTAACCACAGTTTATATTACATGACGTTCTTGCCTATGGGCCAGTAACAGTTCAACTGTATTTCCTTCCGAACTAGCATAGTGCTTAGAAATTCCTATTCTAGGTTATTAAACTCGACCCTAAGTCTCTTTCAACAATGTTTGCAATCACATTATCGTAATAAAATGCAGTAATGTCATAAAGAATGTAATAGCATTTTGTGCTGTATGTATAATAAATAGTAACTTGTACGACCTCGTAACTATAGATGTTGGTGCGAGAGGAACATTGGGTCCATTTTCCCCAAATTTTGCATTATTGACGGAACTTCAATAAGCATCTTCTTCACTAGGAATATGCAATGTTTCAAATTACTACTTACAGTTTCAGTATCGCGATAGAGATTAATAATTAAGAGGTCTGTAAGGATTACATCAAGTGCATTAGATCGTTGCCTCTCTAATTAGGAGTGTTTATAATAAATTATGAAGCAAACAGACAAGCCCTCGACGATCTATATCGCTCGTACTACATGCAGTGTTCTGTGAATGTTCTATTGCTGGCATGTATGTGCTCAATTAGCTGAAAGAAAGCTGCATCTACAGGGTGTATATAAACAAATATCAGGGTTTTAACTCTTTATAATATTTATTACATTCAACTTTCAGTTATAAATGATATGTCCTATGAAAAAGTAACTCAAAACAGTTTTACCAAGAACCTTATAAATGTTCAAAGTGACTACCCTTTGTCACACGGCACACATCAAGTCTATAGCCGAGATCTTCCCAAACTTTGATAAGTGTGTATTCAGTAATTGTAGCAACAGCTGCTTCAATACGGTTTCTTAATTCAGGGAGGTCAGCTGGTAGCGGAGGCACGTACGCACAATCCTTGATGAAACCCCAAAGGTAAACATCGCATGGCGTTAGGTCTGGAGAACGTGGAGGCCATGCATAGCAAGCCCTGTCATTGGGGCCCTTGCGGTCTATCCAGCGCTCGGGTACAGTGACGTTCAACCAATCGCGTACTTCGTTATGCCAGTGAGGTGGTGCACCATCTTGCTGGAAAATGAAGTTCTCTGGCTCATTAACTTCCAACTGAGAGAAAGGTCATTGCTCTAGTGTATCAAGGTAAGAAGTGCCAGTTACAGTAGGTTCACCAAAAAAGAAAGGCCCATAAACTAATATCGAAACTAAAACAACTAGGGCTTGTAGAAAGTGGCTTGCAGTATCGGCCACTGCCTTTTCTGTTACAGTATAGATTGTCAGTGATACATTGCACTGCCACATATAGAACAATAGTAGAATACAAAAGCATTGGAATTTATTGTCAGTATTTCTACTCAGTTCACAAATGTTTAGCTCAGTGGTTTACAGAGATCGCAAATATAGCGCTGCTATAGACCTCAGAATGTCTTCCGTGCGCTAAGAGCTACACCAACCACCATCAAGCACTCAGAGCAGACAAACAACTGAAGAGAGGAAGAAGATACCCGACTACAGCGTACGTGGAAGCACAAGCTTACTACTGTTTACTGGAAACTTCTGCCTCATGGAGTAGTGGCCGGTACTGCATGCCGGCACAAGATTTATTTAATGTTTCTCATTAAACTATGAATATTTTGGAATAGATCACTTATGGCACCAAAAGACTAGTACGGCTCACATTAACTTGTCAAATTAAGCAGACCCTTTGAGATGAATGCATTAAAATATATGCTGCATACACATGATCATGTATTATGTATGTTTAGTAGAACATACTTGATTTCCTAAATTCAGACAGCAGTTGATTTTGGTCTCAGTATGGACTTCGATGCTGATCTTTGAGCCTACGTGCATAGAAATCCAAGCTGCAGTTATGTGAAAAGAAATAATAGAAATAGTATAACTGACAAAATGTATTGGTAGCTGTTATTATGGGTTTGTAGATGGAAAATAACTACATAATTGTTTATCAAACATTTGGAAACAAACTTGAGGGCTCCCCTCCGCATACGCCAGGGGGATTACGTCGACAATCCCATTGCTGGAAACATGTACGGAAAATTTAATCACTAAGCTAATTTAGAGTTTACCCTACGCTTCAGAAAACACTGACCTTGCTTCATGTATGCAGAAGTTTACTAAAACATAATCCGAGCATAATTCTAATTGCATGGCACATGCAGTTACATTTTCCTGTAGTATAATACACCAGAACATTGTACAAGTCTGTTACGAACATATGACTTACTGCGTCAATTTTATTAGGGGTAATATATGACTGCTCTGCTGGTTATGAGGCTCATAGCTACAAAAATGAACATATGTAATGTGTTCTATTACAAACGAAGTCGATTAAAATAATAATGATGATAAATAGGGGCACCGTGGTGGCGCAGTGGTTTCGTTCACGGCTTCCATGCTAAGGGTCCCGAGTTCGATTCCCGGCTCTGGTTTGGCGATTTTAAGTCGGCCCTATCCAGCCTTCACCTCTGTCTAGCACCTCTGAAGTGTTCCATATGCCCAACGTGGTTCGCAGTCCACGGTACAAGCTGTATAAGCTGTTGAGCTGTAGGTCCTCTCACCTCACCGTAATCTTCACTATCATCCTATCATTGGAGGTAATGGACCCGCCCTCTGGGTGCCTCCACCTGAGAAATGTACGAGTGGGGCGAGGTAACCCTGAAGGCCAAGGTTGTCATGTGGGGCGTGTTGGTAACCAACCATAACAATATTATGGAAATAAATCGCAAGCTACAAGACTGAACTTGTACAAAAAGGTTCAAAAAGTAGATGGCCAGTAATATCTGTGGACGTATTTGGAAGGTCTCGGGTTCAAATCCCATGAGACGACGAATCTATCGGAGTTTTTTTCGTGGTTTCCCTGTAGAAATAATAATAATAATAGATGTAGTATCTAATGCTCTGTCATCTTCCACAGTGGAGACTTGGCGGCACCTTTATGACATCTGTCCGGCACATATTGAAGCAGAAATGCAGTTGTTTTGTACAGCCGTCTGCAAATCACGTGTAAAGGCTGAGGTACCGTTACCTAACGGTAAAGCCTCTATGTACACATGAAGAAGCGAGATAGTAATGGTATAAAGATGACACCAGAAGGGCTAAGTATTCGCCACGCACGTTCCACAGAATACCTTCTAAGGAACCTGCTGCGACATGACCACCTGTTAAGCGACGTAAAGTATGGAAAACAACAAGTTTAAAAAATATGAAGAAAAATATGGTTGTTAAAACTATGTACACAATAACTGTAATCGTGCTCAGCCTCATAAAAAAATTCACTTATAAAATCCTATTCGAATAAGTAGACATCGATCAGTTGCCTGTTTCGGCTGTTAGAACCTCAGCAGCTTCTCTGATTAGCCCAGAGGCTAATATCTGGCTAAGTTTATTACATTGTGTAAGGTAGATTTCTTTGTAAATACTTGTCTGTTAAAATAATACATCATTAAGTCGGAGAATTTTATCTCATGCTGGCATATTGGCCATAGTAGCTTAGTGCTTAAAAACAGCCGGACGGAGACCGGGAGATCCGTGTATCGACCCCGGGGAACGATACAAGCATCCGAGATTCTTCCTCCACAGAATCTAAACATATCCTCTCGCTATTCCAAATTCCTCATCATAAAAACAATAATAAAAATATACCAAATAAAAAACTACCTACGAAAATGCCACCGTTTATCACAGTCTTAGTAGCACAACTCCCATTGAACCAGTGAAGGACCTAGTCCTAGAATGATTTCTGTCGGAAGGTCCCATCAATACTTGGCGGTAACCCCTTCTAACGACACTTACTCTGCAAAAAAAAAGATCCGTGGCTTAAACCCCGCCAATGGATTTGGATTTTTCAGTCTGACTCTACCTTCCCATATTTGACCTAGACACGGCTGTTGTAAAACAACAATTAATTTCCATTAATTGTACCCAATAGTGGTCCGATCTATAAAGCCCGGGCCCTAAAGTACTTACAGCATAGTGAGTTGCCATTAAGGTAGTCATCTCATTTGTTTATGATAACTCCTAGTGGTTTCCCGAGAAAATCACGAGTCAGTTAGAGAATTTGTCATTCTGGCACATTGGCCATGGAAGTTCAATGGTTAAGAGCATCCGGACGGAGACCGGAAGGACCATGGTTCAAACCCCGGCTACGGCATTGGATTTTTTAGTCTGACTCTACCTTCCCATATTTGACCCAGACACGGTTGTTGTGAATGAACAATTAATTTCCAGTACAACATTAAGTTTAACAATGATGATGAAACTGTGGTTACCATGGTGAGAAACAAAAATGTTAACAGAGTATAGCACCTCGAAATATCGTATATATGATGTTCTTAATCTATGTTACTTAGTCCACGAATATCAAGCTTTATATATTACCAGTCACTCTATGATGCTCAAAAGAAAAGACGACTACTGGCCCGAGCGGGAAATGATCTCCCGTGCTATGAAGGGCGAGCGAAAAGAAAACGCCAAAATGATCAAGCCGAGTGTCTACCCACTTATTTCGCTCATTTGCAGTCCTCTATCAGTATTCTTTAATGTCGATTTACTGTGTGTCATATTTCGTCAAAGTATAGATGAAAAGGGTTTTTGATAGAGTATTGTAACAGTCACCCTTCAAGGGAAGTTTTACAGGTAAGTGGCGGTAGGTAGTTGCATTAACAAAATAGCACACCGAACTGATTAGAATAAGTTTAGCGCTTTCCTCAAAACACCTTGGAACTTCCATATTTATAACACTTCAATACAAACTGAGACGAAAAGTTAGCTGAAGAAGTAGGTGCAAGACATCTTGAAGACAGTGTGCACTTGTGGATTACTGAAAGTGCATACGGACTCCAAAATGAAGCAGGTTCAGGTAGCAACACCCAAGAAAAAGTTGAGACATGAAACCAGAGGTTTAAAAATCATCACAATCCACACGTCACTGCAAACTTTCAGGAACGTCAGCGTTAGCCTATGGCTTTAGATAACCACCAAAGAAGCCACGAGTAATGACAAGACCATTCAGTATACGTGTTCCGGGATTCATTTATCCTCTAAGCTATATGTTATTTAATAAATTCAACTTTAAAAAATATATAATATAAGCAGTGCAGTATCTGCATATACTAATAGAGTACTGGCGATAGCAAGCGGATGCATGCTGAGGTTACTCCAACAAATGGCAACAAAAAGCTAACAAGGTTCATGGCAAAGGACAAACAGATAAATCACTGTGTATGTTGGAGAAAAGTACTGGGATAGTCCAAGGCAATAAAGAAGACGAAGTAAGGAACAAATTAGCGGAAAATACGAGAGAATGCCTGTCAATAAATAGAAGAGTAGAAAACTTAGAGGATAAGAACAGACGACACAGCCTGATCATTCTGGGAATTGAAGAGAGTGCAGGGAGCGATACTTAAAGAGCAAGTCGTTCTTTTTAGAAGGAAGCTAAGAGTGAAAACAACAATACATAAGATATGCAATGTTTTTCTTTAAAAACCTTAGCAAACTTGAAGTACAAATAAGTTTTCGAGGCAATAGATCAGGCGAAGAAACTACTTAGGTCATTCAATAATTAATAGAAACATTTGAATTAATAACAGTCACATTATTGCATTGCTTCAAAGTAATCTCCTCCAACATGAACTCGCCACCACACATCAGGTAGCTGACGGATGCCATCCACAGCGTCTTGTTCTCCTAATATTCGAAAAGACTGATCTGCTGGTTCTAAAGCCAGTTCCTCTAAGTAATAATTTTATTTTCGCAAATAGATTGAAATTACATGGGCTCATATCTGGGTAGTATGGAGGATGCTCCAGAATTTCCCAGTTCCATCTACGAAGTAAATTAACAACAGGGGGCAGAAGTGTGAGAGCGAGCACCATCATGTGACACAACGCGATGAGAATTAAGGAGATTTGGACGTTCACGACGCACAGCTGGTCGTAAATGGTGTCCATAAAGTGGCTGTAATATGCACCATTCACACAATTTCCTCGAGGAACTGAATGGGTGATAAGAACACCGTCAAAATCATAAGCAACAATGAACACAACTTTAAGTGGATCCTGTTCTTGTCGAGACCTTTTTGGTCGTTGTGAATCAATGTGCCGGCACTCATTTAATTATCTCTTCAATTTTGGTTGCTAGCATCGAACCCAGGTTTCGCCTAATGCTATGATACGTCAAAAGAAAAACGCTCGCCTTCACGTGCATAGCGTTTTAAATGTGAACTCGCTGTTTCCATGCTCTGCCACATTGTTTCCTCTGTAAGATTATGTGGAACCCATCGAACGTAGACTTTCCTGATCTTTAACTTCTTCTTAACTATGTGGAGAATCGTATCAGGAGCAACTCCAACTTCCCTTGATAGTTCCACACAAGTCCAACAAGCATGTTCTTCAAGCAGTGCTCTAACAGCATTCACATGCACATCATCACTTGCTCATTGCGGTCTGCAAGCTCCATGATTTTGATGAACGTCTTCCCTTCCTCTACGAAATGCATTAGCCCACCTAGCCACGGTACGATATGGTAAAGTCTGTCTACCACAAGCTTCCAATAATTCTGTAAGGCATTTTCGAGCATTAATATCTCTTGTAATCTGATTTTAATGAAGCATCTTTGTTCGTATTGGTAGATAGAAGAATTTTCCGGGCTCAGGAGCTGTGGTCTGCTGGAATTGGAAGATCCAGACTTTTCGTTCACGTCTGCGGTGAACATCATCAGTGGTGGCATAGTCTGAGTCTTCTGGGTGAAGGTTGAGTCACAACTGGCTCACCAGCTAGTGAGTCTTTTATAGATGACTTAATGTTATGATTTACACTGTTATGGAGAAACCTCAGCAGAAGTAAGCCACGACAGCTTTTTTGCTTCTAACGAAGCAGATAGGGATGAAGGAAATCTCAAAAGTTCAATGCAGCCGACGATGTGTGCTGGTAAGGACGGGGTAACTAACACTTCCAGATAGCTGTCGCTGGCTAGCCACACATTAGTCCCTCCCGTATGGTAGTCTGTAGGGACCCAAGCCATCAGGAGCCTTCCGTAGACCCTCCATACGCTAAGAATAAACTGTCTAATGATTACAACGCGCAGTTCTACCGCAAAACATTAACGCCGTGTCTTCAACCATGTAACAGATGAAAGTAAATGAATCGGACAGGAAATGACAGACAGATAATTTGTGACAGGAACCACGTCAGCATTCACTTACCTATCTGGAAAACAACAAAGCCGATGTTCTGAGTGAGCGGTCTTAAGGGAGTCGAACCCCGTATTTCTTGAATGTGAATCTGACGTATCACCACAGACCCAGGTCGCTCGTTAATAGCAATTACACCTATGATTACTGTTTAAGTTGAAATTACATTAAAGTGAAAGTAAGATTAAAAGATATTTTTTAAGAATTTCATGTCAGAACGGAAACATGGATATATGCAGAACAGAGGCTGAAAAACTGTAGGAACTTCGTACGTTTGGGATGAACGGGAAGTAAACTAAATACACTGAGGTCACAAAATACCAGACAGGACGAAAACAACAGAGGATACTTAGCAGAACTTCACACATCTGTAAGCTTAGTGGAGCAACAGTTAGAACCACGATGATATATGGGACAGATATAGGATAAGAAACAAGGAATCTGGACCAAGTGAGCTCCCGACTTTTTTAAGGAATTTCGGGGATATGGAGGAATACATCCAACTGTGGAATAATAAAACCATTCTGAGTGAATAGTTAAATGAAAAAGTGTAAGATCAGATCTTTTAGTTAATTGATGGAAATTAATCATTTCTCCACACTAGCCGTTTATAGGCTAAGGTTTTTGATGGATGGAGTCAACATGAAAAATTCAATGCCATGGCCGGGATTTGAACCACGGATCTCCTGGTTTCCGTCCAGTCGCTCTAGCCCATTAAGCTACCATGGTCAACGTGCCGTCCTGACATTAAATTATCCATTTGACTCATATGTTTTCCCGGTAGACCACTAGGGGCTCTCGCATCCGAGATACACCGTTTGTGGCGACTTACTATCGTAAGTACTTGAGTCACAGGCTTCATCATTTAACTTTATTATTTTAGTAAATTGATGGAAATTAATCTCGAATGCGAGAGCCCCTAGTGGTCTACCGGGGAAAAATATGAGTCAAATGGATAATTTAATGTCAGGACGGCACGTTGACCATGGTAGCTTAATGGGTTAGAGCGACTGGATGGAAACCAGGAGATCCGTGATTCAAATCCCGGCCATGGCATTGAATTTTTCATGTTGATTCTATCCATGTAAGATCAGATCTGTTTAATATTGTAGGAGAACTCTCCACGAAGACCAATTAATAATCAGAGTAATTTGTCACCACGAATAGCTGAGAATGGAATATTGGTAGATATCAAAATTAAAAAAGGATTTGGAAACATAGGCATGAACAACATTTAGTTAGCAAATCAGAGAAATATACGAAATATGTGGGGAAATGTTATAAACTGCCTTCGCAATATTCACGACACAACAAACTATTCCAACATCTGGACTAAACTGTGAACGTGGTATGGAGCGACATGCCAAAACAGAAACGACATTCATCAGGCAGAAGCTCACGTGGCTTGAATTTGGTACGTGGTGGATAATTAAAATTACTGATGAAAGCGATATGAGAATTTGCCCCATTTCCAGGAGGATGTTTTCTGGATGTAGTATATCTTCGCAAGCTGTATGGGTATGAAAGAATGAAAGTAAAATTTTGCCTAGCTTTTGCAACCTCAGCAAGGGCATGTTGGGCGCTACTGACAAACAAGGAGTATGTTGGACGCTACTGGCAAGCAAGGAGTATGTCGGGCGTATATGTAAATATCTAACTATATCGAGACAACTGAGGTCTGACTTACTAACAGACATAAGCTTAACTTTTGGGTGTTTGTTCTTTGTTTTAAAATATTTTGTCATTTCTAGATACTATTAGTGTGCAGCATTCGTTTATCATTCATTTGATAATATAATTACTATTCCTAAAACGTTTCACTGTTACTTTGTGATTTATATTTTTAAATATGCTATATTGATATACGTTTATCTTACTTTTTCTGCATATATGTTTTCTTGTAGACAGCTGTTGTTTATTTGTATATTTTTTGCTGTCATTATTGTTCTGTGCAAGTATTACAAAGGTTAATTTAATAAAATACACTCATTTAAACATTCATTCACTCACATTATAGTCCTTGTAGTATATAAAACGCCTTTCTTGAATGTTTTTATCCAATTAAACAATCTATTCGACTTTTAAAAAATTCAGTAGCCGAATTGAAAAGCGGAAATTTCTCATGTTTATTATGCTGAAGAAAAAATAATGAAATGAGTATGGCGTATGTAGAAGTTAACATTAAATTTTTATGAAATTAATGATAATTCGGTATTCCTCGACTTTAAAAATGAGCTGTGCTCGATCGCCACAATAGCAATATAATCAAATGGTAATGTGCAAAACCATTTACATGAGGTAAAGTGTCAGGTAGTTTTTAGCTTCTTATTCCATTATAAGGGTAAAACATTCAAATGACATTTACCACCTTTTTCACAATTTGGGATTTAACATGTACACAAACTTTCAACGCAATATATTCAGTCTTGTTTGGCTTAAAGGGTTTTTTTATTGTAATTTTCGTCCTCCAACGTTAAGTCATACCGGACGATGAGTGGAATGAATGAAATCATTCTCAAATGAGCACAGGATCCATATAGCTTAGTTACCCGACAATTGTCTTTCAGGATAAGGGAAAACTCCGTAAAAATCTTATTCAGATAAGTCACCTTCACCGAGATTCGAACTCGGCATCTGTTGAACGTGCCTGACATGACACGCTAGCGTCCACGCTACCGAGGCGGGCTATTAAAAGGTGATATTTACACAAGTACACACACACATATATATATATATATACGTAATAATACATAATATAAAAGTGTTTTTATAAAACGTATTCATCCAAAAATAAAACTGCAGTCATATCTTATCAGTAAACATTGTTAAGACAGATATCCACGCGGTAACATGTGAGACTTGCATTTGAGAAGTCCTAGTTTCGATTCCCCTCCGACCTTGAATTTTTCGTGGAGTTCCTTGATCATTACCCTCTTGTTACATTTACTTCTCATGTTTCAGGTAAATTTTGTCACTTATGGCAGTGCCACACAGATAGCGCTTTCCAAAGAAAATAGTATTCCCCATGGACACAAGATGGTTGTTGTTCATTGGCCTGCCTGGGTAGCTCCAGTAGTGGGACGGGTCTTTAAGTCACCAACTGCTAAGAACTTCTGTAACTTGTAGCTTACTGTCTTTTCTTCCTTCATACTTTCCTGCTGTGATAGCCGTAATAAATATTCCGCAGGTTACAGTGCGCCAAGGGTGCTCCTTTATCCTAACAGCACACTTTATACACTAATAATCATTTTATTTTGGCAGTTCAAATTTCAGGAACTGTGCATGCTAATACAAAAGCAGGAGACAGGAAACAGCACACATTATTCAGCATTACATATGAAATGCTGTTTTTATTTTCATTAGCCCTGTATATTTGCTGAATTGATTTGATTTGTAGAAGATTTGATTCTTCTATTATGAGTCTCCCTTTATATTCTACTCTTTAGACCACTTGAAACTTCAATGCGATATTTTTATCTCTTTGCATTCTATTTATTACAGTCCACGGTGAATATTTAGACTACCAGACAAATTTTCCTTTGCTTAATTATAACCCCCTGTCAACTTAATTAACGGCAGTGCCATATTACACGAAGTAAAACTAAAACAATCTTGGAATATGAGAAGTGCATTTAGGTTCACCAAAATATTGTACGGATATGGCTTAAACTTCGCTGTTCTACGGTAATTAAAAACGTGTGCTTGACTTGAGCAGCAATTATTTTTTAATTAATTATCAGAGTTCAATTCATGGCTTGAACAATGCTCAGAATGAAATATCCTGGTGCACTTAATGAAGAGTTTTAATAAGTGAATATAATGGGTAATGATAGGAACAATACCTTCATTTACCAAGCTTTACTGCAGCTTCGAGCTATATGTACATATATTCCTGTAATGCGATAATTTTTATCACAAAGAGGAATGACGATATGCGATCGTGCTTTTTCTTGTTCATTCGTTAGGCAGATAATTGTGATTATGAAAAGTAAGCTAACTCCAGTACTTATTGATTAAATAGTTCTTCAAAACTTTTAGATTACTCTATAAATAAGAAAGAGTATTATTGATATATTCATTCAGTAATGTACATCTACACAAAAATATTTACCAGCACGTCAAACAGCCTTCTTTATTACTACTTCTTAGAAGAGAGCAATAACAAGGAGGGGGTGGAGATGGAAATGAAAAAGTGAAACTAAGAAAAATGAATTAGTTGTAAATGTCATGCAGTTTGAGAATATTATACATTTAATTTCACAAGAAGTGCACATTCTGCTACAGAAAATTGCTGCTGTGTTTATAATATAAA
Organism: Mantis religiosa; assembly: GCA_030765055.1. Lineage (NCBI taxonomy): Eukaryota > Metazoa > Arthropoda > Insecta > Mantodea > Mantidae > Mantis > Mantis religiosa. The sequence goes on along the minus strand of CM060952.1, from coordinate 49,908,542 downwards.
ACTTTCAACCTGGTTAGAGCTACATCACTATTATGTGTTTCTAATGGGAAGAGTTCTCGCCTGTAGCGAATTAGATACGTTAGAGCCCTCAACGTTGCCACCTCGTTACCCCCACTCTTTTAATATTTCCCTCTCTCTCACACATACACTTGCGAGTCTTCTTGGCGCTAAACGTAAGGGAACCCAAACTGAATTTTCCAAAGTTTTATAATAATGCAGCTGTTGAAATCACAATTACAACATGGATATTCGTATATTACGCACATGCTTTAAGTAATTCGTTTAAAAATAATTATAGTTCATGAAATACTTATTTTTCTAATCTAACGCAAATGCCAGCGGTGCATCCATATAGCTGTGAATATTGTCGCGGCTCTGGGCATAAATGTTTCGGCACAAATAGATAATAGACGGCGGATAATGTTTCAAGAGCTTGCATAAGCAGTTAACGATAGCGCGGCGAGTGTTCACAAAGCCGGCAAACAATGTTACCTTAAAGGACTCGCCGGCACAGATAGGATTTCATGTCTGGAAGTTTCTAGAGATATCTCGATTGACAGAGAATAGTTGTTTTTCTGATTTGCTAGAGAAGTCTCTCGAATTATGAATGAGATATATAAGGGATTGTGACACGTCAGCAGGACAGTTGTAAACAGAGTGAGTAAGCAGAGTTAGTTGTGTAACAAGAGTGTTGTTGTAAAGAGAGCTGAACTGGACGCAGTTATCATCGACCTTGAAAAATTGTGTTGTTGTGTGATGTAATGTTGTTATCTGAGAATTGAACAGTGTATCTCTACGGAAATAAAGGAAATTTTTAATTTCTGCAACTCGGCCTTTTAATTCTACGAACCCACAAAGTCACAGTATTACTTACGTTAAGAGACAGACAATTCGTCACTGTTATTGTCCTCATCGTCTGAGTACTGCAAATTTATGATGATAGGTTTCAAAATCCCATCACGTGCTATTTCTTTCCAAAAGTCGTCTTCTTGTCGTCTTCGTCTGATGTCTCACGTAGTTTTCCCAGCCTTGTTGTGTTCCTTTTCAATTTCTTGGTGAATAAGTCGTTCAACTTCAGTCAGTTTAAAATAATTATTTCTGTTTGTAACATAATTTGAGCCCACATTAACTCAATTGCATTGTTCTAGCAGTGGTAAGAGGGAAGGTGGTTTATAATACCTCGTGTCTCATTTCAATTGCCAGCTGATCTAGCTTATACACTTTCCCCAGTTTTTAAACGAAAGAACTGAATAAGGCTGCTTTGAACTCTATAGAGTGAATAAAGATTACGAAACCATTCATAAACAGATATAATGTGACCAGATACGTTCTCCTAGGCCAGTAGGAAGTGTATTGTCTCCTCTCGTTCGAATTTAACAAACACGTTGGCTTATTCAAAATAATTCTTTTATCACGTCATGTTAAAAGATTACGTTTCAGTTCTGAATAATTTATTACAAATATACGTAAACGCATACATGCCAACCAATAATGCTATTCATCACATTGTTTACCACGCAATGCATTGTTATAATATATAATAGTACTTTTTGTATTATAAAAACTATCTGAGATAAAAATATGGGATTTTTACTGTTATGTTCAGTACATTACTCTCTACCTTCCTCATGGATCAGTTTTTGCAAAATCTGAATTTTTGTCTTAGCGCGGATAGTATTTATTAGAGATAGATTAGTTTGGCGCTCCTCACACACCACATAGGGAGAATTCAATACGACAACACCGCAGGACTCTGACTGGCTGCTCACCAGCAGCGCTCAAGGACAAACATCATCCCATTTGAAACAGTTAATAGTTCCTCTAAGAAGAAAATGTTCAATAAATAAGTTTATAAGTATGAACGGGTGGCAATGCAGTTACACTGAAGTGTGAGGATTTTCTGGAAAAAAGTATTGGTCATCAGCTTTTCATTCATTCCATAATGCATTTACTAAAAAGCCTCAACTCCAGGACGCATACTGACGTTCATAAAATATGGTCCATAATGGATCGTAGTTGTTTATGTTGGTACTAAAACATAACTTCAATCAGTGTATCACTTTTTCTTGAGCATACAAAATGGATTACCAGGATACTTCAACTCTTCCAACGTGTAACTAAACTGCCAAAGAGTAACAATTGATACTGAAATTAGTGGGAGGGAGTGTAAAATTAATATTGTTTATAAAAAAGAAACAGAAAATGGTAAATAATTACAATAACTGTCACGCTAAAAGGAAGGATTAAAATGTTTACCAGAATTAAAAGGGTCATTAGCGCTATCGGGGTTTGAAGAAAAGCAATTTTGTGTGTGTGTGTGTGTGTGTGTGTGTGTGTGTGTGTGTGTGTGTGTGTGTGTGTTTGTGTGTACAAGGGCTGTTCAATAAAGAATGATCATAATTTTTTACAGTCATAATTTTTCGCACTAAAATTCAATCTTATTATATTCTGTTAGCTTAATGTGAAACCAACACGCCGTAGTAGTTTCATTGTTGGTACTCCTGGTTCCCGCCTGTGAGAACCAGGCAAGTTTAGACACGTTCAGTATCACCTACCGCTGCAATGGAGGTAACATGCAGTTAAAGTTGATGTTAGAGGAAGATCCGGAGTTTCTTTCAAACGTAATCACTGCTGATGAAACTTGGCTACATCATATTGATCCTGAGAGCAAACAGCAAAGCTCAGTGTGGAAATTTCCTTCATCACCAACCCTCAAAAAAGCAAAAGTGGTTGCTTCTGCTGGAAAAGTTATGGTCATCTCATTCTTTGATATTCATGGAATGGTTTATCAGCACGTTGTACCTGCACACACATGAGTAACTGGATAATACTACAGGGATGTCCTGAAAACATTGCAAGTCCATGTCAGGCGCAAAACACCACATTTCCGTAAAGCAGGCTGGATGCTGCACCACGATAATGCTCGGTCGCATATTGCCAATGTTGTTGCTGAATATCTTGCAAAAATCAACGTGAAGTACATCCCTCACCCTCCCTTTAGTCCGGATTTAGCCCCATGTGACTTTTCCTATTCCCCAACTTGAAGAAACGCCTTCGTGGGAGGCATTATCCATAATCAGAAGCAGTGGTGAAGGCTGCGGAGGCGATTTTGAAGGATCTCTCAAAAAATGGTTTCCAGCATGTCTTTGAAGACTGGCAGAAACGCTGGGACAAGTGCATCGCATTCAGGGAAGACTATTTTGAGAAGGACCATCAAAATTATGAGGATGAGTAAAAGTACGTTGTCAAAAAACATTTGTGATCATTCTTTATTGAACAGCGCTCGTTTATGTATATGTGTATATGTATACATAGTGAAATCCATATAAACCTGAAACACTTCGCCCGCCTCGGTAGCAAAGTGGTAGCGTGTCTGCCTCACGTTCAAGAGGTCCCGAGTTCGAATCTTGGTCAGGGTGAGTTACCTGGATACGGCTTTTTCCTGGGTTTTCCCTTATCCTGAGAGACGAATGTCAGGTAATTCTAAGCACCATGGACCCTGGGCTCATTTGAGCATCATTTCACCCATTTCATTCATCGTCTGATATGACTTAAAGTTGGAGGACGTAAATTACCAAAAAAAAAACTGAACCACTTCAATAAGCCATAGCTTTTGAACCAATAATAGACCACACTTGCAACTTTGTGAGAATATAATACACAATTGGGAGATTACATTACACTATTTACATCTCAGAGAAAATGTTGGAAGTGTCCTCCACCAGCATCTATACATGTTTGCACTCGTCTCACCATATTCTCTGAAGTTTTACGGAGAGTATCCTCACCAATGTTACTTATTTCAGTTCGAATGGATTCCTTAAGAACATCAATTGTCCGTGTCCTCTATGTTTTAGATACCACCACAAGAAAATATCCGGTGAGGTTAGTTCAGGGGATCTGGGGACCATAGACCTTTAGAGATTATTCGATTATCAATGAAACTGGTTAAAAGTTCCATGGTGTCATTAGATGTATGGCACGTTGCTCCATCTTGCTGGAAATAACCTTCTCTCAATATTGTGACTTTGTGGGTTCGTAGAATCAAGTCAGAATTGCAGATATTCCAAATCTTCTTTATTCCCGTAGAAATACACTCTGATCAATTCTCACGTAACAGCATTATGACACATACACACAGTGTACCAAGGTCGATGACCAAACAGCGTTCTGATTACATCACTTTACAGCATCATCTCTCGCTACAACAACACTCTACAGCTGTTTACTCCTCTCTGTTTACGACTCTCTTGGCGAGTCGTCGCCCTCTTAAATACCTCATTGATAAATTCGAGACTGTTCCAGAACATTAAAGAAACCGAATATTCTATCATCTTCCAGAAAGTAACTTAATCTCTGCCGGCAAGTCCTTTATCTCAGCTATCTTTATTTTCCGGCTCTTTGTGTACACTAGCCACGCTATCGTAGATAACGGCTACGCGACAATATATCATCTCCGTAAAACCTCAGAGAATATGATGAGAGAGTGCAAACAGGTATAGCTGTTGGTGGAGGACACTTTCAAAATTTTCTCTGAGATGTGAGTAGTGTAATGTTATCTCCCAATTGTGTTTTATATTCTCCCAAAGTTGCACGTGTCTTCTATTATTGGTTTAAAAATTATGGCACTATATTTGAACAGGGAGAAGAACGATTGGTAATTTATAATATAATAACACTGCTAGGTAAATAAATGATAAGAGAAGTAAGTTATGCATGGTTTTTGTAGATTTAGATAAAGCATATAATTAAAATTGACGTGGAAAAGGTTACTCAGTAAAGGGTGAGTAAATAAATGGTAAATACCCTTACTTCATTATTAAATGAGAATTCCTTTTGTATGAGGGTAGAGGTAAGGATGGTAGCAATCTACTAGGATAAAGGCCTTAGCCTCTTATGGCCTTTCATTGGCCTCAGCACTAGGTAATGTAATACTAGAAATTTGGAGGAATAGCAAGTTTATACTTATAACATATAATAACCAGATTTCTGGATTACTTTTCGTATTCTATATAATTGCAGAGGTAATTGCAGTTAAATCTTGAAACAAACCTTGAAAGGGATTGACAAATATTGTAAGAAATGGCACTTAAAAGTGAACTAAGATAAGTCCCAGATTGCAGTGCTCAAGAAGGTGGAGAAATTCAATAAATATGAAAAATGGAAGAATTAAAGAGAACGGAAAGAGATCGTAATTATCTGGGAATTGAAATAGGCGCTGGCGGTAATTGGGAAAAAGGAGAAATTCATACTGACAAAAGGAAAAGGAGCTTATTAGGTATTAGAGGCTGAAAATATAGAGCATCCAATATAAACATTAAAGGGGCAAAAGAAAGTATACAATATGGGTATTAAAAGAAGAATGGGAAGTTATTGTTTGGGTACATAGGATGTTTTGAAGAGAAATGCTTGAGCTACCAAATGTAACTGTAGTGTAACATCAACATAACTGGGCAGAGTGGCAATAAGGAAATATTATACAAGAAGATGCACTGAAATTTAAACAATTTTAACAAACTTCCTTCATCTAAATGCAAGATGGTATACCGAAATTTAAATGAGATATGTTTAAGGAACCTATAGATGTAAAATGTCTTAGAAATACTTGTAAAGTAATGGGTTAGGAGAGATACAGGAAAGAGGAAAAACTTTAAATAATTTTTGGAAAACGGCAAGAAATAAATTTTAGGATATAGAAATATAAAAATAGTTCAATAAGGCCGATAAGAGATCTGTAATTTTCTATAAACCATGAAGGGCACTTGTGGAATGGGAAAAATATACTTATCGATGAATAAAGAAGCGCGAAAAGATATTCATTCTATTGGGAAGAACGGCAATACGGAGACTAAGAAAGAGTGTGCCACAAGAGCAATGTCCTATACGGAAATGAGTATCTTAAACATATGGTTAAATGTATAAAAACAAAATTTGTATAAAAGGTTACATCGATAAGAAATTCTTTAAGAAAGATAGAAATTTTGTTCCAAATTTTTTATAATCTATCTTTATAAAGATAGTAAAAGTGTGGGAGTATTTTTAAAAATTAGTTAATAAAAATATGAACAATAAATAAAGTCAAATAACAAAATACAGACTAAAATTAAGGAATTAACTACGCCGTAAACTGTGCTTATGGCTATTAAAGAGCCAGGGCTGAACACAGGCCATGTTCACCTATATTAGCTTAGAATTAATAAAATAATAAATAAATTAAAATAACATATTTTATACATATAACTCTATCTCTGCTTATGTATGTAACACAGAGAGTAAGACAAGCAAACTTGAAATAAATTTATGCCGAGTATTATTTCAATTTTAATTTATACATTCATGTTTCCTTTTGTTTTCATATTATTATTACTACTATTACTCGACAGAGCGTTGAGGTGTATTCACCTTTAGGTGACCAGCGCTGTGATCGTCTCTTATCGCGTCTTATCTGGTCGATTAGAAGAGTGAAATATCAGTAAGTTGATGTACAGTAAGTTACGAAACACAAATAGAGCGAGTGGAAGCTGCGTGTGTCTATATCATATGTTTTCTCGCGCCTGCCGATGTACTACAGTTTGATTTTGTTTCTGCACGTGTGGTGCTGCTATGTTACCTAGAACTAAGTTACGCATACTCCCCTCTTTTACCCTCTAAACACACGAAATATAAGCAAGCATTCGAGGTCATCACATCTCAACAAAAACATGCATATTGTTACATGTCGGTTTTGGGGGGTTGATAGGAATTGCGAGAGGTGCAAAGGTACAGGGTTTGGAACCCGGTGCCGAAATCATATGCTGCATGACAAAACTACCAGATGTTGTAGGGGTTTAAAAGGTAAGGGGTTTTAACCTTTAACCGCATGTAACTGGGAACGTAGCTATGTATAAGGTAGAGCAATTCAAAATGAACTGAGTAACTGTATTTCAGAGATGCCTAACGTTTCTACAGGGCACTAACTGGATCTGGATGAGACCAGGGGCACTTTGGTAACATTTAAATACATAACATAATACAACTATAGCTTTAGAGATGCGTTGTTTGTATGGCTGAACCTTGTGCAACTGGCAAGAGATGTACGGTCCGGTGCACCCGGCTGGCAATCTTACTCCTAGTAACACTTTAAAATACTCTTGTTAATGTTTATAGAGACCATCAGCAAGTCCCCTCTCAAATCTCTCCGTCATATCCCGCGAGTGCTAGCTCAGCCAAGCTTAAATGGGTGTCCTGCCAAAAAGCTAACTCAGCGATTCCCACGATAACTGCTAATTTCCTCCGAACTATTGCACCATATTGTGTAATCATTGAGGACATGTTTAGACCTGTTACTGACCACCTAAGCATTATTTCCCTTTATCTTCAGGATGTGCGTTTTATTGTCCATAACATAGAGAACAAGTTGAGGCCTGTTACAGGCCACCTGTGCATTATTTCTCTTGACCAGCCAATCCAAAGTACATGTTTTGCCAGTCAGCAGAATTTAAGCTTAATCATCAACAAACAGCTTTGCCCAAACTCAAGGCACAGGAAATAAATATTACATAATAATGATTATAGTAATTTCCAGATCTTGCTCAGCCTATACACGCAACAATATTTAATTTGTATTAGCCTACTTTAAGAATAAAAATAAGTTGTTCACACATTCAATGTGTTGTAGTTCTTCACATGTATGCGTTCTTTTAAATAATAAGTTTTACACTATGCAACTAATATTCCATAATTAACGTTATTGTTGCTATGCATTTTAAGTTGATATTCCCGCATTACTGCGGTAATTTCTCCATAGCAACACATCGGCGAAGCACGTTCTAAATCCTAACATTTATCTTCAATTATATTTATTAATATTTTATTTAATATCTTAATTACTGTAATTCAGAGTAATATAAATACACATAGTGCAAAAAATTGTATGCGATACACATGTGATAAGCACATAACGCATTCTCGGAAAATGAATAAGACTCCACGCAAGCGCCTTGTTTTTTCAACCCTTTCCTCGTTCCGTATAGTCTTACCACATTAGTATCGCAATATACTATTATTGACGAATTTGTCAATTGCCATGCCCATATCAACGCGGCCGATATGCCGGAATTTTGACCCATAGGAATTATTTTACATGCAAGCACATCTACTCACATGGGGCTGTCGCTTTGTTTGAAAGGAACAAGCTGTTCATTGATAAGGAGCAAACTCTTGTCTTCCTGTTCAAATAATTCCCTAAGACAACAAATTCTCTAGCTTGATATGCAATGTAACACCCCTCCCGTAAGCCGATCTTTGCCTCGAGCCATGAATCCTTCGTCTATTACTCGACAGAGCGTTGAGGCGTATCGACCTTCAGGTGACCAGCGCTGTGATCGTCCCTTATCGGGTCTTATCTGGTCGATTAGAAGAGTGAAATATTAGTAAGTTGTCGTACAGTAAGTTACGGAACACAAATAGAGCGATTGGAAGCTGCGTGTGTCTATATATATTTTCTCGCGCCTGCCGTTGTATGACACGTTGCTGTCCAGAAGACATGATTATATCTGAACAGACTATACATACACTGGACTCGTCGTGTATGAGCAATAAGCTGAGGTAAACATCTCTGTGTTGCAAATTTTTCCCGATACGCTTCCTCGCTTTGCCATGTAGTAGTACTACTCGTACTTATGGTAGTACATTATATTTACACCGGAGCAAAACATGTTCAGATGGACAAGGTGTTTCACAACTAGGTTAAACCACTATAAACTTTACAACATTTGAGAAAGGAAAAAGAACAAAAATATCACATTTCTGGACAAATAATGGAACTTATAAAACATTGGGAAGATGTCCGCTGTTCTCTTGTTCAACGTAAAGGATCCTGTCTGTGACACTATGCAAAAGATTTTGGAGACAATGTCGTAGGATATTGGCAGTTTCTTGTAAGGTACCATCTTCCATTGCTCTTTTTTTCGAGTGGAGGAAGACTCCATTTATTGACCCCCAGCATATTGGAGAACACAGTGGGGAGTGTGAGTTTCACCTCATGTGTAATACTGTCTGCCCACCACAAGAAGGCAAGTGGGGAATAGCAGAGAGGAGCTTGAACTGTTTATCTGCTCTGTTAGTGGATCTGTTTACTACGAAATGCGGATATGAGAATGCATATGAGTCACCCTAGCTGCCAGATATAATGCTCGTTTCAGCGACCGCAGTGACAGGTATTATGCAGGGATAAATTATGTGGTAACACTGAGCCTAGCATCCATATCATATCCGAAAGCCCAGCATAAACACACAAACTGTGATTACGTGATACATTCCTCTGCTTTGCCTTCTTGTGGTGGGCAGACAATACAGCACTAGAAGCCTCCACCGGACTGGAAAAGAGAAATGCGCTGCTGTACCGTCTATTATGTGTTTCAAATGGGAGGTGTTTGTCCTTGAGCACTACTAGGCGAGCAACCAATGGGAGTCCTGCGGTGTTGTATTGTATTCCCGCTAAGTGGTGTGGGAGGAGCACCAACTTGTATGGAATACTATTCGCACTAAGACAAAAATTCAGATTTCACCAAAACTGATTCATGTAGAAGGTAGAGAGTAATGTATCTAACATAACTATGAAAACCCCACAGTTTTAGCTCAAATAGTTTTTTCTAATACAAATAATAAAGCACTATTACCTGTATTATAACAATAAATCACGACGTAAGCACTGTATAAATATCATTATTGGTTGGCATGTATGCGTGTACGTATATTTATAATTACTCAGAACTGAAAAGTAAATGTTTGACATGACGTGATAAAAGAATTACTTTGAATAATCCAGTTCGAGCGAGAGGAAACAATAAATTTCCTGCTGCCCTGGCAGAACGTATCTGGTCACATTATATCTTTGTTTATGAATGGTTCGTAATCTCTATTTACTCTAGATAGTTCAAAGTGGTTGGTGTGTATGTATGTACATATACTTTTCATTACCCAGAATTGAAATTTAAACTACTGCATGACGTGATAAAAGAATTGCTGTGAATAAATCAAGGTGTTAAATTCGAGAAAGAGCAAACACTTCATTTCCTCTTAGCCTGTGGAATGCTGTATGTTTATGTTTATGAATGAATGCTAGATAAGAAGTGTTTATTTACTGTGGAGAGTTCAGATCAATATCATTCAGTTCTTTACACAACAGTAGAGTAGAAGTTAAATAGTGCAATAGCTTCTTGCGGTGAATTTAGTGGCGAGTCAAAAAGACAATTATTTCGAAGTCAGGCTCGAAGTATTGTTTTAAAGGTGTACACGTTCTTCAAAAAATTGGGCAATGAGGAATATAGAAATCAACTCATTTATAAAAATGCTCAACGGCTTACTGCTGAAGCGTGTGATGTAGGTAAAACAAGTGTTTCCCGCATTTGGATTAGAAAAGCAGGTAATTCATGAACTATAATTATAGTTATAGTATTTAAAAATATATATAATTTGCGGAAATTCTTTTTCCAATTTTGATTTTGGCAACTGCATCATTGTAAAAGTTTGTAAAATATCATTCGCTTACCCTTGCATCTAGTGCCAAGCAGACGTGCATGTTGTATGAGTGTGCGAGAGAGAGGGAAATATAAAAAGAGTGGGGTAAAAAGCTGGCAACGCTGAGTGTGATACGGTATCCGATTAGCTGGACACCAGAACCCTTCCCATTTGAAACGCATAATAGTGCACCCGTGCATTCCAGAAAATAAGTAGAACTGACTCGCACTGCTTGACACAGAGCCCAACCTGTCCCTGTACATAGTATGTAAGCCTGTTTAGGATTCCTGGTGTTATTTGGAAGGGATGCTGGGGATATTTATTCACGCCGTAGCGCTGCGTCTTAAGATATGTTTTGACGCTAGAAGTATAGTACTCGGCTAATTTCGTGGCATGGGTAATTTCGTTGTATTTTCCTATTCGCTTACAACGATATTGGACTGATACACATCGAAGTTGTTAAAGTGTACAACAAATAGATGCATCTTCTGGCTTACGGAGTTTCTCCTTGTAGGCGATTCTAGTGCTTTCAAGGGTTTGATTAGACACTTAAAGGAAAATCCAGCAGTCGACAAAGGTTTGTTTGTAAAAGAATAGCAGTGTGAATCGATGGTACTCGTATCGGCGTATAATTGCTATGATTGGTTTCACGAAAAGTGCCAGGGACTTCCCTCTTATAAATATAACTTCAAGTGCTTCGGCTGCACTTCAGATTCTGAATATTACCACGAAATTAGACTAGTGTGCCACGAAATTACCCTTAGTGGTTCTGAGATGTTAAATTTGTGACCTTATTTTCTTTCAAGCTGATGGCTAATTATATTGAGTTAAAATATAAGTGTTGTAGTTTTGTAATTATAATACCAAATGGTTATACAAAGTGATTTTCCATTTCATATTCTACATCCAAAGGCTTCCAAATGACCATAATCTTACTACCATGAAATTCGCCGAGTTTGCGTATCGGTGGTCCTAAATTAAGCTTAAACCTTAAAGCTATGTCAGTTATTTAATTAATTAGTTGTGTAATTACAGTCTAAACGTTCTGTTTCTGTGCATATTGTGCACATTGCAGTGGAGTTGTTGGATGTCAGGTAAACCCCTTCTTTAATCTAGCAGTGGTGTGCTGGGGTGTGCTACATACATCCTACATTATATATTTGTAATAATTGCTTTACATCAGAACCACTATGTGCTGTATTGTTCCAGAAGCTGCCACTGCATATCACACAGAATGTAGTGAAAAATGACTTTGTGCCTAATCAGACTGAGAAACAGCAGATTGAGGTGCACTGAAGTTTGATATCCCGTCACACTGCTTTCTGCGCAAAATTTCTTGAGCATTCGGGTCACAAGTCCTCATTTGGTAGGTTTCGCTTATTTCTGTAAACACAGACGACAACTTTGAAACAGGAAATGCGCCACACACTCCGACATCTAGTGGCTAATATGCTAAACTTTCACACACACGTCATTTCATTTTGAGCAATTTTGAGGTTAATTATTAGTTGTTTTTTTTTTATTTACGTCCTCCAACGTTAAGTCATATCGGACGATGATGGGTAAAATGATGCTCAAATGAGTCCGAGGTCCATGGAGCTTAGAGGTACCCCACATTCGTCAATCAGGTAAGGGAAAACCTCGGAGAAAACCTTGTCCTGGCAACTCACCCAAACCGAGATTTGAACTCGGGAGCTCTTGAACGTGAGGCAGACATGCTACCATCCACGCTACTGAGGCGGGCAGGTTAATTATTAGCTAACCAGTTAACAAATCTAAAAGCAACACGTATGTTGTCGATGTTATAGCTCTCAAAAGGGGACATTATTATTTGTCTACCTCCGTATAACTGTAATCTGAATGCAATTGAGCTGGCGTAGGCAAAAAATAAAGAATGTTTTTAAAGTACGCGATGTTAATGAGAGCCACAAATGTTGGAAACTTGCTATAGAAGTGACGGATTGGGAAGGATACTGCAAGAGGGTCCAGGAGCTAGAAATGCAATATTGGAGAAACGATGGTGTAATAGAAAATGCAATTGATGAAATTATTAACACATCAGAGGATACCAGCGATGAAAGTGACGCAGCAGACTTGGAAATCGAAGAATCACAAAGCGAGTGAGTGTTTATAGCTGTCATAATATCTGTTTTCTACCTTTATGTGCTTCATAACAGTAAATATATAAGCATATCGGATGTAGTTCAATTGATTGTTGACGCATCTCATACTTTCGGCGCATATCTTACCGCAATTTGGCTGATTTGTGCTTTTTCTAGGTTGACCACACTGCAAAAACAAGAGCATGTTAGCTCTTTCTTCTTCCCCTCTGCTTGCACCACACCGTAAATCCAGCGCTCAAGAAATCGTGTGCTTATAGTACTCTCATTACAACATTATAGAACATCAAGGTAAGTGTTTTCTCATATAATATGGAATTCAATGTGCAATATCCTTCAAAAATCCTTCGCTGTGACTAATTACGTTTCGGATTGAACCCTATAGACCTGAAGAAGACAGAATTTGGGCGTTAATGGGAGGAGCATTAAATAATTACTTAAAAAATTTTACGATTGAGATGAAAATGCTAATATAGGAAGAGAATCAGAGCAAGAATAAGATGACGATTAGGCAGATTAATGAAAATTTAATTAATAAATTTGTATCTACTATATATTTAGATATAGGTGGCCATTAATGCTGTTTGATACCCTGGATATTGCAGGAATTAACGCCCATAAACTACGAATCAAACGCACAAACAAAATATAGTCTGAAGTTTTTGAAAGAAATGTCTTTGACTTGACCAGAAATCAAATCAATGAAAGGCAAAAAGTAACTCTTCCGAGAGAATTAGCAGTGTATGACAAAATGCAATTTCCATCAGACAAAGCTGCGCCAAACTAAAATCACAGACAGAGAAGATCACAAGATGAAATAGACTGGCCCCGTAGCTCAGTCGGTAGAGCACTTGCCTGCCGTGCTAGGGGTCCCGGATTCGATTCCCGGCGGTGGGGTAGGGATTTTTCTCCGACCAAGGTAATTCCCCATCTTCCCCACAGTCTGGAAGTATGAATGAGAGTGTGAATGTGTGCGTGATCTAATGATTAAAAAAAAAACAAAGATAACGAGTTAACACCTTCGGTATGTTCCAAAGGAGAACGGCCACCGATATGACCATAGCAGTTAAAGGCGGGGTATAAATGGAACAAGGAAAAAAAGACGAAATACACGTTAACAACCTGCGACATTCATTTATAGATGACATTGTATTAAGAAGACAAAGACATTATTATAATTCGGACACTAATATAATTGATATTCCACAAGAAGAACATATTCAGTGTGCAATGAGAACTTACATGATAAGCAAAGAATGAAATCGGCTATCTTTTTCATACCATAGTTTGCTTCATATTTATAATTTATAAAATAGTAGTCCTTCAAATACTTTTATATTCTATTTTAATTCAAAATCTCGTGTATAAACAATTTATGTTTGTTACAAATGCGAGTAAAGAACTTGTGCATCGCGAATAAACGAATTTGTACTTGAAAACAATAGTGAATTTGTTAAATTATTCAGTTATGATAATTTAACAAGAATCATTAAAAAACACATCTATAATAAATGCATAAATATTGCATACGTTTATATGTGTATATAAAGCAATGCAAAGAGTAAGTGGCGTTTGACACACCTCACACACCACTGCCGGGTTAAGGTAAATCTAGAATCTACAAGAAAATTTCAACCCCATTGAGATCTAACAAATCGCGGAGACCACAATGTTGGAACCATGCAATAAAAAGCTCGTGTCCCAATCTTATAAACTATTAATACAAACGACATCTAGGGAGTTTCAAATCTTAGCGTACCCTCTAGTGATATTCAGAAATATTAAGAACACTTTTCAACAATTCAACCCGTGGCGCAACAGCCACGATTGACGGTCTCACTCCCACATTAGCAAGGTAGAGGTGGGCGCTCATCCAAACGATAGGGGTGGAGATGGGATCAGCACCTCAGCACCCCCAGTCGGTATGCTGGCTTACGCAACAAAGGCCGCTGCCTATCGTAGCTCCTCACTTTCCTCGTGATGAGTAAGCACCGGTCCTATACCCGAATCATTCTGGAGGCCCGGATTCGATTCCCATGGCCGGCTTATCTGATCAATGGGTTCTTTTGCGGATTTTCCCGGAACTCTAGACGAATGCAGGGTAAGTTTTTTTTTCTGATTTACGTCCTCCAATGTTAAGTTATAACGGACGATGAATGAAATTTGTGAAATGGTGCTCAAATGCGTCCGGGATCGATGGAACTTAGAGGTACACTACATTCGTCTTTCAGGATAAGGGAAAACCCCGGAAAAACCTTATCCAGGTAACTCACCCTGACCGAGATTCATTTCATATCATCTCTCATCTGGCGGTCTCTTTCAGGGTAGAAGTGTTGGCGGGTATCTCGGCGATGCATGGCAGGATGATATGCTCTGAGGTAAACTACTTCCTCCTCAAATAGGTCGGTTGCCAGTCTCCGCTCCTCCGCTGGGACCATTTCGGGACCTCCAGCCAGAGACCTTTGGGGTTCGGATCGCCAGCCAGGGACCTTTGGGGCTCGGCTGCTGGGCTCATTGCCGTCCCGTAGTAGGGGAGCGTGTCTGTTGTCCTGACCTGTAGGCCTATTTAAGTAAACTGTAGGGACCCTACCCTCTGCACTGTCGTGGCTCTTTGGGACAGCCGCCCTCTATCTCCTTTCACCTCATCCTTCCTCCCGGGGGTGCCTCACTTGGGGACATAGGAACAATGGGCCCAGCATGGTGGCCTACGTACCGAATCCCCTCCGTAATGAAATCCCAATCGTATACCCTAAGTTAAAATCTGCATAACGCAGGGGTGGGATCGATCCTGGTTAAGAAGACCTTGAACTGAAAACTACAACACCTCATTTCTTATATCCTTAGTTTATAATATTTTTCAAAACGTTTAATTTACAAACTAATGGTGATTGTCATTAATATTAAGACATAAATTTAGTATTGTAATGACCCACTCACTGCTCCAACGTTTTTGTTATAAAATAATAAATTATAGAATTGGAGAATGAAGTTGAAAATATACCTATACTAATAAAAAAATTGTTTATATAATATGGAGATATAGTTGTCGAAGTTTTTGTTTGGTTGAAGCGTTTTTATGTCATTGAAATTTAAACAACAAAATTAGTTCTGAATATAATGATACAGTCTCAAAGAAAGCGATAACTCTGAAATGGTGATATACTTTATAATGTTTGGAGTTACGGAAGAAGAAGTTATAATCCAGCGACTAAAGCTTATGTCCACAGCACGGCAGAGATGGGCGTATTTGTGGAGCCTCTACAACGGCATTCGAAATGTGACAAAAATAAACATCTTAAATGAGTAATGCAAATTGAAAATTAGTGGGGAAAACATGTTTTTGTAAGGATAAGTCCTCACGATATAGTTTACAGGAAGTACTTTCATAAACTGTGCCACAAAGAGAACGTTTTTATATCAAGGCATTGTTTCTCTTTTCTTTTTCTAATTCAAGGGAAATCTATGGAATTGGAGGAACAACAACCATATTGTGTCAGAGGTAAATATAAAGTATGATATTCAAAACCAAATCATCATCGATTGACTTATTTTAGTGAATGAGTCATTAATGAGACCGGTATAGCATCGTATCGATTGATGGAAGGTTAATATAAAAGAGAAAAAAGTAATCGAAGTTCAAAGGTAAACAGAAAAATAACGATTGCTCGATTCTCAAAATAAAACTTTGAACAGACCGATACTCCTTTGTTGCAGCAAGCAATGAGGTGACTGTAATATGTCGAAATGTTCAATTAACAAACTAATAAGTAAATCGTGGATTTAATATTTCTTATACTAATATTAAGCACTACTTTTTTCATTGTGATACGAGCTCTATAGAACGATCCACACTACATAACTGCTAATACCCAACTCGAATTTAGCTTTGTCGATCATACGTACCTTACCTTCACAGAACATTCGGAGTAGGATTTACTGTAAGGTAGAAACTACCTTGTGATTGTATACACCCCTTTCAATTAGCTGCTGGAATCTCATTATCTAGCAGATCAATAATCGCTCTTTGTCTTAATTGGTCCACGAAATAACAAGCCCGCCAGTAGATGACTCAGAGGTGCACATGTCAATCACAAGGAAATCTCTCCTTCACTGTAAGTCACACATTTTATGAACTGTCACACTTTTACTTTAGAATAATATGAGTATTTTATTAATTTTGAAGAACAATTGAAACATTGTTAAATGCTTAACATCGCTTTGTCCTTCTCATAGGTTAAAAGTTAAAGAAGTTGTGAATCTATACTAATATTTCAAAGAAAATTTGGTTAATACCCGTCAAATATTGTGGAAATTTAATGAAAAATTTTATTTTAAAGTTCTTATTATTTTTTGACAATTTATTTCCCAACACATCTAGGTACAGATGTATTTTTTAGACGTGGCGCATGACCTTGCTAGGATGTGTGCGAGTGACATCATGCGAATCAATGGTAGGGGTAAGATTTGCTTTCACCAGCAGATGTCTGGTAAAGCTAGTGGGTTAGATGACAGATGACTAGCCTAGCACATCTTTTTCTTCCTAATAAACAAGTGTACTCGACCATAAACTGCTGCGCAACCTTACGCCATACGCCACGTCGAAAAAATACATCTGTAGTCATTTTATATTCCTTCCAATATTTTCTGCAAAACTGTTAACTGGTGGAGCAGGTTAATCACGAACGAATGCGGTTAAGCTTCAACATTAGCACACATTTCCCATATAGTTAATAATTTTTACAATGATTATTAAGTATGATTACTACTATTATTATATACTATTACGTATATTTCAGAATATAGCATGAAATGTTGGGGGATCAAAAACATACAAATATCAATAACTAAACTGGCAACCGATTAATGTAGCCCTGTTCCATTTCATTGTATACAGTTTTATATCATTGTACTTGCACTTTGCGTGCTTTTCACTAATAATAATAATAATAATAATAATAATTATAATAATAATAATAATGATGATGATGATAATAATAATAATAATAATAATAATAATAATAATAATAATAATAATAATAATAATAATAATAATAATAATAATAATAATAATAATAATAATAATAATAATAATAATAATAATAATAATAATAATAATAATAATAATAATAATAATAATAATAATAATAATAATAATAATAATGTGGTGGTGGTGGTGGTGGTGGTGGTGGTGGTGGTGGTGGTGGTGGTGGTGGTGGTGGTGGTGGTGGTGGTGGTGGTGGTGGTGGTGGTGGTGGTGGTGGTGGTGGTGGTGACAACAAATATAAGAGCTCCAATGGACAGAGTGTCACCTTGCTCTATAAGGCACTGAAAATAAACCTAAGGGTAAATTTTAAAAACTTCAAGTCTCTATGTGATTGGGAAGGGGTAAAGCAAACCATGATTTATTACTAGCTTTTATATCTTAATTGTAGAAATGGCCTAAGTTGTACAGATTTATGCATAAGGGTTGGAAATATGGTTGGAAATATAGTTCTTAAATACCTGACGTCACCAATAATGTTCTTTGGGTTCTAAGTATAACACCTATAACTTAACAATTCATTTTTAGTTAGGTCAAAAATTCTAATTTGAGTATGAGTCAGAAATACTAACCGTAGCGGAAGTTTTAGAAATTTCACTGTTGCCAGGTTTTAAAATTCAACTGTAGTAATCTAGTCACAGTCATACAAAAATACATTCTCCGGTAATAATTATTCAACAAAATGAGAGGAACATTTGATGATATGAGTACTACGTAAATCCCTCTGCAAATTCGCAACTGTAAAATTGTAACACTTCCCTTTAGCCCTTGGTATTGTGATAAAAATCCTGTAAGTTCAGAAAAAAGGGCAAATATATTCTCTAATATTCATATACAATGAAACGGGATTGAAATTAGGTGACATAAGTTTGAAATCCTTCATTAAGTCGCCTAATAGTTTCAAAATTATTGCATATATTTTACACCATTTGTAAGTCGAGAGGAACAGAGGTTAAAGTACACACACTCACACTCACACACATACAGAGAGAGAGACAGAGAGAGAGAGAGTTCTATGTTAGTATATATTTCCCTTTTTCATATAAACAAAAAGAGAAGATAAGCTTACTGGTGTTGGAGTATAAGCACGAAATTTAAGTTTTAACCCTTTAATGGGTGGCGTTGCCCTGGAGCATATTACGCTATATTCAACTTAAAAATATTTTAATGCGTTTTTTTATTATATTGTACTGGCCTCAGTCAGTTATACTAGCAAAATTTTGAGTCTTTTGAATTATAAATATATTATTTTTACAATTACAGTGTAGTGTTTTTAGTTTAAAAAGGCAAAATTCAAGCAACTGCAGTCAAATGATACCCCATCAACATCCAAGCGTGCCATCACACCGATTATTTTACCTGGACCCTCCCCATCCTTTACTATAGGCACATTTGACTGCAGTTGCCACGATTCTAACCCATGACGTTTAGCTATGAATGGATAGTCAACCCATTCTATAGCGCTTTAACGATCAGGACTATTCGAATCGATTGCGTTGAGGCACTGCAGGAAGCGGTATGAGAACCGGTTTAGCAAGTACAGCAAGAGCGGCATAAGTAGCAAAATAATTTGTCAATTAAACGGTTAAATAACTTCAATGCCACATTGCAAAATTATAACGTTTTGAAGAGGCTATGTGGTAAGAATGATATAATTAAGGCACTACTCTAGTTGTAACCAAAAAGGAGTCAATTCTCTGAAGGTACCCGATGAAGCTACAGGCGAAACGTCAGAAATTTTTTCATCGAATATACCGTGGCCTTCAAGCCCCGAAACAACGTTCTACAAGATAATTAAGGCAATTTTATTTAAAATATTATGAGCTTTTAACATGTTACATTTGGCTAGAGCAATAGCAGTTGGGAACGAAAACGTAAGATGAATGTTCTCCATTCGGAATATTTTTGGATTAAGTAGCCCTTTCCGTAACGCTCTTTTTGGTTTGTACGATCAGAGTCAATACAACTGTACTAATTTTAAAAATTGCTACTCGAACTGCTTCTCGAAGCTATTGACAGAGATGAGTATGGTTGTTTGCGTTCTCCTTGATCATTCAAGAGCGAGCTTGAAATCTAAAAACGTGAAGTTCTCTTGTGCAAGAGCAACGTGTTGTGGAGGTTATGTTCGCCACTTGATCCCAGAACCTGACCCAACGGGCGTTGACGTGAATTTATGCACCCTCTCTCCACACCATGAATGGCGGCTTCATTGGAAAAGTGGAAAGGGGAGCGTTGTGAGAGAGGATTTACTCTTCAAATGAAATTTTCTCTCTAATATGTTTTGCAATTAGCAACGTGGTCGTGTACGTTATCATGGCGTATTAACTGGCCTGAACATACATCAGCCGAGGCGGGTAATAAATATAAAATCGGAGAAGAGGGGTGGAGTAGCATTCCCCGCCATACTTTAATTAGAAAATACGCGCAGGAGGAACAGATCCGTAATATTAACTTAATGCTTCGTAGATGCAAGACGCAGTACTCCTTCAATTTTGTCGAATTTTCTAAATTACTTGTGAATGCGAAGGCACCACCAAATTGCCAAATAAAGCAAAATTACAAATGTCCACTGACACATTAGGTAGCCAGTTCAAGATGAGATAGAATAAAACATAAAAAATAACAGAAATCACAAAATTTCTCTATCTGTTAGAGGTTATGGAACCCCTCTTTGTTTTTCAACTGTAATTCGTATACCATCAGCTTAAATGAGATCCACTTGTTATGTTAAAATTCTTCAGTCCACTGAATTCTCTCCGAAGCTATACACATAAGCAGTTCAAAAGTATCGAACATAATGTAAACTTGTCAAGTTACCTAAAGGTGCTGCTAATATGGAACTCCCTTATTATATTATAAAGTCGCATATAATGCAGAGGAGGCTTACAGAATAACTGTTATGTTATCTACAATATGACCGAGTGGGTAGCCCAGGTGGTTTTGTCTGTGGCCCGCATTCGGGAGCGCAGTTCGATTCCCGAGGCCGGCTTACCTGACCTATAGAATTTTTCGGGGTTTTTCCCGGGTCACTAGACGAATGCTGGGTAGGTTAATTACATCCCCCGAATTTCCTGTCCCTGTGTTTCATCTTCATTATCATTTCCCATCGTCTCTCATCTGGTGATATCTTTCAGGGTAAAATGTCGGCGGGAGTGTCGGCGGTGCATGGCGGAATGAGGTAAACTCTGAGGTAAACTACTTCCTCCTCCGGTAGGTCGGTTGCCGGTCTCCGCGTCTCTGCTGGGACCATTTCGGGACCGCCAGCCAGGGACCTCTGGGAGAGTAGGAGAGAGTAGGAGAGCATGTCCGTTGGCCTGGCCTGCCGGGGAAGGTCTCTATGTAAATTAATTTAGGTATTCTGCCCTCTATACTGTCGTGGCTCCTTGGGACGGCCGCGCTCTGTCTTCTCTCGCTTCATCCTTTCTCCCGGGTGCCCCTCTTGGGAGCATAGGCACAATGGACCCAGCATGGTGTCCTACGTACCGAATCTCCTCCGAAATGAAATCCTAATCTGCACTAACAGATCTGCACTTGTTTAACAGGGTAGCACAAAATGAGAATGGCCACATATCAGTATGTACCTATATTAGACAATATCTTTGA
>CM060952.1:49881513-49886278 GCA_030765055.1 Mantis religiosa | reverse complement strand
TTATCTTGTATTGTATATAATTGGCAACAATACTTTTCAAGGTCAGTTACATTATTTTGCAATCCATCAATAATTAAACTCTTCCCACAATTTTCATTTTCCTCGTATTCAATATTACCATTTTCTTGCAAAAGTATATCTTCCACAAAAAACCTTTCATTATTTATATTATCCATATTCTCTTCTTTTCTTCCATCTTCTTCCAATAATTTTATTACTAATAAATCATTTTCTGTCTTAACCTTCATTTCATGCATTTCGAAATTCAATACACTTTGCCATTCATATAATAAATCATTACCCACAATTACATCTCTTGCCAAATGTGGAATTACCAACGCAATGAAATTGAAATTCCATTCA
This sequence comes from Mantis religiosa, assembly GCA_030765055.1. Classification (NCBI taxonomy): domain Eukaryota; kingdom Metazoa; phylum Arthropoda; class Insecta; order Mantodea; family Mantidae; genus Mantis; species Mantis religiosa. The sequence continues at coordinate 49,885,915 of CM060952.1, read as the reverse complement.
CCTATTCGCCCCTTAATTAATACTTGATATTTAATCCTATCCTTTTTCTTCCCAATTGCAGTACTGCAGTAAACGTTACACACATTTAAATATTCCACTTTATAGTTAGCTAACAGATTTTTAAACAATTCCTCACTTATCACAGTAGAACTGGCTCCAGTATCAATCAAGGCTGTATATTCTTTATCCCATAGGTAAATAATTATCTGAGGTGGGTTAACTAATTCCTTATTTTTCTGCAAGAGAGTGAGCTTATTTCCGTTATCTTCAACTTTCAATTCGCCCTGTGTCATCCTCACCGAACTACTTTCCAGAGCACAAAATGATTTGGTTTTTAGTTTTCCGTCTCCCTCTGATTATTACTTTCATTGTTGGTTAGGTTGGTGCTATCGTTTATATTCGCATCATTCTCTGTGCTTTGTGTATTTTCGACTCTTTCATTTTGATTACTTCTTTCAAATCTCACACCCCTAAAATCTCTTTGATTTGCACTAAATAAACTAGTACCTCTACCCCTATTAAAGTTACTTATTCGCTGATTATTTCCTCGATAAAATCTTACATGGTTTATGTGATCATTTCTTCCAATTCTCGTCGACTGATTGTTATGATAATTCCTTTGCACATTATTTTGAACTCCCTTTCCTGTTCCGGGAATTACAGATTCATAAGTTCGTCTAGGATCATAACCTCTTCCTTCAAATCTTTGATTTCTCACGGGTGCCCCGCCCCAATTTAAACTCGTCCTATTATTCCTATTATTTGTAGGTTGTGATTCCTGTCGATTTCTTCCTCGCTCAATATGGACGTTATTATAGTTACCATCACAGGATGTAGTATCATTAATGAGGTTATGTGCTTCAAATTCGGATAATAATTCAATCATATCAGAGAAATCAATAGGCTTAGCCACAATTAAATGATTTCTGATATGTGGTGGATAATGACGTATTAGCATGTTGACAATTTCTGTCTCAGAAATTTCGGGATTGATCAACTTACTTTTGTTTGCTAATTTTAAGAAATATTCAGTCATAGAAATCCCTTTTTTAAACTCGAACCTACCCGTTGCTAACTCAACTTTTATTCTTCTTTGTCTCTCAGGTCCCCAAAATCTATTTATAAACAGATTTCTGAAAGTACTGTATGTTTCATGTGAAGCCAAAGTTAACCTTAACCACTCAAGAGCATTTTTCTTCAAACAGCGTTTTACTATTACCATCCGAAATTCATTGGGAATTCTCTTAATACGGAAATATTCTTCCAATTCCCTAAGAAATACTTTTGGATTATCACCTGATTCCTCATCAAAACTTGGTGGACTAATATCATTTAGTGAATAATGTACACATTCATTTTGACCTAGACTGTGGAGTTGTGGGTGTGAGGACATGTTCTGTGTGTTTCTGTGATAATTAATATCATTATCTGGACTCACAAAATCACTACATTCACTTACTACATCACTAGACTTCTGATGATTGCTTAATTCACCTGGTAAGTCACAATCGTTTATATTTGTAATTCTAGACATTTCTTTCCCGTTATTTACTTTTCTAGCCTGTAATGCAATTACAACTTGTGTCAATTTTCCTAAGTTATCCTTTTCTTTTTCAAAATGTTCTTTTACCTCTTTAATTTGCAAAATTACTTCTTCTTTTACTTTACTTATCTCATCAATTTGTAACTTTATTTCCTCTTGGTGTATCTTACTTTCATCATGTTGTAATTGCATTTCAGAACAAATTACATTGATTCTTTGTTCTACTTTATCTCCTAATTCTTCTCTTTGTTTTTGTGTTATTTCTGCCTGTTGTATCCTAAATGTTTCTAACTCTTTCTTTAATTCCATTCTTATTTCTTGTTTCACAATGTCCTGACCTAACCTAGTTTCCTGAATTATCTCTCTCAACTCATTGACTTCCTTTCTATTCTCATCCTTATTAATCTCTATGATCTGCATGAGCCTTTCCATATTATCCCTACACTCTTTTCTCCCTTCTCTAATCTCCTGTGAAATTTCAGATTTTAATTCCTGTTTTAGCTTCTGTAATAAATTAATTTCTAAGTTACTCACATTTTGTGCTAGTTCCTGTCTTACTCCTACATCTAAATCATTCATTTTCTTAGTTAAATCGTTTACATTTTGTTCTATTTTAGAATCTAAATTACTCATTTCTGATTTTACATCTTTCATTCTAGAATCTAAATTACTCATTTCAGATTTAACATCTCCTATTTTAGAATCCAAATTACTCATTTCTGATTTTAAATCATTTGCATTTTGTTCTATTTTAGAATCTAAATTACTCATTTCTGATTTTAAATCATTTGCATTTTGTTCTATTTTAGAATCTAAATTACTTAACATTCTCGTTATTCTTTCCAACATTGACTCATTATCTATGCTTAATCCTGCATTCTCCCTATTCATTCCTACACTATCAGTAACTTCTCCTTCCACTGTTATTTCTTTTCTACTCGCCATCTTTTTAACTATTTTCTGATTTCTTAACAACATAAATCTACTACTACTACTATTTTTTTTTTTTTTTTTTCACTCACTTAAACCAGTTCTCGTTTTCTTCTTTCTTCTCTCTTCTTTCTTCTTTCCTTTTAAATTCCCACGGAGCTGCACGATGTTTTAATCTCCTCTTCTTTATCCTATTCGAGCCCCACACGTTGCTGCGCCATTTGTAACGGGGATGTTTTCGTTCATCATTATGGCGGTCGGTATAATACTTTCTTTCACTCCAGAATCATGATTTTCCATCGCTCTTTCTATGCTAGTCGCCATGTTTCTCCCATAAGACAGCACTAACGGCGCAGTTACTCGAATATAGTTAATTTAATCAATTTTTTTTTCTTCTATCAAAAGTAATACTGGCTAGCGCCAAATGATAGATTCACAGATTAAGACAAAATGATATATAATTTTCTTGGAGATTTTATAATCATCGTAACATCTTAAGTCAACTTCCTCGTTCTCCAGCAAGACACAAGATTCACACTTTTTCTAGATTATTGATTTTCTTGTCCCCATAGCAATTCCCACCTTATTTTGTGATTGGCCGATTCACTGACACGTCATCACACCACGTCACACCACGTCACACCACTACTACTTCGGCCAATCACACAACTACATACATTTTTATATATTTATTATTCCTTCGAACATTACTAAACAAAAATACTGTTACAGTATATGATTAGTATTACGATTAGTATGATTAGTATTACGATTAGTATGATTAGTATTACGATTAGTATGATTAGTATTACGATTAGTATGATTAGTACTACGATTAGTATGACTAGTATTACGATTAGTATGACTAGTATTACGATTAGTATGATTAGTATTACGATTAGTATGATTAGGATTACGATTAGTATGATTAGGATTACGATTAGTATGATTAGGATTACGATTAGTATGATTAGTATTACGATTAGTATGATTAGTATTACGATTAGTATGATTAGGATTACGATTAGTATGATTAGGATTACGATTAGTATGATTAGGATTACGATTAGTATGATTAGGATTACGATTAGTATGATTAGGATTACGATTAGTATGATTAGTATTACGATTAGTATGATTAGGATTACGATTAGTATGATTAGGATTACGATTAGTATGATTAGGATTACGATTAGTATGATTAGGATTACGATTAGTATGATTAGTATTACGATTAGTATGATTAGTATTACGATTAGTATGATTAGGATTACGATTAGTATGATTAGGATTACGATTAGTATGATTAGGATTACGATTAGTATGATTAGGATTACGATTAGTATGATTAGGATTACGATTAGTATGATTAGGATTACGATTAGTATGATTAGGATTACGATTAGTATGATTAGGATTACGATTAGTATGATTAGTATTACGGTTAGTATGATTAGTATTACGATTAGTATGATTAGTATTACGATTAGGATTATGATGATTACGATTAGGATTATGATGATTACGATTAGGATTATGATGATTACGATGAGGATTATGAGGATTACGATGAGGATTATGAGGATTACGATGAGGATTACGATGAGGATTACGATGAGGATTACGATGAGGATTACGATGAGGATTACGATGAGGATTACGATGAGGATTACGATGAGGATTACGATGAGGATTACGATGAGGATTACGATGAGGATTACGATGAGGATTACGAGGAGGATTACGAGGAGGATTACGAGGAGGATTACGAGGAGGATTACGAGGAGGATTACGAGGAGGATTACGAGGAGGATTACGAGGAGGATTACGAGGATTACGAGGAGGATTATGAGGATTACGATGAGGATTATGATGAGTACGATGAGGATTATGATGAGTACGATGAGGATTATGATGAGTACGATGAGG
>CM060952.1:49554013-49869013 GCA_030765055.1 Mantis religiosa | reverse complement strand
GGTGTAATAAGTATAACAATTTAGACCAATTAACATGGACTGAAGTACCAGACAGCAACATTTTTTAGAGAAGTTCTGACATATAAAGATGCTAGTGCAGAAAACTCATTTGCTAAACATTTGCTGTATCCTTCCTATCCTACCCTGTCCATATTTGAAGGGCGATGTAAAATGGGTCTTTAACTAAGTAGGCGTAATAAAAACAAAACGGCAAAATAGACTGGAAGTGAGAATCATGAATCTTGTATTGAAGACGATTTTTAAGTTGAATTCAATATGCGAGGGTAACTTACATAACTCTGGACGATAATATTCTTTATGGTTTCTGTCATCTAAGGAGTTATAATTTGTAATTGTTTTTATTGTAATTTACGTCCTCCAACGTTAAGCCATATCGGACGAATTTGTAAACTTGTCTCCAGGATCATTTAAATTGTTTCTCCTTTAAATTCCAAACGTCACATATTTTTATATAAATAATTTTTCTGTGGTTTTCTGCTTTGTAAAAATTCTTTGTATGGCGGGAGACCCCCAATTTTTACAGGGCTTTTTAGTTCTTGTTAAGAACTACCGTGCATTTTATGAAAGGATGCGGCGCATTTTCATCTCACACGTTGGCAGTAGTGAATGAGCTTGTGGTTGGTACTATGTAGTTCTAACCTTGCATTTTGGTTAGTTCAATATGTGTGGTTCAATGTATCTACCGGTACTTTTGGTAGTTGGTGTTTTGTGGGTTTGGATATAAGTATAATAAAACGAGAAAAGCATGTAATAAACGTAAGAGGTAGATCGTTTATGATATATTAAGAAAAGTCACCTGTAATTTTATGAAAGGAGCTGCAGGAACAGACATGCATTTCTTATGACCAACAAGAATTAATTGCAATTCTGCATTTGATTCAGTAGTTGATGGACTGAGGTCTTACAAATGAGATAGCAGTATATAAGAGATCCGAGTTTTATTATGTTTGGCTTTCTTTCGGTTCTGCAATCATTTCGAAATCGACGCTTTAAAAGTGAGAATCCTTTGATATACAATAATGGAAGATGAAAATAACGTTTGGAATGATCTGTTGCATCTTCCAGCAGATCCTCCACAAATGCGAGAAGTATGCAACCGCTGCAGGTGAGTTAAACTTAATCAGGTTTTCTTCTGTCTGCATGTAAGCCTAGCAGGCATAACTTTTGCTGATTAAGTCACTCGTTTGGAATACTGTTTAAGTATATGTTTCGGTAAGAATGTCATTAAATTCTAGTTTAGAGGGTTAAGTTACTAGGTCATATCAGCATGCACTATCAAACATTTAAATGCGTACAGACACTTGTTATGGTGTTGTCTGTGCTTAAAACATTCTAGGATTTTTAATGCCTCAAGAGTTGCAACTTGTTTTATTGTTTGAGGTTGTTTATTGCCTGGTGGCACAAGAAGCATTTTCATTCTGAAATCTTTACTCTAAAACATGCCTGTTGCCCAGCATTTGCCAAGTCAAAGAAAAATCTATTTTTCTTGTACTGTTCATTTGTAACATAAAGTGAAGTTTGTACTTGTGAGTACCATATTATTAGAAACTTGGGCATTCATTACTGCTTAGTTTATTCCACCATCTATTGCATACTCAGAGAGTTTATGTCCTTAACAATAAGTGTAGCCAAATATACTGAGGGTCCTAAGCCACATAGCGCAGCCAAGGAATATTTTTATAAGTAGAGGAGTGTAGCAGTTGCAGGCAAAGGACCCAACTGTGAAGCAGGAGAAAAGTGTAGCTATAACCCAATGGTCATTAATAACTCCTTATTAACTGAAGTTTAATATGCATATTTAAATTGCTAACAAGTTTTCTCAAACTTTAGTAACTTGAACTAAAACCCAATGAAATTGACCTTAAATAGTAAAGAATTTCTAAAACTTAGGATTATAGTATATTTTCACACTTTAGATTCTATAATAAAACTTAAATAAGAAATGATTTGTATCTTTTACTCTTAACATGGAAGTGGAAGGATATCATTGCCAATTTGTGTTAGTTGTAAGCAATATAAAAGCATATACTACAATGTAGTACACTATGATGTGCTATCTCTAAAAGTTTAGCATGTAAGCAAAGGGAAAGAAGCACGGTGGAGCCTTGCTGGCTTATCAATAATGATAACGTGCCACTCCAGCAACTGTCACAAGATACTTCTTGTAAACACAAACTTAAGTGTAAAGTGAAGCAGACTACACATAGTTCAATTCAGGACCAGCAGATCATAAGTCTCCAAGAAACCAATATATGTTGCTAGCTTTAACTGGCAGAAGACAGCTTAAACAGAAGATGCTAGATAAAAGTTAACTTTAATTTGTCAAAACATCAAACATATGCAAGTTTTACATGGTATTACTATTCAAGAGGTTTTGTGTTTTTATAGAATTAACCTGAGCTTTATGTGCTTCAACATTCAAGCTGTAGGTGCTAATATTACTGAATTGAATGACATAAGTTGCTAAGAAACTAAAGTCTTAACTCAAAGAAAGGAGGCATGTTGTTTTAGGATAGTTCCAAAGATTGCTTTGAATGTGATCTTTAGTTTTATGAACAGATGTAGATAAATAATCGTATTTTAAAGTTTCATAATGTAAATAAATTAAATTCTTTGTTAGGTTCCATCATGCCCAAAGCCAGGGGCGGCCGGTGAGGATTTGTTTTGGCGGTGCCATAATAATTGATTAAGTAAATAAATAATAATGAATGAATAAATAAATACAAAATAAATAAATAAGGGTTGTTAAAATATAAATATGTGTACCAGTTTCGAACGATTTAGGTAATCTTATCAATAATCCATCCTGTTTTATAATATACTGTACCAAATAGAACGTACAGGGAAACGGAAATAGATATTTATTACATCCGTACTCTTGTTACTCACAGGTGTAGCGAGTACAGTAAAAGTTTGATAATACAGTTCATGGAGAATGTAATACGAAGTGTTCGTGTACGATTTTGCGACAGAGACAGGTATTTTAAGTCCCGTGCTTTACTGCACTCTAGCAGATAAAGCGTAAGTTATGCGCCAGAGAAATCACGGCACCACCTTCTCCCATAAGAAGCTGTGTATAAGCAGACATTCTAGCCCTTAACACAGGTGCTTATGAGCATAGACGGTACTGTTCTGGAATTGGCACCAAGCCACGGAAAACAATCAGGAGAGAGCGTTTGCGTTTAACGCGCCTATTCACACGAGGGAGCAGATACTCAGAAACAATCTTTTTTGCGCAATTCCTATATACACTTCTCTTTCTTTCGTTTTCATACAGATGGTGCCATGGCACAGCGGCACTACCTCAGAAACTGCCCCTGCCCAAAGCTCAGTGACATTGAACACGCATGAATTTCTACATTGTTTCATCAAATTCCTTACATTTAACAGAATTTATATTTAGTATTATGGGAATGTATTTTTGCAAAATGCACAATCTACAGTTTTATTTTTAAAAAAAGATGCACGACAGCCATAAGCATCTCCATATATAGAGCTGCAATTTGCCAAGAAGCAGGTAACAAGTCATAGTTTCCCCCTATATAAACAGGCACTCCAGAGTACCTCGTCAGCAAAAACATTCAGATCCAAACTGTATTAGCATATTTTAAGAACAAAAGCAATTTATTTTTAACACAAATTAACAAAGACACACCTTTTTGTCTTCACATATATATATTATTTTTGTCCTCCACTAAGTCCTCTCTCTCTCTATTATTCATTGAAAGTGTATTATACAGGGTGAGACAAATAAGTGGCCCAGGGAACAGAATTCCAGGTTACAAAGAAACACATCAAAGAAAAGGAGATAGTTTGCTAACCTGCATATAACAGTTGTTGAAAATGACCACTATTCATTTCTTGGCACCTTTGAGCTCTGGTCAGCATGTTGCGAAAGGCAGATCGAAGCCGGATGCTGGAATTGCAGCAATCTCATCAGAAACCGTGTCTACTGCAGTTCTTGAAGACTTTGAGAGTTGCTGCAATACATCTTAGCCTTGAAGGTTCCCCACAAAAAGTAATTGCACACTGACAGATCAGGGGATATGGGTGGCCAGCTAGGACCAAGATGAGACTGACCTCTGCTAACATTTTGTCAGGAGTGAATGTGACCCATGGTTTGGTACGATATATGGACAGTTGCACCATCCAGTTACCTCAGCAGTAGGTCTTTTTCTTCTCAGGTAAAGAGAAAGTAATGGATTGAAAATGTTGGAAATGTAACACTCCAAATTCATTGACTGACAAAAGAAAACGGTGCCAATAATATGGTGTGCAGACACTACTCACCAAACACCAACCTTCTGATCATGCAGTGGTATATGGTGGATGTTATGCAAATTTTCCCTGCCCAGTACCTGTCATTCTGTGAGTTGACATAACCACTCAGATGAAATAAAGAAAACATCCAAGTCCAAGCCTTTCATTGTTATCTCAGTGAACAGCCAATCACAAAATTGGAGGTGCTGAGGAGCATCTGTTGGTTTTAATGCAGAACAGACACTTTTTAAGAATGCATTTTCAGGTCCAGGTACAGTATTCGTCAGCATGTTCAACATGGTATGCGAGTCTCTTGGGATAGGCAACAGTTTGATTTGTTAAGGTTCTGAAGCATTTTCTGGTATGCACATGTTTCAGAATATTTTTTGCCTTCTTTAAACATAGCCAGTCTGGCGATACTTTGTGACTAATCGTAGCATAGCACTCTTTGTTGTCATCTTAACCCCGTTACACTCATGAGCAAACCAATCACACCCTTTTTACGGATTTGTTTTAACATAACGTTCCACAATTCTGCACAGTGAGTATCTTCACTTTTGCACAAATCAACTCTCACTGACACAATCTGCGCTAACATCTGAACCAATTTCAAACATGTGGTATGCGCGTCACATTCTCGTCCAATTGTATCCAGTTGTCTGGGCCATTTTTATGTGCACAAATTCATTTGTCAATAGCCATACCTATTATACCACACTATTCTCAAGTTTTTGTTCTGAATTTTTCTTAAAAAGTGCAAGCACTGCAATATCTGATCTTTTTAATGTGTTTTGTATTATTTATTTTTTGAATGTCAATCCCAAATCATGAAAGACTTTGTTCATAGAGCTAAGACTACCCTCAAATAGCTCAGCTTCTCTAAGAGTACAAAGAAATTTATATTATGTGGTAGGATGCTACTTTTGGATGCAACAGCTATAGATATCATTTCTTCTTATGCCATTTAATTGAAAACTGCTTAGACTGGAGATGCTCTTAGTCTCTCTTTCTCAAGAGCTACAATTCATTCTTTACTTGAATTGCTCTTTAGAGATTCTAGAAATGGTCCCCTCACTTATTTTAAGAGCAATTTAGTCCTTTTCCTCATCTGGTTGACTAGAATAAGTGGATTATCAGTATGTTATCTGAGAAATTTATATTAACAAAGATAAAGCCACGTTAACCTTTTGAGTGGTAGGATAATACCTATCACACTGTCCACCACACAGTTTGCATTCGCAATCAGGTTGATGAAAATCCTTGCTCTGGCATACTTTGTGATGAAAACATGCACAGAGAATCTCCTCACTATGTGACACAGGTCATAGGAACTTCTCCTCCAGTCTTTTTAGAACATTACATCAGTGCTGTTTATGTGATATGGAAAGACAAAAATTAACTGTTGTTCCATTTATATTTTTGTAATTTTATTAAAATTTTGGTAATTACTATTTTGTATAGTTATAGATTACCATTTAATTTGATGTTTTATATGAAATACTGTTTTTTATCATATATGTCCAAAAAAATGTATATTTTTTTGCTAAGTCAGTGATATTCTAATATAGTCATTAAAACATATGATAACCTATTGTTGGGCTCTCTCCATTGCATGAGTGAACTGAGAGTTGCTGGTAAAATGGTGCGGCAGATGCACACTAAAATCTTTACCTCACAAACACATCTTTCATTTTAGTTAAGTGATGGAAATTAATCATTTCTCCGCACTAACCGTACATAGGCTAAGATTTTTTATGGATAGAGACAACTGGACGGAAACCAGAAGATCCGTGGTTCAAATCCCGGCCATGGCATTGAATTTTTCATGTTGACTCTATCCATCAAAACATCTCTCATTGTTACTAAAATTAGGCAAATGAGTCAATCTTGTATATACTTTTCTCCACTTACAAGTTGTTTAATGAAGACTAGTTTCTGGGAACTTCTTCCCTATGCTCAGTTCTGTGGTTGACTCTTTTAGTAACAATGGCACTCCACATTCTGAAATACTTTTTATTCTATACCTCTCTCTTTGTTTCACTAAACAAACTGGGAACTAGTGCTTTTTTACCACTTATTGCACACCAATCTCAAATTGGAGAGCTTTCAAATCACACACTGAAACATGTATTGCAATAAAGCTAGAAAATTAGTTTATATTTAATGCTCTGCACATTTTCTTCTGTATATTAACAGTATCTCTACAAATGATATGTGAATGATGATGTGTAGGAGGACCTGTGCTTTGACCTGACAGCCATATGGATTTTTCACTTTTAGAACACATACTCAAGTATTTGCAACATAGGGTTGTAAGTGTCTTCCAACTAATGTAGAAATACCAAGAATTTCCTCAGCACATTTGCAGATGTACAAAGTTGCACTCAGGTGCATGGCCAGCATTTTGAATAATTATTGTAAAAGTTTTCACTCGATATTCATTAGTTTGCAAAAGTTCTGAATCTTGAACTTGATCCATTCTCCAACTAGCATCCCAATGACATGTTTAATTTGAATACCTCCTGAGATTTCTAAATTGATTGGCACTTTGTCCATGATGGTGTCTGTTTCTTTGCAGAGAGAATTGCAAAAAGTTGTAGATCAGCCACAGCCAACTCGCTTTATGCGGTGTATGTGGACTACAAGCACTGTGTCGCCTCAGTGCATGCTCCTCACAGTTGTCTTCTGTAGCAATGGCGGCTGTACTTTAATGTCAGTTTGATATGGAAGTTCACTCATTAAAGCGAAAGCTACCCACGCCGACACATTATTTCAATCCCGAATGGGAAACTGAGTACTTCTTCATGGAATGTAGCGGTGTTGCTATTTGTTTAATTTGCCAGAACAAAATTGCAAGTGCTGAAACGATTTAATCTTCAGCAACATTTTAATACATTGCATGCTAATGACTATTCGGCCCTACAAAAAGAATGCACTGCAGAGATACAAAGCTCAGAGAAAAGATCACATCGCCGGAAGAGGAACAGGAAGAAGGGGATGGCGGAATGGCTGAAACCTCAGTTTATGTGGGTTACGAAATAGCACTAGAAAGTGCCAGATCTTCTAGTAGTTTTTCTGATGGTCCACTTATTAAACGACGTATGCTTATAGCTGCAAGTAAATTCACCCGTCAGTGTTCACCAATTCGAGTGTCAGTCTGTCACCTCATACTATTTCATGCACAATTCAAGATCTGGCAGACAACATTTATGCACAACTTATTGTAAGAGTAAGAGAATTTGTTGCATTCTCTATTGCCACTGATGAGAGCACTGGCTTATCAAGTATGGCTCAATTATGTATTTTTATTCGTGGAGTAAATGAACATTTAGAAGTTGCGGAAGAAATGCTATATCAGGTGCCAATAAAAGGCACAACAGGAATCACCTTGAAATGTGACACTGAGTTAGCTGACAGTTACAGAAACAGAGGAAGTTTGCTTGATTTCTACAGATGATTTCCTAAATCAAGTTTTCATCGATTACACCAGCGTGCCGCATCTATGATTGCAATGTTTGGTTCGACCTATGTATGCGAATCCTTATTTTCAGCTATGAAACGCATTAAAACCCCTCAGAGCCAACATCAATGATCATAACTTGAAGTGTGCATTAAGGGTCCAGAGTTGTTTCATTGTCTCAAATGTGGAAAATATTGTGAAAACTAAAGCATGTCAGAAGAGTGTCTACCGAAAACTGAATGTATAAAATGCTTAATTGAAACCTGTATATTGGTTTAATATTAAGTATTCTGTGTAATTATCACTATTGTGACTTTGTGGGTTCGCGAAATGAAAAGTCCAATTACACAAACTCAACAATGTTCTTTATTTCCACCGACTTACAGTTGAACACTTGCCAATTACACAGAATTACGTAATGCACACAATTACAATTCACCAGTTTGTCCGTTACCATTCCGATGCACGCACACAGTCTTCTCGTCCGTTCACTAGCTCGTCAAGCACTGACTGACTTCCAGCCCAACGTGTTGCTTATATAGGGCATACTGTCCAATCTAGAAGGTTCTGGATTAGATGAAATATCCCGTAAGTTCGAGAACTCAGGTGGAGCAAAAAGAGACGACACAGTGATGTTTTTCCAGCCAACCCTCGTTACTGCTACAAGACAAATGACTGGGCGTGGCGATCGCCTGCCGTCTCCTGCTGCTGCCGGTCGGTTCTATAGGGAGTTCCGACGTTCGGGTGACACTATATAGTAAATATTACTTTTCAATTGTTTCGGGATCAAAATTGTGCTAATTTGCACATTTACTGTTTCGTTCTTATAATTAAAAATATTGTTTTTATATGCCATAATTTGGTTGTATAGGATTGAAGGCTATAATAATCTTACTGGTATTGGGTTGTTTTACATACATAATTTAATAACAAGTACCACAGAGATATTAAACCACGTATTATACAGTTTCTGGATTGTTCCTTCACTACTAACATGCCCTTAATCATTTAATGGTAACGCAAGTGAAAATTGCAGAACGCCACTGTGGCAGGTAGTGACTGGCATATCTCCCTAGCACTCGCCAGCAATGACGAGGCATGCCGGCACCATGCAAACTGGTGCATGTCAGTTGCTGGAGTCTGTTGTACGTGTTTACTCAATGGAATTGCATAATTCAGGCAGTCAGTATAGTTGATAGATAGTCAACATTAAAAATCCTGGCCATGGCATTGAATTTTTCATGTAGACTCTTATCTATTAAAAACCTTAGCCTATATACAGCTAGTGTGAAGAAATGATTAATTTCCATCAGTTAACTAAAAGTCAGTATAGTATCTTAGAATTTTTCAAGCAAGCTGCCTTTATGTTGACTCAATTACATTTCTGCATAAATGTAAGATAGAGATAAGAATACTTGTTTCATTAACTCCTTTTATTCCTCTAGTTTAATGAGCTTTTTCCTCATTTGTATCCCAAGCCAATTCTGAGGTTTTTCATCTTGCTATATCACAGAAATCATCAGGTTGTCCTATTTGCACTCCTTGATATTAGATTTACAATGAAATACAAGCAAAATACAATAGTAAATTATTTTATAAAGTCTTATATATGAGAGATACAAATAATATGCCTATGTGAGCAAATTATTATTTTCTATAACTTTATTCCAGACGTCCAGCAACAGTTTGTTGGTGTCCATACCTACCATCTACTCCACTAGAAACAAAATGTTCTTTGGTGATTTTGCAACATCCTGCAGAACAAAAGAGGTGTCTTGCTACAGTACCAATGTTAACTTTGGGACTTGCACCCGAAAAATGCTGTATTTTCAGAGGAAAGCGCTTCCCTCAACCAAGGTAAAATTATGTTTAATGTTAGAGGTAAGAAAAAACTAATCATAGGTCCAATTAAACATTCCCGGTTGTTTGTAGAACAATGTGAGCAGAAGTGATGTTCTGGTACAACAAATTCAACAATGACTTAGAATGTTGTGTTCTCAGTTGATTGAAGATTTGTAGTGGACATTTTATATTGTACCAGCTAGTGTTGATATGGTGCTGATGACCATGTAGTTGAGCGCCCTTATGTACACATCATCTGGCATTGTCAGTCTTTTGTCCCTCAAGCAGATTTGTCACAATTTGGCCACTAGCTGAGAGAACAAACAGAACTTCTTGCCAATATTTTGTGCTCGTCTCCCAGACCGATGACTTATCACTTACAGAGGGGGAGAAATTACTTTGTGATTGACATAAACTACTGTTGGACAACTGCAGTAGGGCTCACCATCTATGTAACCAATCAATGCTGACGTGGAGTCTCCTTCCGTGTAGTTTCTGGATCTCATTGGTATATCTACCTTTTTACTGTTAGTGTTAGATCTCCATAGGAGAGGGGATCCGTCCCCTTCAGCTGCTGTGGTGCGAGCGCTGCTGACCCCTAGCACTCGTGGTACCTCTGATGTTACTAGAGGAACCTCAGGCCAAACATTCGAACCCCTCCCGCAGAGGAGTTGTTCGGATTGGGTTGGACTCGAGGGGGCAGTGGTTCTCGATACCCGTGGAAGATCGGGTACGTCTCTGGACGGGGTTGAGGGAAGCTATATAATCCTGCATACTAGCCTGCATAGCTAGTAGAAGGTGTGCTAGATACCAGGCAGCCCTACTGAGGTTAATCAGTAGCCTTTCCCTTTGGAGTTGGTGCGCGTAAGTGGCATATCCACTTCCATCCCCTCTTGAGTCCATCAGACCAGATGGGGAGGCTTATTAGTCTCTAGGTCTTGCCCTATGGAAAGCCCCTCACAATTTGCAAATTTTGAGATTACAGAGTTAGAGAAGCAATTTTGCGTGAAACTCAAAACTTTACAGAGATATGCTAAATGATGCTGGCAGTCTACAGTGATGAGTGCTAAAGCCATACAAATGCTACAAATGGTTCACACAGTTTAAAATGGCCATACAGAAGTTAAACATGACCCTCGTACAGGATGCCTTTGATATCTACCAACAACTCTCATGTCAAGAATGTCAACAAAATTATGTGTCAATCAGAGATCAACTGTCCGAGAGATTGCAGAAAAATGTAACATTTCAGTTGGATCATATCATGATATCCTGAAGCATCTTGGAATGCATCGTGTTGCTGTCAAGTTCATCCTACAGCTCATGAGTTAAGACCAGAAAGGTAATCTGACAATCTGTGAAAAACTTTTGAATCGCACAAATGAGAACAAGGTGTTCCTTAAGAGAACCATAACTGGTGATGAGACCTGTGTCTACGGTTATGATGTTGAGACCAAGGTTCAATCTTCACAATGGTTCAGCAAAGGTTCTCCAAGACCAAAAAAGCTCATCAGATCAGGTCAAAAGTCGAAGTAATGCAGATACTTTTCTTTGACTTTGAAGGATTAGTTCATCATAAATTTGTACCATAGGGACAAACTGTTAATCCTGGTACTGTTATGTGTTTGTAATTTTACGTCCTCCAATGTTAAGTCATATCAGATGATGAATGATATGGGTGAAATGATGTTCAAATGTTTCCAGGGTCCATGGAGCTTAGAGCTACCCGACATTCGTCTTTAAGGATAAGGGAAAACCCCGGAAAATATCTTATCCAGATAACTCACCCTGACCAAGATTCGAACTCGGGACCTCTTGAACGTGAGGCAGACACGGTAACCATTTACATTACCGAGGCGGGCTGGTACTGTTGGGATGTGTTACAATGTCTACAAGAAAATGTGATTGGAAATGACCTAAAATGTGGCCAAACAATTCATGGCTCTTGCATCACAATAATGCACCAGTACATTCATCTTGGTTTTTGCATGACTATTGCACAAAAAACTAAATCACTGTGCTGCCTCATCCTTTGTACTCTTCAGACCTGGCCCCAGCAAACTTTAATTTCTGTAGGGTTGGCCATGGTGGCTTGGTGGGTAGGAGCGACTGGACGGAGAGTGGTGGATCCGTGGTTCAAGTCCCAGCCGTGGCATTGAATTTTTCATGCCGACTCTATCAATCCAATACCTTAGCCTGTATATGGCTAGATTGAAGAAATGAATTATTTCTATCAATTAACTTAAATAAAAAGAGTTAAATGATGAAGCCTGGGCCTCAAGTACTTACAATAGTAAGTTTCCACAAACAGCGTATCTCAGATGCGAGTGCCCCTAGTGGTTTACCGGGGAAATATGAGTCAATTGGAGAATTTAATGTCATGACGGCAGGTTGGCCATGGTGGCTTGGTGGGTGGGAGCGACTGGACGGAGACCGGTAGATCCGTGGTTTATGTCCCAGCTGTGGCATTGGATTTTTCATGTCGTCTCTATACATTTAAGTATATTTTCTTTAATATTTTGAAAACTGACATTTGAAGATTTATGTAATAAGTTCGCATACTGTCATTACTTATTGATGTATATGTGTACTTGGACAGGCAAACATTCTACCTCATTTTCATCTTTTCCCTTCCTAAATGCTTTTTGAGGTTTCCTTGAAATATATTAGATATTAAACAGATTTTCTTTTCATTGTTCTGTGGAATATCAATGTTTGCAGTACAGAACATATTAAAATAAATAAATTATTAAATATTGAAAACATACAATAATAATAGCCTAAAGTGTCCCTTGAAGGGCAAAGACCCCCTGCTAGAGGGTAGCTCTATTTCACTAACGTGATGAGCTACTCCGCATTAGGTTAACATACAATACTAAATGTTTATTGTCATTAAGTCAACTGCCACAGTTTATTGTAGTCTTATCAGGCACCTGCTATCTGTGCTGATACAGAGAGACTATGAGCTTATACTAATTAAATTATGCTTGCTAAATTCAAATGAGAGAAGCTATGTGCTTTGCTTTAGTTTCATGACAGCAATTTGTGACCATTTACCAACATAAGTGTAGATTACGTAATATTTCATGCACAACACACAGCAAGATTGTATTTAAAAGTTGGTCTCCCGGTTTTGTTTGAGAAAATTTGCCTACTTAAAAACAAATGCCTGGGGTAAAGAAGATGTATGGTAATTCCATTCATGAATGTCCCATTGAATTCAATTTGTAGGGAGAGAAGCAAAGTTAGCATGATCTTTGCAGCATGGAATATGCAATATCGAATTTGTAGAAAACAGAGTTATGAAAGTAATTGTGAATGAATAGTGTTTTGTTATGGTTGTGCAAAAGTTCAATTCTTGTGGATGTACTCAGAGGTGTTCTGTGTGCTCAGTGGTTCTATGAAAAGCGGAAAAAAATTAATTTTTTAAATAATAATTGAATCATTAATCTTTCACCTCTTAAACTTTTATTTTTACAAGCTATATGTTTCTAGAATTTGTTATGAAGGAAACTGAGATAGAAATACATCTGATAATTCATCCTCATTTGTTTGAATTTTTTGTTATTATGAATGGTATGAAAGCTTTCTGAAATTACAGTTCTAAGAGGTATATAGAAATCATTATAAAAAATCTAAATTATCATCGGAAACAAATATAATCATGCAGGATCATACATTGGACATTGTAGCCAGTAATAAACGTAGCTTTACATTATGTCTGTGCAAATAAAATGAGTAAGGATGTTAAGCTTACCACAGATATTTGAATATTTATTCCTTTAAGTAAGTAGATATACTGCACACACGTGTTAATGATTAACTTTGCAAAATACTTGTTATTTTCAGACACAAAGGTTTGGAAGAAATATTAGAATCTCCCAACTCTCTTCTTGTGTATCCTTCCAAAGATTCTGTGAACCTGGAAGAAATACCTCCTGTTTCAGAAGTGGAGTCTCCTTACAACCTAATTCTGATAGATGGTACATGGCCACAAGCCAAAGCAATTTATCATAGTACAACGCAGCTTCATAAAATGAAACAGGTACTGTGAATACATTATTATTACTGAAGAGTAGTGTTCAGGGTTAGGATCTTCAGGTGCAAATTTCAGTTAAAAATAGGAAGGGAAAAGGTGCTCAAATAAGGTATAAAAAAAGTTACAAAAAGGTGTTGGTTTATTCAACTAATTCAATATTTTCTCTTTCCTCTATTCTAATTTATTGAATTACAAATACATCAAATAATCACTCATCAGATGAAGGAAAACACATGACACTGTTAATACTTCAAGATATGAAACATCTGTACATTTTTAAAAGTAAGTCTGTTTCTATTAGGAGATAGAATGTCTTTGTAGATGCTAAAGCTTCTTTTGACATCCACAGAAACCAGTGGGATAAATCTTGTATTCATTTGGAATGGCAATTCTACAAATATGGCAAAATCCTCTGTCCAGATTCCTCTGAAGACTAAACTCAAGTATGTCTTTGGCAAAGCCATCTAACTTCTCCCTCATGAAATTAAAAATATCCCACTGTTTCTCCTTTTCCAAACCTTGTTCTTCTAATAGTTTAATAGCAGCAATCAGGTACTTGTAACTATGGTTACAATATAGTTCTGTTTACAAATATGTATTTTCTCCAGTACAGAAGTTGCTGTGCCTTGGAAATTGCACCTGCATTGGCTGGATACAAAGAAAGCACAAACTCTTAAATTTTGTCAAAATCCTCACACAACATAGCTCACTCTATCCAAGATCCCCAAATGAACCAATCATGTCACATTTTTGAACTTAGGAAATAAAGGCTTTAATATGTTAACAGCTTAAACCATGTATGGAGCCTGGTCCATAACCACAAGAAGTTTTCTAAACTCGATACCAGCAGGCAAGAGTTTTTGTCAGAAGTCCATAATTAATTGCATTACTGTAATGGCATTGGCTTCCTACAGCTCATACATTTTTAACATGGGCTTAAAATAAAAGTGATCGAGAAGATACTGACACATTGCTTCTCTCACGCGGTTTTTCACAGGACATATTTCAAGAGCTGAGAATGGGAGCAACAGCTCTTGAAACATGTCCTGCGGAAAACAGTGTGAGTGAAGCAATGTGTCAATATCTTCTCGATTCACTTTTATTTTAACTGGTGCTTCACTGTCTCTACGCTTCTGTCAATTTTTATACTTTAGAATGGGCTTAACTTTCTTCTCTACTAAAGGAAAAACTAAAATGTTTAAAACATATCGTTCCATTGAGTCTATGGTTTCATCCACAATGATTCCCACATCACAGACACTTTCTGCGTGATTCTTTGCATGATTTCTTGGTAATCAGGCTCCATGTAGTTCTTTCTTAAAGTACTCTCATTTGGCATTGACATCTTTGTGTAAGACCTGCACACAACCCAATGTTGATTTCCGTAAAATTTTGGCTTTTTGAAGAACTCTGTTGATAGGCATTTCGTAATACAGGCTGATGTGATTTGTTCGCCTGAAGAGTCTTGTTCATTTGATTCTTAGAGCTGGAAATGTGCTGTTTGATGTGATCTCGTTGGTGTTTTTCATCTAACAAAATTCCTGAGTCACAAATAATACATTGAATAACTGTTGCATCTGTGTCTATCTTGTTTGATTCTCTCTGTGAAATCTTGTTTGAATTCCTTGAACCAGAAGGATAAGTCGAGCACTGGACACCTTTGGCATGGTAAAATCTGGTAATTCACTCGTTTAGTCATGTATCAAAGGACTAAGACAGTTCACTTGCTAACTAAATGTGACTGGAAATAATCATTTCTTCCACACTAGCAGCCGTGTGTAGGCTAAGGTTTGAATGAGTAGAGCCAGACTAAAAAATTCAATGCCATAGCCAGGATAATGCCACAATGCCATAGTAGTCTACCGGGAAACATATGAGTCAATTGGAGAATTTAATGTCATGTCGGAATGTTGGCCATAGCAGCTCAGTTGATTAGAGCAACCAACTGCATGGAGAGCGGTGGTTCAAATCCCAGCTATGGCATTAAATGTGACTGTTACATAACTAATTCACTTGCTGTCCACACTCTTATATAACACCACAACAATTACCAGAACTTCTGGTAGCTTCGAGCAGAACACAGAGTCAATTCTTGGAACTATGCGTGTAGGGTTACTGCTGTCTCTGCATGACCTTGGAATCCATGCAAACAGATATCGTCAGTCACAGTAACAAATTTACATTCACAGACAGTAGGCTACTGATTCTGTTGAAATTAAAAGGATATAATATACAATGACAATGAGTCATTGTTAGTTGCAGTATTGTGTTCTGCTTTATATTACACAATTATTTTCCATTGTTGGGGGTGTGCTTTCAACTCTGGCACAGCATTTATTGAAAGTGTTAGGCTTACTCTTCAAATGTTCACAGCAAGCTAAGGAGATGTTCGTTAAGAGTTAAATATTTTATATTAATTAAAATCATATAGATTAATATGGAAGGAAGCTTAAGAGGGAAAAGAAGATTAAGGGCATGATTGGGGAAAAAGGGCATAAAGGTATGCCAAAAGGGAAAAAGGTGCATAAAAGATACGCACCTAAAAATTCTAACCCTGATAATGATGAATGGATCTAATTACCTTTCAATAAATTAAAGTATGTTAAAACGCAAGGTTAAGTGTTAGATTGTTAGGTTCATTCGTTGTTGCAGTTCAGAACAATTATTTTCTGTGTTTTCACAACAAGTTGTATTTGAATATTAATATGTTTAAATATGACACTTTTAAAACAGAAAAAAATTAAAAAAAGAAAGATACCAGTCTTTGATAAAAACATATAAAAAGTGTGTGTGTATTCCAATCAGTATCTAGCAGGTGAGCTTGGGCTGAAATGCCCTAACATACTCAAGTATGTATTAGCTTAATATAAGTAAATGAATAAGCAACTTGCAGGTTATGATGATAACAGCATTAATCTTGAGTTGGTATCACAAATACTTGTGTTGACCAATTTAATGATGGCCATTAATCTTCTCTCTGAACCTGAAGTTAGCAAGTCCAATTATGCATAGAGAAACATTTATCTTTATTAGCATCTAATGCTTAATAATGCAGCTGTAAATAATAAATTAACCTATGCAATATTTGGAGGAATTTAATAACAGTGACATATAAATCGATCCATAAAACTATTTGTAGTTTTTTTTTTTACATCACATATATTTTAATTTTTGAGGGACTAGTTTTGGAAACTGTTGCTTCCATTTTCAACCTCGTAAATATGTCTTTCATCTGTTGTTGCTTGCAGTCTTGTCTCTTGTGCTGGAACAGTGAACTTCTTTATAAAATTGTTGACTGGCAAGATTTCAAGGTTTATTAATCGGTATATGTGTGTCCTTGTTAAGATGTTCTCCCACATTGTGAGTTTGTTAAGGGTATCACGCCTTTTAATGATTTTGGATTTGGGTCACAGTTATGGTTTTCGTTCCAGAAGTAAAATGCTACTGCTGACTTATTTTTCTGTTTCAGCTTGATGTTTCTACAAATAAAATATATGTTTTATAAAACACAAAATTCAGGGTTTAACATCTAAACCAGCTTGCTTTCCATAATAAATTATTATTAAATACCACTTTTATTGCTGTAGAGGAACAAGCAACTTGGTATTTCATAAGTTATTTTAAATTCCGGCTTCATAATTTCCAATTTTAGCATTCACCCAGTATATGGTGAACAATTAAAACTGATTGGACCTATCAGTGGTTATCTAAAGCCTGGGACTTAAAAGTATTTATAATATTAGGTTTCCATTAGAGTATAAAGTGTCTTCAAAAAGTATTGAACCTTTGATTGACCAAAATACAGTTATTGATTTGAGGTCCAAAGCACTATCCCTTTCAAAGTAGTCTCCTTGCAATGCACACCCATCTCCCAGTGCTCCTACCACTGTTGGAAACACTTTTGTAACAGACTTTTTGGAATTTGAGAGCCTGGGCCATTGTCTTCTGCATTATTATTTCTCTCGACTCAAATTGGGACCCTTTTGGTGACATTTTTAACTTGCAAAAGTCACACATAGCCATCTCTGATGAATGTGGAGCCTGACCAACAGGAATGTTGTGTTCAGCAGTGATAACCTGAATCAAATAAGCAGAATGAGCAGGTTCGTGATGTAACTGCCGAGATTTCGCTGTCCATAGAACTGGTTGTTGCACCGCACAGCTTTACAAAAGTGACAAAGGACCTTGTGATACTGCTCCTTTCTAGTGGTTTGGACTTGTGGTGTGCACTCATGATGTATCACACTACCCCTTATCCTTCAAGATGAATGTTGGGTAACTCTAAGCTCCATGGATCCCGGGCGCATTGAGCATCATTTCACCCATTTCATTCATCATCCGATATGACTAAATGTTGTAGGACGCAAATTACAACAACTACAGAAGTCAAAGAAAATAGTCAACGTGACCTTTACTTGGCTGCGAACCTTCCATGTTTTTTTTGGGCTTTGGGAGTGACAGATTTTGCTACTGAAATGATTGCATCTTGGTTTCTGGGTCATACCCATAAACCCATATCTCATCGCCTGTGATCACGGTGTTCAGTATTGTCCAGTATGTCGTGTGCAATGTCTAGACTCATTGCTTCTGCTCCATTGTTAGCAGCTTTGGTACATATTTTGCAGTCACTCTCTTTATGCGCAACTCTGGAATGTACCAATACAATGTTACCCTTATCTCGTTTGCAATTTTTCAGACAATGTTACAATGCTCCTGCAACAACTTAGTCCGCACTTATTCAATGACATTCTTATTTGTTTGTTGAACGAGAGCCTGAACAAAATTTCCTGTCCACTGATTTGCAGCCATCTTTGAAGGTGTTATATCACTCTTTCATTTATATGATGCTTGTATCATCTACAAAAGGCTTCTGACACTTGCAAATGATTTCCATTTGGGTATTACACAGACTTTAGCAAAAATTCATGCAAGATCACTGCTGAAATTATTCTGTGATTTTACAGAAACAAAATCCGACAATCATTCACTATACTTTGTTCACCAGGTGAATATACACAAACAAATCATTGGTGTCATTCCATGACCACATGCATTCACAAAGTCAGAATACAGTTGTCGCTACCTTTATGAGTATTTTTTAGCATTAAAAGGATGTATTTATTCAAAATAAATTTAAATAACATACTGCTTACATATCTGAATCCCTGTAATTTGAGCTGGAAATTGGTATTTTCATGCCAAGAGTTCTAACCTCACCAATCTTGGCTTTTTCTTTGCATGCATAGTAAATACTTGAAACTGACACAGTCTTGATTTCAATTTCACTACTTCACTGATAGCAGTTCGGTTATTTCTGGCAGAACTTATTAAATATACTCAATATTATTGTTTTTTTCACCATTTCATAACAAGTTTTACTTGTTCATTACGCCATGCTGATGCATTCTGTTTTACTTTTTCCTTGTTGCCCACCTCTCCCAGCTCCCATTTACGCTGTATAAATTAGGCTAGTTACAAATTTACTTAGCGTATAATTTTATAACTGAACTATGCTTAGTACTCATTAGTTTGTATTTAGGAACAAGTGAAGTAAGTATTTAAACCATAGTAATTCAACTGTATCAAGGGACTATTGAGTGGGCGAAAAGGGAAAGCGTCGAGCAAGCCATGAAGTAGTGCTGCAGTCAAAATGCACATGGTTTTGTTATGTCTACTTATACTTATGTACATAATATGCACGTCTTCACTCGTATGCCAATTGAAAGCAACACATTTTGTAGATGGAAGAAAGTTTACAACTGATCATGAATGTTCCCTCTAGTTTTCACTGAAGAAAATCTTCTGTGCTTCATTGGTTTATGCAAGAAAAAAACAGCTATGATATTTATTAACACATCTTGTTTGTCATCTCAAAGTGAATTTGAGAATACCTTGTGGTTTACCAGAAAATATGAGTCAGTTGGAAAATTTAGTATTGTACCACCATATTGCCATATTAGCTCAGTTGGTTACAGCGGTAGCATGATAAGCCAAAGATCTATAGTTTTGATACCAGCTATGACATTTAATTTTATCTTTTCAAGTTTCCAATAATTTCATTGTTATTTATTATGTTTCATTATGATTGCTTGCTCATACTATTTTGAAACACTATTATTTTTTTCAATTTGCAGGTTAAAATTACAACAGGAGGTATTAGCGAATATGTCATTCGAACACAACCAACAGATGGATGTTTATCAACCCTCGAAACAGCTGCTCAGGCACTGACAGTGTTAGAAGAAAATGATAACATTAAGAGAACACTACTGCAACCTTTGACAGCACTATGTGATTTCCAGCTTGATCGTGGTGCAGTTACTCATCAGAGCACAGAGTATCGTATTAAAAATTATACTTATCCCAGGCAGATTGGCAAGAGACTAAGCAAACTCCTTAAAAAAACATAAATATTGTAACAATTGTTATTTTTTCTGTGATGGCCTTTATTTCTGCCAATAGTGGTAAACGCTCATACTAAAGTCTGCCCAGTACAAAGGGATATTTTATTATCTTTGACATTCACATGCAAATATTTTCACTCATTTAAGCTCTATTAATTTGCAATAATGTTACTTATTTGCATGGACAGCTTTATCCATGATATAAAGGACCATTGCAAATCCTGTTGCATCCACCATTGGGTACTAATTTGCAAGTTTGTAATGCAATGAGTAATGCTGCAAAACTAGTAAGAAATTTCATTTGGCCTCAAATTTAGAAGTTAAAATGTTGACCACTAAATGACTGAGTCTGTCTGAATTGTTCATTAATGAAAAAACAAAGTGCATATTTTTCTGACTTTACCAGTTTAATGATTTTTTGTCCCAAGGGAGGTACATATTTTAATGTAAAAGAAAACAACCATGTGTTGCATTTTCTTATGCTTAAGCTGCAAACTATAAGAAGTCAAACTTTATGTATATGTTTTTTATTATTATTATTATTATTATTATTATTATTATTATTATTATTATTATTATTATTATTATTATTATTATTATTATTATTGAAGGAAAGTGAAACACAACTACGTCATTTTTCAACACAGTCTCCCTGTCATTCTACACGCCTCCTCCCATGTGTATGAAATACCTAGGTTTCTCTGAAAAATGTATTTTGGTCATGTATGCAGCTACACGTACACCACCTAGTGCACCTCTTCATCAGAATGAGATTTCTTTCCTTCCATCACCTGTTTGAGTGTTCCAAACATGTCATAATCACTCATGCAAAATCTGGTGGATATGACGGATATAGGAGTGAGTTCTCGAGTGAGCTATAATGACACCCATTTTGCAGACAGTTTACAAAATTTTACACATTATGAATGATGTGCTGAGCCATGACATGTTCAGATTTGCAGCTCTTTTATGCACTGTTACTTGGCTATTTACCATCACAATGACTTCAACTACTGCAATAGACTGATGTTACAACACAGTGTGCCTGACACAAATACTCTTGTCATGTAAGTCATGCCATTGCTGAACCTTTATTTGCAATGGATTTCAATATCTTTGCTGCCCAAAAAGCATATGATAGAATGTTGGTTTTTCTTGTGCATGTCGCAAGCAAGACAGTCATTTTGAACTGGTATTATGGCAGCTTTCGCTTGTCTGCAGTACAGGGTATCTACAAATTATTCAACGATTTCATAAAGCTATATTTTCACTAATACTTAATACAAATAAACCATCATACCATCACTTGAAAGGGGGAAGTTTGAAGTTTTGTTTTCACTTTAGATGCACTTGATGTGAGCACCACCTGTAATATGGCAGACATCCAGCCAGTGATTCTATTCATGCCACACCCTCTCAAGCATGTCTTGTGTGTGAT
Source organism: Mantis religiosa (assembly GCA_030765055.1). NCBI lineage: Eukaryota > Metazoa > Arthropoda > Insecta > Mantodea > Mantidae > Mantis > Mantis religiosa. The sequence goes on along the minus strand of CM060952.1, from coordinate 49,847,549 downwards.
GTTCTCAATGGCTGCGGTAATGCGATTTCTCAATTATGCCAATGTTGCTGAAGTGAAGGAATGTAAACACTATCTTGGATGTAATCCCACAGGAATAAATCACACACTGTAAAGTCAGGTGAACAGGCTGGCCATGTTCAGAAGATGTCTGTGGCTGTTGCACGATGTATACATGTACCTGGCATATGTCGATTGAGATATGCACAGACATTCCTATGCCAATGTGGAGGGGCTCTGTCTTGTTGGAAAATTAATCCCGGTTCCTCTTGGTCTGTGAGCTGTGGCATTAACAAGTTTTGCAATATGTCCAGGTATACATTTACATTGATAGCATCTTAGCTAAAAATGAGCCAAACACACGTATTATAGAAATAGCACAAAAATACATTTACTTTTGGACTGTCATGTTCTATCTGAATCACAGCATGGGGGTTCTCAGATCCCCATATCTGGACAATGTGTCTATTGACTCTTCCAGATACATGAAATGTCACTTCATCGCTCATGATGATTTGCGCTGGCAAATCCTCATCCTCTGCAATCATGGCTATAATCTTCTCACAGAACGATAGCCTCTTTGCTGGATCATCAGGCTGCAGTTTTTGTACCAGCTATTTGTGTGCAAATAACTGCATTCGCTTCCATGCAATCTTGCACACTGTTGATGTTGGTATCTGTAACTGTTGACTGGCTCTCTGTACTGGTTTTTCAGGGCTCCATTTAAAGCATTCACAGACTCGGTTAATCATTTCTACATTCACATTTGGCCTTGCTGCACGTCCTTTCCCTTGATAACAGATACACCTTCTGTCACGAAATTGTTCGTACCATCTTCAGATTGACGACACTGGAAGTGCAGGACATCCGAATTGCTATCTAAATGCCCGGCAAACATCTAAAATAATGATTACACAGAAAATGAAGCTATTTACAGTGGAGTAACAAAGACTACACAATTAAAAATATTTAGTAAATATTCTCCACTTAAGAAGCCGATGACAATACTTCAATTATGTTTTCAATTATCTAAAATAATGTTTATTTGCGCAAATTCAAGCACACACCATCTAGGTTTGGTTGGTAAAGCAGCCATTTTCTCCAAAACAATGTACACATTTCTTACTTGATGACAAATGAAAATCAGATGTACAACACAAAACTTAAAACTTCCTCCTTCAAATGTTGGTATGACTATATTATGTATTGGTGAAAATACAGACTTATGAAATTGACCAATAATTTGTAGACACCCTGTATTGTCACTTTTCAGCATTCCTTACATCGTTGGTAATAGTACTATCAATTTACAAAACAGTGGTGCAAATAGTTTGACTCTCCATCATATTATTTCATATATAAAAAACCCATGTCTTTTGAATAATACTTTTCTGCATATAAAAGTGTACTTAATTACATAAAACTTCTCGTTGAACTCATGTTCCATGTTAAAGCAGTAATTTTTTAGGGATGTTCAACCCCATCTTCAAGATCATTCTCTCTTATATTGTTTTCTTTCAGAAAGAGCAATTCTGCTGACACATGTGGTAGTTAATGCAGGATACTTAAAAAAAATGTATACATACTTTGAACCATCATACAAAATTTACATTCTGTTCTACAAGGTTCAATTGCTGGAAATGAAAAGCTTAAAGGCCAGTTTGATGCTTAAATGCACTTTCTGATGTAAATGTGGTCACTGTTCAAACTGGCTGCCTTTCAGCATCAATACATTCCTGAGTAAAAATCATCAGTGCTTTCAGTCATCGTACCAACATGTCCAATGGAATTTCTACTCACACTGCTTGAATCTCTTTCCAAATTTGACCAGGTTACGTGCTTTACATTTGTACACCTCATCTTTAACTGAGCCCCATAAGCAGAAATCCAGCAGGATAACATCTGGAGAATATGGAGGAAACTCAATTGTCCGCCCCCTATGTCCTATCCACGAGCCTGGTATGTTCGTGCATCATGATGATAGGGCAGGGAAATTGGAAATAAAACTCGCCATTACTGTATAATGCACAAATGGCAAGGAATAGGAATCATCAAGCATTGTTTGTACTTCAAAGCTCAAACATACTTCTGCAATCTTACAGCTACTTCCTTGCCACTAATTGGATTGAGTAGCTAGAGCGACAATTCTGCTGCCACCTGTTGAAGAAAGATAACATTACTATCTCTCATAAATTGAACTTTGTGGAATGGAAATATAGTTTCTCTTTCAGTTCAAAATGTGTATATATTCTTCTGATGCACCCAGTACATTTATTGACTAGCAGAATCTTAAAGTTTAATATAATACTTCTTTAGAGCATTTAAGAATAACATTATTTCTCAAATTGCTGGTTCAAGTGAAATAGAACTAATAATTTGATGTTTTGTCCTATGTTTAGACAGTCAGCATAATCCTTCAAATGTTGATAAACCATTGCATTACAGATGCTAAAGCTCGCTCCAGAATACATGATCCTCAGTTGTTTCCTGCAATTTCTACTGCAACATCTGGAGATTCTGAAACTCAGCTGCTTAATACTTGCAGAAACCTCATAATATTGATTCACTCGTGATTATTCACTTTTATTATTATTCACTTTCTTTACAAATTAACTTAATTTTTAGTACTGAACACAAAAGTTAAATCTTATTAACAGTGCAAACAGTTGTCGTGATGCATACTAGTGAAGCATGCAGAGTAATTATGCAATTTCAGAATAACTTGCTGAACATTTTATGAAGAACTACTTAAGCTGCCATCACACACCCTTGAATATATTCAATTTCAGAAGATGATTTCAGTTATAAAATTCTGCTCCTACTGGCTAGTTTCTCACACCATCTTAAAGGTCATTTCATGGTTAACATAATATATTGCTATTGGCTTTCAACATATATCACATATCATGACCATATTTTTATTTTTGTCAGTATTTAAAATTATAAACAAACTTGAATACAGAAGGGAAAAAAAAGTGAGGTTTTTTCAGTGATGGAAATATAATTCAATAAATTATTTGTTTATATAAGTGAAGTTTAGTCACTAATTATAATTTATTAAAATTTGGGCATAAACATCAAATAATTAGGGATGTTGATTTTCAGTAAATAAGCTTATATTGGTGTAAAAATGCTATAGTGCTTAGTGCAGTAAATAAAACTCCTTGATGTTATTTCATTCACACATACACACAAGTAAAAAATAAAATCAGCTGTTGCCAATATTGAATTTCTAAACAGATTCAGCAATTCTCCAGAAATGTTTCTCAGGTGGTGATGTAGAAATCTGTCTGTGGTTCTATGTGTGTGGGTATCATTCCTCAACTTTTTAAAATATTCCTAATAGACAAATCAAGAAATTATTGATTTTCAAAAGCTAAAATTGAAACTTACTTGTATTGGAGCTTGTATGGCTATTTTTACACATGAAAAATGTGTAACATTATTATATAATAAAATAAATATTAAGGAATATATTTTACTATTCATCACAACTTTCAAGAGGAAATTGTTTTCTCTTGTCAACGTTTTACACACAGTTGCATAAAATGAAGCTATTAACAGTGAACCAACAAATACTACACAAATATAATTATTTGTGTAGTTTTTACACACAGTTTATTTTATTTTACTTCCCTCAGAAAGAAAACATTGTTTACTGGAATAAGAAAAATCATCAAAGTGTAACTATAATTATTACTCTAAAGCAGGTAAAAATTGGATAATTCTATGAAACTGAGCTAACTTAACCTAGTCTATAGCTTATATTTGTCACTGAGAGCAAACATCACAAAAATGTATATATAAATAATGAGTAGCTGGCATGCTTAATTTTTTAAGATTACTCACTCAAACTAGGTAGATGTTCTAGAGAGAGGTCTGAACTGTTTGGAGGGTGGCCGAGAATCTCCCATTTGAATTTCTGCAAGAGTGCTGCAACTGTGTTGGCCGTATGAGGCTTTGCATTGTCGTGGAGCAGAATGACCCCACGGATGAGATTGCCTGGTCATTTTGATTTGATCGCTTGGCGAAGGTTGATCAAGGATTGCAAGTAATGCTGGGCATTCACTATTGTCTCATGCTACAGGGAGTGTATCACAAGGTAGCCATCTTGGTCAAAGAAGAATGTCAGCATAACCTTTCCTGCACTTGTGTGGATAGCCTTGGCTTTTTGTGGTGATGGTGACCCTGGATGCTTCCACGGGAGACTGTCATTTTGATTTTGGTTCAAAGTGATGACACCATGACTCATCTCCAGCCACCACTCGTGCCAGGAACTCATTCCCTTCCCTAGCATAGCTTTCAGATGACCAAGACAGTAGGCCATTCAACATACTTCCTGGTGTGATTGAAGACTGTGGAGCACCCATTGGGTACACACTTTGTGCAAGAGCAGTCGTTCCTTCATTATGGTGTGAACCCTTCCGACACTCAGTCCAACCTCTGTGGCTATGGCTGTCAGAATCACTCGGCTGTCCTGGATGAGTGCATCAACCAGCTGGACGATGTCATTGGTAATGCAGTGTGGTGCTCCAGACCGTGCATCGTCGGCTAACGACACCCATCCTCCCCTTAAGCACTTGTGCCTCGCCTTGTCCCTTGCAAGGGACATGCAGTGTTCACCGGACACTTGTGACATTCGTTGATGAACGTCCGTTCCCCCTATTCCTTCTACTGTCAGAAAACGAACAACACCTCTTTGCTCTTCTTTTGACGCCTCCATTTCACTGTTTGCAATGCGACTGGCAGCATTGGACGATTATGCATGCTGCTGCTAGCTTTGTATAGTCACGTGATGTGCATGTGACAGGCTGTAAACTTCCACGCTCTGGTCAGAACAACACTTCGTTACACACTGCACAATATTACCATCCTGTAACCGGTTTGCGCATACCAGACTCCAGCTTGTTTCTTGTTGAATGCGCCTTATATTTATGGTCACACAGGAATTCAGAAAGAATTTCAGTATTGTGACAAAGATTCAAAGTTCACCTCAAACTGCTTTGTCATTAAATTGACTCAACCTCTAGGTGCGTGGTCTTGGTTTACCGGGAAAATTAGTCAATTGGAGAATTTAATGTCAGAACAGCATGTTGGCCATGGTAGCTCAATGGGTAAGAGCGACTGAATGGAAACCAGAATGGTTTACCAGGAAAGTATATGAGTCAATTGGAGAATTTAATGTCAGGACGGCACGTTGGCCATGGTAGCTCAATGAGTAAGAGCGACTGGATGGAAACCAGGAGGTTGTGGTTCAGTTCCCAGACATGGCATTGAATTTTTTAGATTGACTCAATCTATATAACTCCTATATTTGCACTTAAATTGCTTCGCTAGCTGTTCCACAACCCATTGATTCCTAACCATGGAGTCTCACTTTCAATTCAACTCAAAACACAAACTCAAATTCTCTTTACTATCTACTACTGTCTTCCGTCCATCTGTCCTGTAAAGCTAGCAGGCTGTACATCGTCTGAAGGTTTTTGCTGCATGCCCACCTGTTACGTGTTTAACCCCACTCCCTTATAGTGGAAGTTTTTCGGAAGTTGTGGGTTTTTTAGGTTGGTGTTAAGTTAAGAGGTAGCTTTTATGCTTCTCATGATATATGGGATGAAAAATCTTTTACACCTGTTTCTTTTTAATGTTAAAAATTGTGTAGGGTTTATTTTGATGCCAAACTGTCCATCTTCATCCAGGCCTTACATTGACTGTATTGTATGTCTGTCGCACATGGGAGATATCTCTTTTCCATTCCATCAGCCAATAAACAAGGTGAGGCAATTCGTGTGCTACTCCTCCAAAACAGATCTGTGATAGCACATAATTTCTCCATGACCAAGCCCTGCAACCATGATTCTGATATCTTTACCACCTGAAGATGATACAGTATACAAAGAACAACCCAAGAGTATTTGATTAGAATGACTGATGCAAATGATTTGACTTATAGTACAGATGGATGCAAATACGTACATATAGCAGTTGAGGGTGATGCTTTGAGATGATGTGAAGGTGTTTTTTCTATTAAATGTTTTAGAGGACCAATCTCTAAAACCATGACCTCTGCAATGTGTACCTCTCGCCTGCAGCAATTAGTGCATAATAGTTTCAACATGCCAAAAAATAGGAAAGAAATCTTGTCTTTGTGTTACAATTTTCTCTTTTGGCATGTCATTGCACCTTTTCACACAGCACTTTCTACATTAAACATTTGTTTATACACAGGTTCAAATAAATGACTCATCAATACTTCTGTTATTGAAAACTATCCTGTCTAAGCACAAAGATAACTTAATCAGTGCAATTCTTAGAAACACATTCATAGAATGTTAAAGTTAAAAGTGCATGATATATGTACTTAAAGACTTTGAGAATACAGTAGCATGTGTTTATTAAGCCTAGACAGATTTCAACGCATTGAAGTTTGGGTATTTACATTATAGTTTAAATTAGGTTTAAGGATATTATATGCTTTAGGCAATCTTTCAAACTGTTACATTCAAGGCTCACTTCTGTTAAACATTTTAGTTATATACTTACAATTAATAGTAATTTCCAAGTTTTCTTTTATGGAGTGACACCAAGCAGAACTTGAATGTATTTCACTTCAGTTTTTAGTGAATAATACTGATGTGACATAAGAAAAGATCTTAAACATATGATTCTTTGATCAAAATCATTTACATCACTCTTGAGAAAATCCAAAACAATGTAAAAAGTTGCTATAACACTGGTCGACAAGGTTTTTTTTACAAGAGATCTGAATAGTGAATCTAGTGGCATTTTCCATCCTGAATTCAGATGTAATCAGAATTTTCCCATCAGGCATAGTTTTTCTGTAAAAGCTACTTTTCAAAATATGATTTTAGTGTTTTCTTTGACCTGTCATAGGAACTGTTACCTCATATGTAGCTATTTTACTCAAGCTGTATTATTGAAATTAATTATTTGCAATGTCATGCTGAAGCACAATAAAACATGGCTGTGCAGGTTCATTGTTGTTGTTTAGACATGTTCAGACCTGTTTGGCATTGTGTTGTGTCAGTATTGAGCTGACTGTGAGATTGTTGAGTAGTGAAATATTTCCTTCCTTTCTGTTTAGAAGTGTATTGTGTATGTTTCGCATGTTGTATTTCTGTGCTTTATTTTTTCATCATGCCAAGAAATTGTGTAAATCATGCAGATAATTTCTGCTATATTTGTGGTGAGCTGACCTTCAAGTCTCAGAGGCGAAATTTGACCCCACTTGTAAAGAAGTGTTATAAACTTTACTTTGGCTGTTAAGTTGGTGATTTTGATAAGAGCTGGGCCCCAAATATATGCTGTGTTTCGTGTGTTAGACTGCTGACTGGGTGGAAAAACGGTACACATCATATGCCATTTGCTTTTCCCATGATTTGGAGGGAACCGAAGGATCATTTAACTGTTATTTTTGTTTGACAAATATTAAAGGAATCACATCTAAAACAAAATATACAGTTAAGTATCCGAATTTGCAATCTGCAATGAGACCTGTCTTACACAGTGAAGAGTTCCCCGTACCAGTATATGCAGATACGACCTTAAGTGATAACTCTGGTTCTGACCTGACTGAAACTCCAAATTATTCAGATGAAAATAAAAATGATCTTACATATGAAGCCAGTAGCTGTTCATCAGAACCATACTTTCCCAATCAGCAAGACCTTAGTGACCTGATTCGCGATTTAAATCTGTCTAAACAGCAAGCGGAAGTTTTATCTTCCAGACTCAAAGGGTGGAATCTACTCCAAAAAGATGTAAGAATTAGTAGATATGGAAGCCGCCATAGTGTTTTCAAAGTATACTTCTCTGAAGAAGGTGGTATTGTGTTTTGTAATAATATTTGTTCAGTTATGGAAACTCTTGGGCTTCAACACCGGCCAGATGAGTGGCGATTGTTCATAGACTCCTCTAAAGTAAGTTTGAAGGCTGTGCTGCTACATATTGGCAATAAACTTCCATCAATACCGGTAGCACATGCCACTGATATGAAAGAGACATATGAAAATATGAAACTAGTTTTAAAGAAAATACAATATGGAAAATATGAATGGAATATCTGTGATGATTTGAAGGTCATTGCTTTATTGCTTAGTTTCCAACTTGGGTTCACCAAATTTTGCTGTTTTTTGTGCGAGTGGGACAGCAGAGATAAGATGTCTCACTACGTTAGAAAGTCATGGCCAAAACATGAATCTTTTATCCCTGGCCAGAAAAATGTGGCATGTGTCCCTTTAGTGAAGCCTGAAAAAATATTTGTACCTCCATTGCATATTAAGTTAGGAGTTACGAAAAATTTCGTCAAAGCTATAGATAAACTTTCTGATGGATTCTTAAACTTGAAATCGAAATTCCCCAAAGTCAGTGATACTAAATTGAAAGGAGGAGTTTTTATAGGATCACAAATCCGATCATTAATGGCTGATGAACATTTCGAGAGACTGTTAAATCCACTGGAGAAAGCAGCCTGGTAGTCTTTCAAAAGTTAGTGTTGTAATTTTCTTGGAAACCATAAAGCAGAAAACTATCGTCACATAGTGGCTGATGTTCTGCATTCTTATAAAGCTATGGGATGCAACATGTCTTTAAAAATGCACTTCTTGGACTCTCACTTGGACTTCTTCCCCGAACACCTTGGAGCTGTCAGCGATGAACATGGTGAGCGTTTTCATCAGCAAATTTCTACAATAGAGAAGAGGTACCAAGGCAAGTGGAGTTCCAGTATGCTGGCTGACTACTGTTGGACTAAAATGAGAGACGTTCCAGATGCAAAATATACCTGAAAATCACTGTCTACCACTTTCTTGCTAAGTCAGAATCAGTAGTTATAATTTTGAGTTAAATAGCTAGTTACGGATTTTTTGGAATATTATAAAAAATTCAAATGAATATCACACAAAACTCCTGCCCGATGGGGAAAAACTGTAATTATATTTGAATTCAGCACGAAAAATACTTTTAGAATCTGTTATTTTAATTCTTGTGAAAGAAAAAAAGTTAAATTTTGTCGACCAGTGTAATTAGATGGTTGAAAAAATAAAAATATTGTGAATCTAGGTGCCATTGCTAACAGAAGTAGTCTACCCTAAATGGTGTGATTTGAAAGAATAGTGCACTATTTTGCAATATCCATCGTAGAAACTGAAATAAGATTAAATTTGAAAGCACTTACAACTTTAGTAAAAACGATAACACTTCTGAAAAAGAGGATTTCATTGATGACAAAAGTTTTGCTTTGACTTGACAAGTATGCTTACAGTTAAATCTCGATATGCTTACAGTACTTTTATGGTCTGTCCAAAGAAAATAAGAACAACTTGAACTTGAATGTGAAGCACCTAAAGCAGTTAACTTTTTAGGAGAGGAACATAGTTTAATGGAGAATGGTTTCAGCACTGGTACCGTCTCGCACTGTTTTCAGCTGAGGCAAAAGGTGGTATGAATAAAAGTGAGACTCCTATGAGACAACAGCAACTGGTAGTTTTGAGGCACCTATCTGTAAGTTTGTGTGTATAAAAATTTCCCCTCCAAAGTGAGATACACCGCACTGCTACAAGTACTATTTGTGCATAAACAGCTGAGCGAAGTTGGGTTAAGTGGCAATATTTATTTTATGACTCACATTTATGCGGTCACAATGGTTTTTGCATCTTCAATCTCGTTTAGCAGATATTTTAAAGAACCACATGAACATTTTAATGACATCTTAATTGGCACAAAATAAAAATGGAAATTATTCTGATACCAGGGATTAATATTTCAGAAAATTACTTCATTTGGATTGTGACAATTTTTACTTCTCTACATACATACCATAGTAGATAGGGAAGCATTTGATTGAAATCAGCTGTATAAAACTGGTACTGGTACTGAAAAGATTTTAATGGTTAAATGAGAAGGGTATTCACAATTTGGATGAAAGTTTGTTTGATCAATTTCTAATTGTCTTTTCACCTGGCTTATTTCCCGAGAATATCTTGAATATGTTCAACAGGAAAGTTTCAGGTCTTATTTTACATTCCAGTCCCATACCATTGGGCCCTTTTTCTTTTTTTTTAATTTACTGTGAAGTGATACTGTGTTCGATTCTCTTTCTAAAATAACCCTTTTTGTGTGGGTGAGTGGGTGTTCATGTACGTTTAAGATGAGAAATGGATGTGTATGCGAATAGCAATGCTACTATTTTCTGAATTGTCTGGAGGAAAAAGCAATTTTAGTACATTAAAGGCCTCTCTACACATGGCTTTGTCACGGGATGTTTTTAATTACTTATTGCTCGGTTATGCGTGCATTATCCTTTTTTTTAATTTATGTTCTCCAATGCTTGTCATCGGACGATGAATTAAATGGTTGAAATGCTCAAATGAGCCCAGGGTCCATAGAGCTTAGAGTTATCCGACATTTGTCTTTCAGGAAAGAGGGGAAAAAAAGCTTTATCCAGGTAACTTGCCCTGACCGAGATTCGAATTAGGCACCTCTTGAACGTGAGGCAGACGATACCTGCGTTATCCTTGCTCGCATAATACGATTGCAATGATCTCACTCCTGTTTCTTTTTTGGGGGGGGTGGGGGGGTCTGTACAGCGATTCAATTCTATTCATTTGCCCACTTCGTTAGCATAGATGGTAGCCTCACCTTCAAGAAGTCCCGACGCTGCGAGACGCCGCTTCAGGCGTTACCGGGTACCCCGTATGGCTTGCGGGCATCCGAGGTAACAAAGGAGTTAATCCTTACAGCAGCATAAGCTAAATTACAAAACTCCAAAAGAGCTGTTTGGCTACAAAATTTACCCCACTTTAGAATAATAAAACACCAGGGTGTAAACAAAAAAAGCGGTTTGGCATCCTGAACAACGTCGGGACTTCTTGAAGGTGAGGCTACCATCTATGCTAACGAAGTGGGCAAATGAATGGAATCTAGGTCAGAGTAAATTTGATTAAGGTTTTTTCCGGGTTTTTCCTTTGTCCTGAAAGTCGAATGTCGGGTAACTAAGCGCTATGGACCCCGAATTCATTTGAGCAACATTTCACCCATTTCATTCATCGTTCGATATGACTTGGACTTAAATTGAAAAAAGAGTATTTATTAAACGCAGAAACCTGAGCTATGAATAATTTTAAACACTGATTAACCGCGCCATATAGAGAGGATTTTAATATATCACAACCGAATACTTTTTTATTCTGATTAAATAAGAAATTGCTATTCGCGTATAAATGTATCTCTCACTTGCCCGCCTCTGTAGCGTATCTCTTAGGTTCAAGAAGTACGAGTTGGGTGAATTTGTTTTTCCTTATCCTGAAATATGAATGTCGGGTAATTCTAAGCTCTGTGGACCCTCGAATCAATTGAGCATCATTTCACCGATTTCATTCATTGTCCGATATGACTTAACATTGGAGGACATTAAAGCATAAAAATAACAAGTTATTTTGCACCCTCTCAGTACAACCAACCCTGTTACCGAGTGACTTTTCTGCAGGTGTCCTTTAACAAATACTTCCTGCAAAAGTGCTATCGCGTGAATGGAATATATTTCAGAAAATCGGCGATCGCAAATGGCAGTGCTGGCTGCAGTTGTTATGGATATTTGAAGTATTTCTACGATTCCTTGAAGTGAATAAATAAAAGCTAGGTTTAGGTTTATCATTGCAAAGTATTGCTGTATTTTGACGGCTATTTCATTTGTGTTCTTTCCTAACCTGTGCCTAATATATGCACCAATATCATACACGTTTAATGAAAATCAAAACTTATTTATAAATCGTTCCTCAGTACACAGTTATGACACTCGATGCAAACATAATTTAGATACACCTCACAACCGATTGAGCAAGACCATAAATAGCCACTGTTATCAACAGTTAAAATTATCCAATAAGCTTCCTCTGGAAATAAAAGAACTGCCACAAAAAGGATTTGTTATAGTATTAAAACACTGGTTTAAACAAAAAGCATTTTATACTGCCCAAAATACTTAGAATATAACATACTTGCTAGTGAATTTATGTAAAACTATTGTAAATTATAGTAGTAGGTACCTAATTGTTTAATTTTATTATTACTACAGTAAAGTTAACTTACGATAATTACCAGCTTAAGCCATGTAAATAATCTGATTTCACCTAGAATTTTATATGCATTAATTTGTGAACCTTCTGTACTTGTAAATACATTGTAAATACTTTTTATAACTGACGCAACCTATTGCTTCTTGTAAGCTTAATGGTGAATAAAGGATTATGATTAACTTCATACTATGTTATATTCCTTCTCAGAGATCACATGTAGAACAGTGAATTTTATTTAGAGCCATGCCAGTCAAACAGTGACGAGTTTTAAAACCGTTACAAACCTGCCAATAGTCACCTTCTATAAAGATACCGAAATCGGAAGATAATTCATCGATTTGAGTGCGACCTACAACCTCGGAAACTACATTATATTGCATTAAATATGTTCCAAATGAGGCAGCGATATCTATATACCCCATTCTTATCCATTCACATATTGCTTATATGATTAAAATATGGGCCACGGCTTCTTTTATAAATGCGGGTAAAATGTTTATTCTTCGAAAAATGGCAATTCTATATGTGGCAGATTCAATTTTAATTAACCATATAGCAATACATTTAGACGATTAAATATATTAACTTTACCAACCTTATAATTTATAAGAACTATCACTTTTTTACAAATTAAAACTGCATGTTGTTAACAAACTCTGATATCCAGAAATACACCGTTGCATAAACATGTTTTGGTAGTCCCTAATCACGGATTACACATCTATGAAAGTATACCCATTTTGCTGGAAGTGAAGAACTGAAAAGAAGTAAAGAAATGTCACAATAATTGTAAACAACTTTTAAAGTAGTTATTTCATTAAAGAAAGATCTTTCTACAGTATTGATAAACAGTTGGGTAAATAATCCTCTGCTAATTTATATTTTGTAACCAAGTTACAATATTTTAATTTATGAAATCAGACTGCAGAATTCAAATGACATGCGCGGGATTTGAATCACAGATCTCCCAGTCTCCGTCTGATCGCTCTTAACCATTGAGTTACCATAGTCAACATGCCGTTAATGACATGAATTCTCAAAATGACTGATATGTTTCACGCTAAACCACTAGGGGCTCTCATATTCAATGAGATACGGTGACTTCGTGGCGACTTACTATGCTGTAAGTACTAAAATCCCAGGCTTTATAGTTACCGCTATTAGGTTATTTGTTGATTCCAAATCTTAGCCTACACGCGGCTAGTTCGGAAGAACGATTAAATTTTAATTTATCATATTATTCAATGTGCAAATATAATATTATATATGTATGTATGTATATGTATTCTGGTGTCCTGCGCCGTGGCGTAGCGGGCTAAGGCAGCATGCCTTGGTCCCTGGCCACGGAAAGCGGCCCGGGTTCAATCCCACCCATGTGGTGGGGAGTTTAGGTCCCGGATATAGGACCGGTGCCCACTCGGAATCGTGAGGAAAGTGAGGAGCTAACGCTAGGTAAGCGGCCCAGGTCACGAAAACCAACATTCCGGCTGGGGAATGCCGAGATGCTGACCACATCTCCTCCCTGTATCGGTTGGATGATCGTCCGCCTCTGCCATGCGTAAGTGGGCGTGAGGCCGGCAGTCGGGTTGGTAGGCCTTGGCCCTCTAAGGGCTGTCGCGCCATGAGTTATATGTATTCTGGTGTCTGTACTTTATTCAGTCATATATAATATCATATGTGTATCATATTGAATGCAATAAACCTCCAATAAACTAAATTGAATAGTCCGCCTCGGTAGCGTAGATGGTAGCATGTCTGCCTCACGTTCAAGAGGTCCCAAGTTCCAATCTCGGTCAAGGTGAGTTACCTGAATAAAGTTTTACCGGGGTTTTCCCTTATCCTTCAAGACGAATGTCGGGTAACTCCATGGACCCTGGACTCATTTGAGCACCATTTCACCCAATTCATTCACCGTCCGATATAACTTAACGTTGAGGCAGACGTAAATTAAAAAAAAAAAACTGAATATACTCTGTGGCAGAAATTCAGGAATATATAGTTTTTGTATGTTGAGATCATTGGCTCAAATGCAAACATCTGTGAATCGTGAATTGGCCATCCTGTCAGCTACTTCTCAGTTTGTTTACTTGGGAAGAAGTGGGCGTGGTGGTTGTAGTGTATATTAACCACAAATGTATCATGGAAATACTAATGGAGTGATTCTTAGTCGATTTCAGTAGTTGTATAATGCTGACATTTCAGCCTCATATTCAGTGAAAGATTATTCTATTTCGAGAATTATACGTAATTATTTTAAGAATAACACAAAACATGATAGGTGACGATGGTCTCTTTTTAAAACCAAAGCAACAGAGTAAATACTTAATGCGCTATTTGCAGTTGCTTCCAGCCCGTTTTTCATCTCAGGATTCTACAAGGCTAACGATGGCATTCTTTGCTATATCGGGTCTGGATGTTTTGAATGCATTACACGTGCTCGACGAAGAAAAAAGAAATGATATTATTGAGTGGATATATCGGTTGCAAGTTGTTCCTGAAGGCAAAGGTAATATTTTTAATTTACTGCTAACGTGAGGTAATGTGGAAGCATATCATATAAGTTTAAAGTTTATCTAATAGGTTATGTTTGTCTTTTAATGCTGAACAAGACTTATGCAGAAAGATCACGTCAAACTGGATTCTGTTAATGGAATTCAATAAATAATTGCAAAGCCGCTTCCATGTGCAAATGTTATGTATATTGTTACGCAAAGTTAGCGAATTGTGATAAAATTTAAGCAGTGTGTTGTAAGGTATAGGTTAGTTTTTTTTTTTTTTTTTTTTTTTTTTTTTTAATAGAAAAATCTTCCACTATAGGAGGTTGACATCTATGTTCTTGAACAAACATATAATTAGTGGAGAAAAAATAAGTAAAGAAATCATAAAATATCATCTATCCACTTCTTCAAAGAATTGATTGCAAAATAAAAGTAATTATAGCTTATAGATGCCATTTTAGGCTTAAAAGACATCTTGGGTTAAAAATATGCATTTTACTTTTAACATTTCTTTTGTAGTAATCCATTACAGGAAACATTTAAGTATAAATGCACTTTCATGAGACAACTATCGTTCATAATTTTAGATTTAAACAAACTCGCAAGGTTTCAGACTTGAGGAAATAATCTTGCATTTAATGTTAGCAAGTTACATTTGTTTTACATTAAAAGTACCTTTGTACGGATTGTAGATTTTTATGCCTTATTTGACTAATGGATCAATTCTGTAGGTTCCGTTCTGACTGAGAATATAAAATGTTTCCAACTTTTCCCTCTTCTTAAAACTAATTTTGTTACACTTCTGTAAACCTTAACAGTGAAATCATAACAGGATTTAGGGTAGTGATAGTAAAACAGTACTATATTATACATCAGCATGACCATTTTGAATAGTTCTATAATAGCTCATAGTGTAATAAATTTCTTATGAATCAGACTGAAAAATTCATTATCGTAGTTGGAATTTCAACTACTGATCTTCAATTTCTATGCCATAGTGCTAACCACTGAGCTAACATGGTTACATGCTATTCCCAGCTGACTCAAATTTGTCCTGATAAACCTTAGTCAGCTCTCAAGTAAGTTTGAGAGAACGTATGTCCCAATGGTGATTTAATAATTTATAATATCCTTAAGTCCTTTATGAAGTAACCATATTTAACCAGTGTTAGGTCAATTAGTAATTATTAATTGCTGTTTTACACTTGCCATGTATAGGCCAAATTGCGAAGTTTAGTTTTAAAATTAAAATCCTTCAGCATAGATCATATCAGATGATGAGTGAAATGTTGCTCAAATGAGTCCAGGGTCCATAGAACTTAGAGTTACCTGACATTCATGCTTCAGGATAAGGGTAAACTCTGGAAAGAACTTTATCCAGATAACTCACCCTGACTTAGATTTCAACTTGGGACCTGTTGAGTTTAAGGCAGACATGCTACAGCTACAGAGGTGGGCATTGGAAAGGTAGAATCAGACTGAATCACATCCTGACTATTGAATTTTTCAGACTGATCTTACCATTCCATCTCTACCTTATACACAGCTGGCTAACTTTATTCACAAGGATGTCTTCTGTTTCATTAACAAATATTTCATTCTAAGATCATACCAGTTGGAAACCACTTATTTTGATTGTGGAGGAGATTTAACATAATTTACTATTCTGTTGTGGTCTGTGGTGTCAGATTTCTTGTTTAAGACACACAACCTGGATGATAGTCTTGGAATCTGCCTGAACTGTTTTGTTATTTTAATATTTCTCATCTCTCGCAATTACACAATTATCTTATTATGTTGTATTTTAGTTGTATATGATATTTCTGCAGGAGAATTGTAGAAAATTTATAGTAAATACCACCTCTCACATGAAATGTGGCAAAAGTTCCAAATGAAACAATTTCAAATGAATTCCCTCTGGTGGATATTGTACAAAATTTTTTGTTTTACAGGCTGTGTATAGTCTTTAAGCATTTTGGTTCTAGAGAATTGGTTTTGCTCCAGAATAAGTTATTTCATATATATAGTATAAATAAAATGACACCATACTCATATCACTTAAGCCGGTTTGTGACTGTATTGTATGACTTCTGCACAATTTGTGCATGCTTCTCTCTTAAAAATTGGATATAATAAAATGACATAAGCATATGCTGCTATTCACCAAAAGATCAAAGATGATCAATTTTTGTTTTCTGCATACTTATATTTTCATATTTTATATTTAAGTACTTTTAAATACAATGTTGAAAAGGATAATATTGTAGTACAAATTAAACTTGCATCTTTAGTAATTGTTATATTTAATGTAGTTAAAATTTTTTTCTTCTTACAGAACCCAATGAGTCATGGCAAAGGTGTGGATTCCAAGGCTCAAGCACATTAATAACAAAAGATGGTGGTAATAATAGTTCAAAAAAGTATCAATGTGGACATTTAGCTATGACTTACACAGCCATCGCTAGTCTTGTGATTTTGGGTGATGACCTGTCTAGAATCAATAGAAAAGCAATAATTGAAGGTGTGAAAGCTTTGCAGCAGGAAGATGGGAGGTTGGTATATAATGCATATTTTAATATGTAAAGGTTTTTATAGAAATGTTTCACTCATGGCAAATGAGGCTATTAATTTAAATTGAGCATTGTGCCATGAAGGCTGTACATAAAATAATGAAATAAATAAAAGTAAATATATACAAATATTGTGCTAGATTGGAGGAATTTATTAACAGTGACGTCAAAATTAATTGAAAAAACTATTTGTTGTCATTTTTTTGAACACTTTGTCACATACATTTTTATGTTAATGAAGGACAAGTTTTGGAAGCCATTGTATCCATTCAGTTGGATAGACATTGAAAATAGACTCACTGAATTCAAGTAGTCAATTCAACTGACTACAAGTAGTTCTTTTCCAATATACAGAATATACGTCATCTTGGTCATACTTGCCAACGTTTCACTCAACCTGTTGAGTGAAACATCAGCAAATATGACCAAGATGACGCAGCCTTCACCAGAAGCTAAGGATACTCATATAATTAAAAATTGTGAAATAAAGAGACATTACATATTGTAAAATTAATCATAAAAGATAATTTTCAAGAATTAGTTTTTGGTCCAGAAGATTTTATTTTTACCCTTTCTCCTTTTACTATTTAGGCAGTAAGTTTGTAGAGACCATTTACATTGGTAATAATGGATCAAACATTTTTAAAACAAAAAATTAAAATTTTTATTAATATCTGTTGACAAAAATTGTTCTAATGGTAATTCTGAAATAATTTGTCACCAGTTAGCTTGCATTTCTTTTGGTTGTGTGCTCAGTTTGCAACATGTTACACTGACAGCATTTGCATCTGCGCTCATATTCACCCAGTCTCCCTCTAGAAGATTCCTTTCAGGACATTCTTGAAGTACAGTGGATAGCAAAAATGTTGAATATTTGCCATCAGCACACTAAGGCTGATTCTTGAATGGCATATAACAAACAAGAAGGTATTAATATAAATCATAAGTATTGTGACTTTGTGTGTTCGTAGAATTAAAAGGCCGAGTTGCAGATATTCCAAATGTTCTTTATTTCCGTAAAAATACACTTATAGATTACAGCAGCATTACGTTACATACACAACCAGTCTACCAAGGTCGATGACAATAACAAACAGCTTACTCAACTTCCACTGTTTACAACATCAACACACTCAGCTTTTCTATGCTTACTCTGTTTACAACTAACTCTTGGTGAGTCAGCACTTCTTTAAATACGTCATTCCTAAATTCGAGATATTTCCAGAACAATAAAGAAACCAAATAATCAAGATATTACCAGAAATTTCCATTTATCTCATTTTGTTTCGGTAAGTCTTTTATCTCAAGCACTATGTTTATCTGCTTATGCAAGCTCGTTATCTACGTGAAACCTATCCGTCTGTTGTCTTAATCTGCAGTCTCGTTTGTGTACACAAACCGCGCTTCTCTCTTGGCACCAAAATTTCCGTGCTTTTTCGCCGCGACACTGCTCCCTCCTCAAGGCTGGTCGTCCCGAACAGCACCATCGTAGCGGGCCAGACGATCCAAGTGTGCCACCAACATCTTCCCTTGGGGCACTTTCTGGATGTGGTAGACCACGTCGTTAATCCTCTTCACCACCCGTTACGGTCCTTGCCACGGCTGTTGAAGCTTCGGGCAGCGTCCCTTGGTCCGAGGCAGTCGCTCCCTTCTGGATGTTCTGACGAGCCATCTCATGCTGTCGTGGAGATGGTCCACCAGGTACTCCACGTACTCGGTTGCTGGCTGTTTTGCGTCCGGGGGGGCTTCCAAAAGCCAGATCACAGGGGAGGCGTAACTCTCGGCCGAACATTAAGCTGGCTGGCGTCATCCCGGTGGTGTCGTGTGTAGACGAGCGGTAGGCCAGCAGGAACAGTGGCACCTTGACGTCCCAGTCTCGCTGATGGCTGGCCACAAACTTCCTCAGGTGCTCTTCTGTCTTGATGTATCTCTCCACCATGCCGTCCGACTGTGGATGTAGGGGTGTGGTGCAGGTCTTGTTCATCCAAGTCTTTCTAGTGCCTCCTTCATTAGGTTGGATTCAAAATTGGTGCCTTGGTCGTTGTGGAGCTCTAACAGCACCCCAAATCGGGAGAACACTTGCTCCATAAAACAGTCTGTGATTGTCTTTGCCCCCTGGTTCAGGATGGAGTACACCTCCGGCCACTTGGTAAAGTAGTCCACGACCACCATCAGGTATTTGTTGCCTCGGTCGGACACTGGGTATGGTCCAGCTATGTTGACGGCGATCCTTTCAAATGGCGCTCCAACGTTGTACTGCTTCATGCGCCCCCGACTCCTAGTCTGGGGGCCGCGACTCGCCGCGCACACGTGACATTGACGGCACCATCTCTCAGCATCTGCTTGGAGCCTCAGCCAGTAGTAGCGCTGCCGAAGTTTGTCGATCGTTCGGTTTGCGCCCAAGTGTCCTGAAGCACCGGCATGCACTTCCTCCAAGACTTCCGGGACCTTTCTTCGGGGAAGTACTAACTGCTCCCTCTGCATCTTCTCATGAGGCGATTCCCATACCCAGAGCAGCACGCCCTCTAGTCTTCAGCGAGTCCCATTGGGCCCAGTGTGACTTGTAGGTGGCGCTCCTCGGGGCGATGTCCTCCCAGGTTGGTCTTGTCCCTGCCTTCACTTCTCTCAAAAGTCCCAAGTCTGCGTCCGCCAGCTGCTCCCCCCTCAGGCCTGTGCTATCCCAGCCACCCGCAGGCACTGCCGTGACTACTCGTACTGCTGCGGCACGCTCCTTCTCTTCCACTCTTGTGCATTGGCCGCACTCCTCTGGGCAGGGTCTTCGGGACATGGTGTCTGCGTTACCGTGGTTATTCCCTCTACGATGTTCCGAGGTGAAGTCGTACTCCTGCAGCCTCTGTACCCAGCGTGCTGTCTGGCCTTCCAGGTTTCTAAAGCTCAGTAACCAGGTTAGGGCGGAGTGGTCAGTCCTCAGGTGGAATGGCTGACCATACAGGTATTTGTGGAAGTGCTCCAAGGTCCTTACTACCGCCAGTAACTCTCGCAGGATAACGCAGTAGTTCTTCTCTGCCTTGGATAGCTTATTGCTGTAGTAGGCTATCACCCGCTCATGGCCGTCCTGGACTTGGGATAGGACGCCTCCAATGCAATGGTCGCTGGCGTCGGTGTCCACAATGAAGGCAACACCTGGTTGTGGGAATCCCAAGATAGCACTGCACGGTGTCTTCTTCTGGTGCTGGAAAGCGCCTTCGGCGTCATCCGTCCACACATAAGATCCGTGTTCCTCTGTCAGGCGAGTGAGAGATTTGGCGATGTTGGAGAACCCCTTTATGAAACGGTGGTAATAGCTGCACAGCCCTAGGAAACTGCGCAACTCTCGCTTATCCTTTGGGCGAGGCCAATCTCTCACAGCCTGTGTCTTCTCCGGGTCTGTGGCCACTCCGGTTGGTGAGACTGTGGCCCAAATAGTTGACTTCCTTGCAGAAGAGCTGGCACTTCTTTGCATTTAGCTTCAAATTGGTCGCCTGCAGTCTCTGTAGCACCTTACTCAGATTCTCCAGATCGTCTTCGAAGGTCTTACCGACGATGATGATGTCCAGGTATAGCAGGCAGGCGTCATAAGTCAGCCCTCTTATTACTGACTGCATTAGACGTTGGAACGCAGCTGGTGCGTTGCAGAGGACAAAGGGCATAACTCTGAACTGCCAAAGCCCTTGGCCTGTCGAGAATGCAGCCTTCTCCTTGTCTCTCTGGTCTGAAGCCACCTGCCAGTATCCCAACTTCAGGTCCAGGGTCGAGAACCACTGTGCACCAGCTAGCGTGTACAGGGTGTCGTCAATCCGGGGTAAGGGGAAACAGTCCTTCCGGGTGACAGCTTTCAGCTTCCTTTAGTCCACGCAGAAACGTAGCTCGACGTTTTTCTTTGTCACCAGAACTACTGGGGAACACCAAGGGCTGTCGGACTCTTCAATTACTCCCCTGGATTTCATGTCCTCTAGCATATCCCGTATCGTCGCTTTTTTTCTTTGTTTCTTTCTTTTTTTCATTTTGTCAGCGGAACGGGTCTAGGTGGTTGCCGAATAGGCCGGACGTCTCCGGTGTCGATGTGGTGAAGCACTTTGTCCGTGCGGCCGTAGTAACTGTTACCTTGGCTGAAGACACGCTGGTATCGTCTCAGCAGCTGTCGAACTTTCTCCAGCTGTTCTGCGGTCAGGTGATCGACCGCCCTCTCCAGTAAGCCTTCCAGCCGGGGCCCTAGGTGTTGCGCCGGCACCGACTCCTCGGTCTTGTCGAACGCTGTCACGCTGACCACGAGCTCGCACGTCCCCAACTTCGTCCCGGCCTGGACGTCGTGATCGATTTCTGCCAGGTTGAGCAGCCTCACTGGCACCTCCTCTCGGCACGGCAACAATGTCCTGGCTACACATAGTCTGTGCACAGGCGTCTTCTGGTCCAGCATCATGTTCTTGGTTCGCTGGCCTTCCAGTTGCGCCGTCACCACCACCTCGCATCTCGCGGGGACCACCACGCCATCCTTCAAGATGATCCTGCAGATTCCCAGATGTTTTTCGGGTTGCCGGAGTATCACCTCTTCTCCGTTAAGACCTTCCTGCCGACGTCGACCGTCGCCTCGTGGCTCCTGAGGGCATCCAGTCCTAGTATCACCTCCTCAGCCACCTTCGCGACGAACACCCACAGACGTACGGCACTCCGTCCCAAGGTGAACTTCAGTAGGGCCTCCTCCACAGGCAAGGTGTCACCCGATGCCGTCACAAGCTGGTATGATCGGCTCGACTTCCTCGTCGGCAAACCCTTGGCCACGTCAGGTCTGATGATGGTCACGGCTGCCCCGGTGTCTACGAGCACGAGGCACGGCTTCCCTCTCACCCAACCATCCGCGATGAGGCTGTCATCCATACGCCGGCTGACGGTACGCAGTGTCACTCGAGGGGATGATGATAATGATGTCGCCGACGTGCCCCTCCTCACGCCGGTCCTTACTCGTTCTTCCGGCTGCTCTTCCTGGTATCGGCTGTCTCTCTCCATGTGTCCCGGATGGCCGCACCCGCAGCACACGCCACCAGGTCTTCGCCGGCGTCCCTCGGCTAGTCTTCTGTCTCCGGTGTAGCGGACACTCCTCGTTCTCGACGTCGGAATAGCTGTCAGTTTGGCCGCCTCCATCCTTAAAGCTGCCGTTAGCGCCTCGTGGATTGTTTTGTAGTCGCCGAGCATTAGGCGCTGACGAATTTACGTGTCTCGTACCCCGTCGACAAAGGTGTAGGCAGCCTCTCTGGATACGAACTCTGGTGGGAAGTCAACTAAGGCTTTACTGGCCAGCTGCTCAATTGCCAGAGCGAACTCCTGCAGCGTCTCCCCTGGCAGCTGTGACCTTGTCGTCAGCTGGCTGCGGTTCTCCAGGGCCTCCCAGATGTCCTTGGGCGCCCCCACTGTCTGGACCGCGTTTAGGACTTCTGCGGCCCGTCCTTGGAGGCTGGCTATTAGCTGTGCGGCCTCTTCCTCCGGTGACCACTTGTGCCGGGCCACCGTGTCGAACTGGCGGCTGAAGACTTCGAAAGTTGTCGCGCCGTCGTATTTAGGATGTTTGACTCGCGCAGATGTGTCGCGTCCCGGCGCGTCGACCTTTAAATCCTTAAGCTCCTGCGGACGACGTCCTCCATCTTGGCGTTCAGGGGCTTTGTGTTGCTGTCGGCCTTTCCCTCCAGCTCGTTAACGCGGCTCGCCAGGTGTTCGACGCGCTCGCCCAACTCTGTGACATCCTCCCTCACGCCGGCCAACTGTTCTTCAAATTTTTTTGGCGAGGACCTCGTTGGCATCCTTCATTTCCGATAATTCGGCCTTCATTTCCGTGGTTCATTCTGTCATCCTCGTGGTCGTGGTGCGGGCGCTGCGGACCCTTAGCACTCGTGGTACTTCTGACGTTACTAGAGGAACCTCGTGCCGAACATCTGAGCCCCTCCTTCGGGAGTTGTTCGGATTGGGTTGGACTCGAGGGGCAGTGTGTTCCCGATACCCGTGGGAGTCGGGTACGTCTCCGGACGGGGTTGAGGGAAGCCATTAATTCTCCCGGGTACTAGCCTGCAAAGCTAGTAGAAGGTGTGCTACATCGCCAGGCGGCCGCACCAAGGTTTTCGATAGTCTTCACCTTTGGTGTTGGCGCGCGTAAGTGGCGTATCCACTTCCATCCCGTCTTGAGTCCATAGGACCAGATGGGGGGGGGGGGGGCTTGTTAGGTATCAAGGTCTTGCCCTATGGAAAGACCCATGGAGGACGCCGAGCGCCCTTTGGGACAGCTCGGATAACTCCCTGGTAGCAAGAGGCCCGGGTCCTGTTCCTATGGGTTCAGGACTAATGGGGTGGAACCTCTGGGCTTAAACTGTCATCGTCGTGGTCATCGTCGTGGCCAAGTTGCTATTTGCAGCTTCCGTCTTCGTTGTTAATTCGGTCATCTTCTCGGCCAAGTTGTTATTTGCTGTCTCCAACTTCTCTAGAATCTGTGCCAATGTAGTCTCCATGTCGTGACGTCTCGCTCCTGACACCCGTTGTGACTTTGTGGGTTCGTAGAATTAAAAGGCCGAGTTGCAGATTTTCCAAACGTTCTTTATTTCCTTAGAAATACACTTATAGATTAAGCAGCATTACGTTACGTACACAACCAGTCTACCAAGGTCCATGACAATAACAAACAGCTTACTCAACTTCCACTGTTTACAACATCAACACTCTCAGCTGTTCTCTGCTTACTCTGTTTACAGCTAACTCTTGGCGAGTTGGCACTTCCTGAAATACATCATTCCTAAATTCAAGATATTTCCAGAACAATAAAGAAACCGAATAATCAAGATATTACTAGAAATTTCCATTTATCTCAGTTTGTTTTGCTAAGTCTTTTATCTCAGCGCTATGTTTTTCTGCTTATGCAAGCTCGTTATCTACGTGAAACCTGTCGTCTGTTGTCTTTATCTGCAGTCTCGTTTGTGAACACAAACCGTGCTTCTCTCTCGGCACCGAAATTTCCGTGCTTTTTCGCCGCGACAATATCTTTAAGCAGTGAAAGAATATAAGAATGATTCAACATCATATGAGATAAGCATTAGTGTTGTACTCACTCCTTGGCTTTCTACTTACTAATAAATCTGTAGTAAAAAGGATAGCGGGTAGGGACTCTTTTAGATTGCCCTATTTCAGGGAGTTGCGATCCTGCCCACACCCATCAGGTTCCCCTGCCTTGAGGGATTAGTACCTGGAGAGACCACAACGGCAGGATCAGCAGTGAAATCTTCAGAGGGTTTGACTGAGGAAGAGGCACTTCAGGGAAGAAGTTACCCATCTTCAGGGTAACAAGGAAAAAGTCCTCAATGACCAATGAGGGCGGAAAAGGCAACTCTCTGCCTATGGGTGTATAGTGTAGTGTTTAACCCCCATTTTTACTACATACGGCACCGCAGGCGATGACACTAATGATACATGAGATGAAGATGGAGCACCGATGGAATGAGATGGCGGGGGAAACCGGAGATCCCGGAGAAAACCCACCCCAGCACCGTGTTGTCCACCACAAATTTCACTTTGCGGTCGCCTGGGATCGAACCCGGGCCGCCTTGGTGAGAGCCAAGCGGTCTAACCACTGAGCCATGGTGTGGCCGCCTGCCTGTGGGGTTAATACAGGCAGCTTTACTACACAAATATAATTATTTGTAATAGAACCTTCACTTATCTTAAAAGATGATGATCTAAATATTTCTTATTAATTGAGATCGCAATTTCGTTAATATTTATCCACATCTTCAGTCATAAACAATCTCACTTTTTTGCATTTCAAACTTGGTCTCTTTTCAGTCAACTCATGCTGCAAACAATCCAACAATAAAGCAGCATAATAGGCTCCAGTTATGGTTCTGCCTTTTTCCAAGTAGTCTATGAGGGTTATTCCTTGAGAATCCCCCCAAAGAAAACAGTGGCCATATGTCTTACAATATAATATTTAATATTGTATATAATAATATACAATATAAAATAATATTTAATATGGTATAATATTATTATAATATAATATTTTACAATAGTTAAAATATTATATAATATTTTGTCTTACCAGCTGACAAAATGGTTCTTGCCTTTTTTGGTGCACTTTCACCATCTGTCCATTGTTTTGACTGCTGGGGTGTAATGATAGATCCAAGTTTCATCCATTGTCACAAATCGGCGCAAAAGTCTTGCAGATTGTAATTAAACATTGCCAGGCACTCAATAAACATGTCCTTCTGAATACGCTTTTGGTCAACTCTGAGCAATTTAACTGTCTAATATATAGCAATACTACATGTCTTCAATAGAAAAGTGTCTTGTTAAAGACATTCTTGTTTAGGCACAAAAATCTAAAGAAGTCCTCTTTATTTACTCATCGATTTTAAATTAATTTACATCTTTAATTTTATTTCTTTATTACTTTAATATTTATTTTAAAAATTTGAAATTAATAACTATAACATATGTATAATAAACATTGTGTTTACCGTAATAGTGTTTAAAAAATGGTATGTGTTGCACTCACATAGCTTTCTTTACTCAGTCATTCATACTATTCCTACAAATGGTTTTATTATATTTTTTTGTATGTGTAGGGTAATAGAGGAATATAGTAGGCTTATCACACAGAAAATGAAGCTAGTCACAGTGAAGCAACAAATATTAAACAAATAAAAATATTTCGAAAAGAATCTTCACTTAACTTAAGAAGTTGATGTTAATACTTCCTTCTTCTTTATAATATTGATTTCAAAAGCACCTTGCTTCCATCATCAGTTGGAAGCAAGATGCTTTTGAAATTGATATTATAAAGAAGAAGGAAGTATTAACATCAACTTCTTAAGTTAAGTGAAGATTCTTTTACAAATATTTTTATTTGTTTAATAGTAGGCTTAGTTAAGTCAAATAGTTTAAGTGGTAGTCGCTATGTTACGGCTTTGAAATTCCATTCTCTTTTTATGACCAGTAGGGGGAGGGAAAATGAATGACTTTCTATTTGAATAAAGTAAAAGTATTGGAAAATTCAGACCAATAACAAGGAATATTTCAGAAATAGTTAAACCCACTAGTAAATATATGTTAGGTTAATTGTATGCCCCGATAGTGTCTACATTTTTTGTCAGTAAGATTTGGCCTATCTTACAGTTTACCGGCTATGCGAAAGTTAATTCAGAATGAAGAGGACTACAGAGATTATTCACAGAAAATTTAAAATACACAGTTTATTTGTAATGAAAATACGAGGTGCATCCAGAAAGCGATAACCGATAAAGAGAACAAAAACATCACTAAGTAAAAAGTATTTATTGGAATAATGACATAAATTTACTGATTACTACTACATAATCACCATCATTTTTTAGGCATTTATCGTAACAGTGCACCATCAATTGTATGCCCAAGTCATAGGAGTCTGCCGCCAATGTCCAGAGCCATAAAGTCACTTCATTCTGCACCTCAGAGTCATTGTGGAAACATTTTCCTACCAGAAGGTGCTTCATGTGATGGAAGAGAAGAAAATGACTAAGGGCAAGGTCAGGGCTGTAGGGTGGATGGTTGAAGATCTCCGATCCAGACTTATTAAACACATTTTGTGTGTTGGCTGAATGGGGTCTTGCATTGTCATGCAATAGCGTAATGTCTTGTCAACATCTCAGTTCTCTTGTTCTGGGTTGCTCTGCCCAATTTATGCAACGTCTGACAATACTGATTAACATTTATGGCCTCCCCCTTAAGGTAAAAACTTGTACAAGAGGAAACCACGATCCCAGAATACAGTCCACATGATTATCTGACAGAGACTGCCTGCTTAAATTTGGTCTTCACAAATGAACTACTATGCCGCCAATGAATTGATTGTTGTTGTGTCTCTGGTGTGGCATGTAACACTCATGTTTCATCCCTAGTGACAGCATTGTCGAGAAACTTTTCACTTTTCTATGTATATGGCTGTAGGAATGTGAAACCTGCAGCCAGACATCTGGTTTTATTATTCGAAGCAAAAGGTTAAAAACAGTGATGTATTTAAGGGGAGGCATCTGTGAAAAATGCTAAAATCCAGAGTTTACATCAGAACTGCTTGAAATTTTGTCATTAGGTGGGGTATAGGGAATCTAGTTAAGCTTTTAAAATTCATCTTTCTATCTTAAATAGTTTTTTCAACAAAAAAAATGTAGTGCTTTTTATTGTATGATTTTTGTATGTTATATAAAAAGTCCCAGGTCATACAGATTTTCTTTTAGAAACTTTAAATTTTAGATTCAGGTTTCTCTGTACATCAGTTATAAAAGTTGCTATACTTTTAAAGTGTGTATCAAGTATTTTTGGACAAAAAAGATTTTATGTGTGAATATATTAAACTTTTCTTAATTTTTTTGCAATTTTGAGATTTAAAAATCAATAATAAATAAACTATTTAATTTAAATAAACAAAAATACCAACTATTATTAAACATTTATTTTGGAATATGTATGCAAAGTTTAATACAAATTCGTTGAGAATTGCAGAAGTTGGAGCATTTTGAAGATACAAAAATGTTCAAAAATTGAAAGTGAAGAAAAATGAATTTAAAGATTTAGATTGAAATTACACTACTTTCTTTACTTTGAAAACTCCATGCATCATATGCAGGCCCTACAGCTATCTTATTACCTTCTTTCTCTTTAATTTGGTTGCCTTTGGCCCTTTTTTTTTATATAATTTTTCTATCTACAATAGTTTTTACCAAAAAAATAATAATTTAATTTTTTGCTGTGATTTCTTTACATTGGGAAACATATTACATTCTCTACAATTTTTGTTATAAATGATTGAAACTTTGGATTCTGGTTCCTTTAGATAATAGTTACAAAACTGTATATTTATATACTCATTTGCCCAAGTCTAATGGTTCTGGAGGAGAAAATTTAAGGAATATGATAGAATTTTCATGAATTTTGTTCAATTTTCTTTTTTCAATACCAATCATTAATTTTTTCATATACAGCCATAATGATACCAACTTTTATTGAAAACTTATCTAGGAATATACATATATGCAAAACTTAAATTCATTGAAAACTTTAGTGCCTGGACTATAAGGAGTATTAAAAATGCTAAAAGTTGGACATGAAGAAACATCTAGTTAGAAGCTCTAAATATAAACAACATTTTTTTCTATGTTTCAAAACCATCCTGCACTATATGAAGACCACTCAGCTAGTTTACTATCCTCTTCCTCTTTTAATTTAGTCACCTTTAACTGCTGCTTGGCAGATTTATATTTGCTCAATGAACTTTGATCACTTTGTTCTAGCTTTCACCTATCCCTAATATTGCTAATTTTCTTGCTAACAAGACTTAATTTGCTTGATGCAACTTTTGCCTTAACTTTAAGTCTATCTTTATAATCCATATTAAATTCACTAACAGTTGCAATTTGCAATTTCTTTCGTAATACAAAAACTTCTTTGTGACATTTACTCCATGGAAACTTTCATTAGCATTCTGTGCTTCTCCTTTAATGCAACTTTCCCATATAATAGTACTAACTAATCTCTTTATTTTTGTCTATGAGATGGAAATTGTAAGTAGAATAGTTCATGAAATTCATACCCATGGTCATACAAAACTTCTGCATAGAAATATGACCCTTACCAATGCCCAGAAATACATCAACCATTCTTCCATTTACATCAAAAGGTGACCTACTAGAATCACTGTTAACTCTTGGGCTACTATATGTTTTCACTTAACATTTACCTCAAGCATAGCATTCTAGTATCATTACTTGCTATTATGGCTAGAACACCTTAAACTTTCATTATATTTTGCTTTGAAATAGCCACTGTACTAACCTAACCTGGTATGAATCATATACCTTCTGTTGCAACAAGAAAGCAATACAATGTTAAATCAGGCTTTATTCCTATTCTAAACAACAATAATTTAATATAACCTGCTATCCACAGCTTTCACTTGCATGTAAACCATATTTCACAAACACTACATGTCAGTGGAAATGTTTTACTTTCAAAAGTAATAAGTGCAAAATAATATATAAAAATGGTAGCAGAAAGGTTCAGTAACTTCCACAAACATCCAGAAGATGTCTCTATACATTACCACAGTTACAGAATCAAACCGCGTAGTTGAAACGTGAGAATCCCATCAATTTCTTTGCCACACACTGGAAAAAGCAATATAAATGGCCACGCCCACCAACACATGGGTGTTTAAATAATGGCGTAGCTGTTCTTTAAATGGCGCTAGGGCCTAAATGACGTTATATTCTGAAACTACAATGTTTAAACATAATTTTAATGCAAAAAACGAAAATGTTGTTTTTTGTCATTTTTGACAAAATTTCACCGATTCCTCCCCTTAACATTTGAAAGTAATGAGTCGGTAATTCAAAAACAAACATCACTTAAATTATCCTTACTTGGACATGTTTCGGAGAATGTTTTGTCCCCATCGTCAGCTGCTAGTCGGATTAACAGCTGACGATGGGGACAAAACATTCTCCGAAACATGTCCAAGTAAGGATAATTTAAGTGATGTTTGTTTTTGAATTACCGACTCATTACTTTCAAATCTGGTTTTATGTTCATCTGTCAGTTGCCTAGTCATGCTTCTTGCACACACTTTGGAAAAACAGATCACCAATATACAATTTCATGCAAAAGCAAGTGAGACATATGGAGAAATTGACAAGAAAATTCTGAAATTGTGAACCATCATTTCTGCACAATTGCTTGCCACACACTTTCTAAAACTTCTGGCATCACCAGGGAAGGTCAGCCACTACAGTTTTCGTTGTGAATATGTTGTTGTTTTCAAATGCTAGTCTTTGGCAATGAAGCCATTAGCTCTCTTGCTCTCCAATATTTCTGTGTAGTGGGTCCGGCAGGTAGGGCTTCACAGGTTAAAAGATGTTCTTCAGTCATTGTTGCACAGAGGACAATTTGGACTTGTATAAATTCCTATTCTGCGTAAGTGTTTGGCCAAATAATCATGTTCCGTAAGTAATCTAAAATTTGCTGCTGCAGCTTTAAGTGAGATTTCTGGAATAAAATATCGATTTTTAACTAAAATGTTGCATTTTTTATCTTTGGCTTTGTTAGATATTGATTGGTTTTGTTTGTTTTTATATTTGCTTTTGATTAATCTTTTTATGTATCTAAAGGGTAAGTTTTTACTTTTGTTCTGAATTAAATTTGCACCTTTTTTGGCAAGAAAATCAGCTGATTCATTTCCAGCAATTCCACAATGTGCAGGTATCCACTGTAATATAATTCTCTTCTGTAGTTTTTGAAGTTGTTGGATCATTTTGTGACATTCTTTAATTTGGATTGACCTCATTTTATATGAACTTATTGCACATAATGCTGCTTTAGAATCAGAAAGTATAACAGCATTTTTGAATTTATCTATTCTGTATAGAGGTGTTGGAGTGAAATATGAATAGCCGTTACTACTGCATCAAAATTTGTTGTGTGGTATCCTGCTGGTTGATAGGATGAGAACAGTGCACACTTAATTCCTGCTCCTGAGTTGTTGTCCAAGTTAGATCCATCTGTGTAGATATGTAACCATTCTTCAGGTGGGTATCTATTGTTCAGTTTCTAATGCTAGTGCTTTTAGTACAGGTTTGGAAGTTTCAGATTTTGTAACTATTTGTTCTAAATCTAATTGAATATTAATTGGTTCAAAAGTCAGTGGGTTTTCTTTAATTAAAATGTTTTCTTTAGAATTTGGAAGATTCAAATCTGTTTTTAATTCCATAACTTTGTGTAGGAAACTTGTTTGTGTTTTCATCTTGATGGGTTGTAGTAATCTTTTCTCGATTGGTTGTAGTAATCTTTTCTCCCATTTTGTTGTTTTTAACTACAACATTTTTTCATGTTGTACTAGTGCCTGCTCGTCTAAAGTTAGATATATTGGATAATTCCGAGTTAAGGATTGCATTGCTGTGATTGGAGTTGATTTTGCTGCACCAGTTATTAGTCACAGGGCCATATTTTGGCATACTTCTAGGTGATTTATAGAAATGTTTGCTGTAATTATTACCTCTGCATTATAAAGAAGTATTGGCTTCCTTTCTTGGAAGTGTTGAAAACAGTGTTGTTATGATAAATTAAATTTAAAGGGTGTCGATTAATGACACTAAACAACACTTACTTTTAAATTTTTCCAGAACATGTTTCAGAGACTTTGCCTCTATCCTCAGCCGGCCATCGACTGGTTCTCATTGGTGTAGTTGACAATATTTTGTCACAAGTCTCCTCTGGTGGTGGTTCAAGGAACTTGCTGAACAAGTAATGGCTTGATGAATGTTTTGTATGTGGTGTTCAGTGTCTCCCGATTACTGCCCCACTTGACTCCAGCTAATCTTTTCAAAATTGAAAATTTTTTTTGTTGATTTGTTTACTACTGCTTCAATATGATGTCTCCAAGATAATTTTAAATCAAAAATTGTTCCTAAATATTTTTTTTCATATGTTTGTTTTAGGTTTGTTTTCTTGGACTGCAGATTTAGTTTAGGGATTTTCTTTTTTAAGCTAAATATTTGGAATGTTTTATCAGTATTTATTGTCATCAAATTGTTGTCAGTCCACTTTTGCAATAGTATCAGAGCCTTTTCCATTGAAGTTTCTCTATTTGTGGGGAAGATGTCCACATGATCATGTCATCTGCAAAAAGTGCTGTCTTTAAATCCTTTCATCGATGTCCGGCTGATGATAGAGAAAAGGCATCTGAAACTAGTTCCGGGAAAATTTAAAAGTAAGTGTTGTTTAGTGTCATTAATCGACTCCCAATAAATTTAATAAGTGCTGTCTTTATTTCTGTGTTTGATACAGCCTCGGGAAGATCATTGATGTAGATGTTGAACAAGGTTGTACTCAGTACTGCACCTTGTGGTAGGCCCATTTTTATTTGTCGGAATTTGAATGTACTCTCATTGTATTTTGTAGCACAGAAACGTTGAGAGAGAAACTGAATGAATATTAATAATAATTAAGTGAATATTCGTTATGAATATTGATTCATCCTTCACTGAATTGCCTGCTCCATTGTCTAACCATACTGTCACACATAATGTTGCATCCATACACAAGACCCAACTGGTGATAGATGTCTGCTGGAGACTACCTTTGAGAGTGCAAAAATTGGATGACAGCATGAACCTCACAGTTGACAGGAGACAATATCAGAGCAGGCATTTTCACCTAGCACAGCACAGTCACCACTGCCGTAGCAAGACTGAAGCTTTACTCCATTATTTGCACATACTTTCTATCTACTCCTGCAGAGCACAGTCACCACTGCCGTAGCAAGACTGAAACTTTACTCCATTATTTGCACATACTTTCTATCTACTCCTGCACATGTGCATTTCTATCCAACTGGTGGTACCATCTCTGGATGCAATTGGAACTTTCCCTCTGGATGGTAATTTAATCAAAATTGTTAATAGCAAATCAAAATATAAGGTTAGTAGGTACGGGGAGGAGGCCTTTATGAAAACCTTAAGACACTTAAATACTAAGTTTCATATTTAACCGACTTTTTGGTTTTGAGTTTGCTGTGCATAGATACATCTGCTTGTGCACAGATTCACATATACACAAGCCTTTTTCCAAAATTGCTTTATATATAGGAAGTCTTAAAACATGTGTTTTCAATGAAATCATATCAAATTTTTGAGTAGAATATAATACTTTCTCTAAGTACTGTAAGTCATAGTGCAAAAAGTAAAAAGGCAAACAATGAAAACTGCCCTTATTTCTGTGTACACATTGACACTGGAAACTTGATATGAACGGCGATGACAAAATGAAGCTTAAGGCTCTTGCACAGACATGTCAGTGAATCAACTGTCAAGCTATATGGAATTTAGACTAATACTTTGAGACTCTGTGGGTACAGTTTTAAGATAGGACAGTGTCAACAGAATCTCATCTCATCTATAAGGCATAGAAAATACTTCTAAATAAGTATATATTAGATAACTGCTAAAGATCTTGAGTAAATCGAGAAGCGAAAGTGTAGCAAACAAATTTGGATAAGCAGTAAATTTGATCCATAATTTAAACATGAAAAATTCAATGCCACTGCTGGGATTTGAACCACGGATATCTTGGTTTCCATTCAGTCGCCCTTGCCCATTAAGCTACCATGGCCAACTTGCTGTCAGGACACTAAATTCTCCACTAGAGGCTCTCGCATTTGAGATACACCGTTTGTGGCGACTTACTATCGTAAGTACTTAAGTAAAAGCCCCTGGTGGTTTACCGGGGAAATATGAGTCAAATGGAGAATTTAGTGTCATGACAGCCAGTTGGCCATGGTAGCTCAATGGGTAAGAGCAACTGGACGAAACCAGGAGATCTGTGGCTCAAATCCCAGCCATGGCATTGAATTTTTCATGTTGACTCTATCAAAAACCTTATCCTATATACAGCTAGTGTGAAGAAATGATTAATTTCCATCAATTAACTAAAATAATAAAGAGTTAAATGATGAAGCCTGGGACTCAAGTACTTACGATAGTAAATTGTCACAAACGGTGTATCTCGAATGGGAGAGCCCCTAGTGGTTTACTGGGGAAATATATGAGTCAGATGGAGAATTTAGTGTCATAACAACAAGTTGGTCATGGTAGCTCAATAGGTAAGCACAACTGGATGGAAATCAGGATATCCGTAGTTCAAATCCCTGTCGTGGCATTGTATTTTTCATGTTGACTCTTATGTTCCAATGTCTTTATGATTTATTGAGAATAGTATCATTGCAATTACCATTTGTATTTTATTGTATTGTATTTATTTCATCCTTTGGAACATAATACATATGTTATAGGACACGTCAGTTCAAGATACAAAGATAAATATAAAAAGTTACATAAGACTAAAAACTGTAACAGATACAGGATCCAACAAATGTCTAAAGTAGAAAAAGCAAATAAATATAAACTAGAAAAAGACCATAGAGAAATTCTATATAAAAGTAATTGTTCACAAATGTGGAGTTTAGTCTACTTCATGATGTAATTCAATTCAGTTTGCTGTAAGACCATTGAATAACCATGGACAGACTGATAGATCAATAATTTTATCTTTCACATGCATCCACACTTGTTTTAAAGAGTTATCTTTACATTTAAGTTAATGAGTTATCTTTACATTTCACTATATAATTTATCTTTAAATATAAGTTCTTTTTTTTTTTTTTTTTTTTTTTTTTTTTCAGTTTCTGTGCAACTTTAGCAGGCAGTGAAAATGATATGAGATTTGTTTACTGTGCTGCATGCATATGTTATATGCTTAATGACTGGTCAGGAATGAATGAAGAGAAGACAATCAACTATATACTTAATAGCATGGTAAGTTAAGATCCTTCTTGGTTTTAAATTAGATTAACCTGTTAATTAAAGCCCGCCTCGGTAGCGTAGATGGTAGCATGTCTCCCTCACGTTCAAGAGGTCCCGAGTTCGAATCTCGGTCAGGGTGAGTTACCAGGATAAGGTTGTTTCCAGGTTTCTCCCTTATCCTGAAAGACGAATGTTGGGTAACTCTAAGCTCTATGAACCCTGGACTCATTTGAGTTTCATTTCCCCCATTCCATTCATCGTCTGATATTACTTAACGTTGGAGGACATAAATACAAAAAAAAAACTGTTAATTAATAAATAGCTAATTGAAATTTTGCAATCTTGAATGTCGCACAGCATATTTTAGCAACATCATTTTTTGTAGTGATAATGTTCTTTGGTCATGTGTAATTTGACTTAAATGTTCATTAAAATTTGTTGTGTATTTTAGACTTTGTCGTAAATGGCAGTGTAACAGTTTAGTAATTCATAGCTTAACTGCAACCTAATGCAGACTTATATCCAACCCTACAGTGTGCTGTTGTATTTCAAAACATTATTCATCCATTAAATACACAGGATTTCAAGGACAAATTAAAATTACAATTTCTATGTGGATGTATATAGAATGCATCTAGCATAGCATAGCATTGTACTACATATAAACTCTTCCAGACTGTAAATCCATCTGTTCTTTATTGCTTTTGTAGTGAGTTCAGCTGTTTTAAACACTTCAGTTTCTGTAAGTAACTTATTATACAGTCTTTTCCCATGTTTATCATACACCATTTGTTTAGTGTACCCTAAATAAGGATCTGAAATATTTGTCATTGTTTTTTTATATATATTTGCAGAATATTTCTTAAATGCATTCAACATTATTATACCAACTTGATTGAAAATTAATTTGCGTGTCTCTCTACTCTGTACTTTTTCCGTTTCTCTGAATGCTCTTTTTTTTAACATTGAAAATCTTTTTAATTTCTACTGCTGTGATATTTCCCCATAGCTTTTGCCATATTTTTATGTGCAGGGTTTATGCTCTTTGTACTTCATTTTCTTATTTTAAAATGCACTCAAATTGTCTTTATATTACATAAAATGTAATTATTTGTTACATACTTCACTTATCTTTTAAGAAATTGATGAAAATTTCCATAGAATTTAAGAATCTAGTTTTACAAACTTTGTTTGCATTATCAGTCCATATTTCCTTCGTTGTCATCATTACTGTCACTAGATCTTGTATTCTTTTTGTATGAGGGCTGGTCAACAAAAACTGAGACTGATTTTTTCCTGTAGCTTCTGTGATAGTTTCGTATCTGTAACAAATATTTGAAAAGAGCAGGTTTTTATATATAATGTCGGTAGATGACAGCACTCTTGTATTGGTAGGTTCGTAGTAATGCTCTATTTTGTAGACCCTATGTGCATTTTGCATACCAGACACTGGAGGTGACACGAGAGGAGCAGTACAGTGCAATCAAATTCTGTTTTTGTTTGGAAGTAATGAGTCTGTAATTTTCAAACACAAACATCACTTAAATGTTTTCGTTTAAACCATACAGCCACCATAACTTAAGAAAAGCTGAAGCAAGCATACAATGAAGATGCACTACCTCGTGCAGCAGTGTTTAGGCTTCTGCTGTGACTGAAGTCAACATCAACATCAACACAGCTGCTGTGACTGTCCGAGAGGATCGGCATACAACATTACATAACCTCAATGAAGTGTTGAGAGTTTCATATGGCAGTGTGTTTACAAGTATGCATGACCATCTCCATATGACCCGAGTTTGTGCTCGTTGGGTTCCACGTCTGTTGACTCCTGAACAAAAGGCTGTGCGAATGGAAACAAGCCATGAGGTGCTGCATCTCTTTGCTGATGGAGGGGATGCATTTTTTAAATTGATTATCACCGGTGATGAGTCATGGCTGCATCATTATGATCCTGAAGGAAAACAAGTGAGCACAGTGTGGAAATCGCCAGGTTCTCCAAAACCAAAAAAGACAGAAGTTGTTCCAACTGCAGGGAAAGTGAAGGTGTTTGCGCCATTATCGTCATTTGTTCCGGCGGGCGCATGAATATTTCACTTGGCGCCGGTTATGCGGCCAGCCAATCATGTGACTCGCCAGCGCGCAAAAAAGAGGCTTCTTCTTCCTTTAGAGTTACAGACATGTTGAGACATGTGATGTGCTTCATTGTGTGGCTGCGTGCAGCTTGTTGTTGCAATGAAAGAACCGTTTTAGTTTATCTCAAATATTAAATGTATTATTGTCTTCTTCATGATTATTCACATAAGAAATGTAGCGTGTGCAATAAATTTATCTAGTGATATGAGTACAGCTCTATCGAGTACAGTCCACAAAATCAGTTTCCTTGGTTACTGCTAAAATCAAGGTGGTCCTCCGCATTAAATTAAGCACGACACGAACATTGGTCCTTCACGGGCGGATATTTATTGTGCAACGCAACAGTTTCTTCTGCATGGATGTACATCATTGGGCCCCAGGACGCCAGGCATCGGGATCTACGCAGCAGATGATCAGCATTTCATTCGCAACGATGCAGAAGCCTGCATCGCAACACATTTCAGGTCAGAACATTCCTTTTCTTTCTTTCTCTCCTTTAAGCAAGTCTCATAACCATTCAATATGGAGCAGGATTTGAAAGCTCTTGTCAAAAGAAGGGGTATAATCAAAAGAGAATTTACCTTTGTTCGAAAATTTCTTGATAAATTACCAGAACAGGTCAACATTTTCATATTGAGAGCTAATTTCGATAACTTAAGTGAAATTTGGGACAAATATGAAGCTATTCAGACCCAAATTGAATCTCTTGTGGAAGCGGAAACTGAATTAGATATGCATGCAGAACACAAGGAGAAAACAAACAGTTACATCGAATTGAAGGCTGATTTAATACAGGATCATGAACAGCAAGAAAATGGTTCTGGACATTCGCAGCACACAGTGCAGTCGCAATCGAAACAAGCAGCTAAAGCTATCAAACTGCCTGTGATACAATTACCTAAATTTGAGGGTGATGTCACTCATTTCAAGCATTTCTATGACACATTTACAAGCTTAGTGGTAAGCAACCAAGCTTTAGATGCTATTCAGAAATATCATTACTTACTTTCCTCTCTCAAGGGACAAGCTCATTCACTAATACAGAACATACCTGTCACTAGTGAAAATTTTGATGTAACATGGGAGCTCATATGCTCACACTATAACAATACAAGACTAATAGCTACAGCTCATATAAAAAATTTATTAACACTACCAGTAATGCATAAGGAAACAGTAAATGAACTACGTCCCTTGCTCAACCATTTTCAAAATAACTTGAATGCCATTGAAGCATTAAAGCTTGAAGTGCCTTTGCATGAAATCATTTTAATGCAACTTCTCCTAGAACATTTGTCTGACACCACACGCAGAGAATGGGAGAGTAAAATAGATTCTCAAAACTTCCCTTCTTTGAAGGAGCTTACGCAATTTTTATAAGCAAGAGCACACTCTTTTGAATTGCTTGCTAACACTGCATGTAACAAGACAGTAGTTAAGCCTAAGATTGATTTACACTCTGCTAAGCCCAACAGCAGAGACAGTAAACACTCTTACTTATCCACGAGTGATCGTGTATGTCCATTTTGTCAGTGCAATCACATGCTACATAATTGTGATAACTTCAAAAACCTTAATGTGCATAAGCGTTGGACTTTCATTAAATCCAAGCGCCTTTGTGCCAATTGCTTTGCTCCTAATCACATATCAAGTAAATGTAATCGTGCCTCATACTGTAATTGTGGCTCATCCACTCACAGCAAGTTGCTTCATGATAGTAACAGAGAAAATGCTTCAGGTGCAACTTCATCTAGTCCTGTAAATGATTCTACTAGAACGATTGACGCGCCATCTAGCTACTGTTCTTTTAAATCAAAATCCACACAGCAGGTTTTGCTTGCCACCGCAATAGTGCAAGTGGAAGACAGATATGGCAATCTCATACAATGTAGAGCACTTCTCGACTCTGCCAGTCAATCCAATTTCATAACTGCAGATCTTGCAAAGCGCTTACAGCTTAACAAGGTGACAGCTGATATGCCTATCAATGGTATAAATGGCACCATTTCTACAGCCACTCACCATGTTCAGGTCAATCTGAAATCTATGGTACATGATTTTAAGACTAAAATTGAATATCTAGTACTTCCTCGTATAACAGGAAAACTACCTTCCACATATATCAATTTGTGCAACTGGAATATTCCTTCTAGCATTCCATTAGCAGATCCTAGGTTCAGTATTCTTGATGAAGTTGAAATCCTGATCGGAAGTTCCTTATTCTTCGAGTTATTGCATGTGAAAACCTTAAAGAAACAAGGACATCCTATACTAGCCAGCACAGCCCTCGGTTGGATAATATCAGGCCCTATTCCAAGGTCATCATACAAGTACAAGGCTAAGTCTTCGCCTCAGCATAATTTCTTCATCAGCACTGATAACCTTTACATACAGTTAAGACGTTTCTGGGATTTGGAAGAATTTCCTCAGCATGTTCTTACTAAGGTGGAAAAGGAGTGTGAAGAATACTATGTAAAAACAACCACTCGTAATGCCGATGGTAGCTTTACAGTTCGTCTACCCGTCAAGGAGGACAAAAATCGCTTAGGTGAATCTAGACAGCAAGCCATCAATCGCTTTATGCACTTAGAACGACGTCTTCAAAACGACATCACACTTAAAGAAGATTACACTCAATTTCTCTCTGAATATGAATCCATGGGGCATATGAAGCAAGTGTCACCACCAAAGGAAAGTGAACCTTGTTACTATCTTCCGCATCATGCAGTTTTCAAACCTTTGTCTACTACTACTCGCACCATAGTGTTATTTGATGCATCTGCGCAGTCATCTTCAGGACTATCCTTGAATGATGTGCTGAAGTTGGGTCCTACTATTCAGGATGACCTTACCTCCATAATTTTACGCTTCAGAACTTATCGCTATGCATTCTCAGCTGACATTTCTAAGATGTACCCCGAGTGAAAATCCATCCTGATGATCAAGATCTCCAAAGAATAGTATGGCGAGAAAACAAAGAAGAACCTATCAAGGACTACGCTCTTACTACAGTCACATATGGTACCAAACCTGCATCCTTTTTGGCCATAAGGACTTTGCATCAACTAACTTCAGAGGAAGAGGCTAAATATCCACTAGCTTCTCAAGCTATCCGTGAATCCTTCTACGTAGATGATTGCTTATGTGGTCATAATGATCTACAGCAAGCTTTACATATTCAGAGGCAGCTACTTCAGATGTCAGACAGTGGTGGATTCCCACTTAAGAAATGGTGTTCTAATCATGAAGATATTTTAAAATCCATTCCACCGGAACACAGAGAGACACAACTTCCACTTTCTTTGGATAGCAGTGAAAATGCGCATGCCCTTGGTTTCCTATGGCATCCTGGAACAGATCAATTCCAGATACAAGCCAATCCAATTCTTCAGGATAATCTAAATTCTAGCTACACCAAACGAAGCATACTTTCTGTCATATCATCTATTTTTGATCCTTTAGGCCTAGTGAGTCCTATTGTCATAAATGCCAAGATGTTTCTACAATCTCTTTTGTTGGAAAAACTCGGTTGGGATGAATTGATACCATCTCACCTCATCCAACAATGGCTAAATTTCTGT
Source organism: Mantis religiosa (assembly GCA_030765055.1). Taxonomy (NCBI): domain Eukaryota; kingdom Metazoa; phylum Arthropoda; class Insecta; order Mantodea; family Mantidae; genus Mantis; species Mantis religiosa. The sequence goes on along the minus strand of CM060952.1, from coordinate 49,807,318 downwards.
GAGACATTGTCCATCATTCATGCTATACGTATTCCAAGACACGTCCTAATCACAGGTACATTAAGGGACATACAAATACATGGGTTTAGCAATGCCTCAGAAAAGGCTTATGGTGCCTGTATTTATCTTCGTTCTATAAACAGCTGCAATGAGGTGAAAACCAGACTTCTTTGCTCCAAATCCAAGGTTGCACCATTAAAGAAACAAACCATTCCTCGGCTCGAACTTTGTGGTGCTTTACTACTCGCTAAACTTTACAAGGTTGTAGCTAACCTTAAGCTGCAGACTTCACAGAACTATCTATGGACAGACTCTATGATTGTTCTAGCATGGATTAAATCCAACCCACACAAATGGAAAACTTTTGTAGAAACAGAGTTTCACAAATACAAGAGTTATCAGAAACTGCTGCTTGGCGATTTGTAGCTACTCAAAATAATCCAGCAGATCTCATTTCGAGAGGAGTTTCGACTAAACCTCTTGCCTCAAATGACTTGTGGTGGAAAGGTCCTGATTGGATCTCACAACCCTTTGCATCTTGGCCAGAACAACCCAAACGATTAGATATTCAAGATGCTACTGAGCAACACACTACTGCATGCTTGATGGTCACTACAGAAAGTGATGATATCATTTCTCGTTTTTCAAAATTGTTACGCCTGCAGAGAGTGACAGCATACATGCTGAGATTTGCATTCAACTGTAGAAACAGCAACACGAGACGGCAAGGTCCTTTCTCAGCACTTGAGCTTCAACAGTCATTGCACTGCTGCATTAAACTTGCTCAACAATCAGCTTATATCACAGATTAACTTTAAAGAGAGTCGATTAAAGACACTAGACAACACTTACTTTTAAATTTTTCCGGAACATGTTTCAGAGGCTTTGCCTCTATCATCGGCCGGCTCTCGACTGGTTCTCGTTGGTGTAGCTGACGATATTTTGTCACAGGTCTCCTCTGGTGGCGGTTCAAGGAACTTGCTGAACAAATCTTTCTGGGGGATGTCGAAATTGAATACTTTGTTCCTATTTTTTGAAATGAAGATTTGTTCCCATGTGGATAGTTCTTGTTTTCCTGATGTATGTTTCAGTAGTTTTGGTTCTGGATTTATGTTGTGGTTTTTTTCCCAAAAATGTGTGGCAACTGCTGATTTTTCTAATTGTTTATATTTTATGTTTCTAAAGTGTTCCTTTGCTCTTGTTTCTAAATTTCTTTTTGTTTTTCCAATATAAATTTGACTACAGTCATTGCATTCAATTTGATATATACCAGATTTTTTGTTAGATGGAATGGCATCTTTGATGTTTGAGCAAATTAGGTTTTTTAAGGAGAAATGGTTGACTGGTGCTAGTTGAATATTTTGTTTTTTGAAGACTTTTTTGAATTTATCATAGGCCCATGGATGGTAAGTGAATTTTTTGAAAACCATATTAGTTTCTGTAGCTGAGAGAGTTGTGGTTTCCTTTAGTAGCTTCTTCTTTTTTGCTAAGCTCACTTTTTTGTCCACTAATGATTTGGGAAAGTTATTTTTTTGTGCTATTTCAATTATTTTGTTGTATTCTGTTTTGTATTCTTCTGCTGTGAGAGGGATGTTGACCAGTCTGTGTGCTAAACTATTAAAGATTGCCTGTTTGTGGGATCTTGGGTTGTAGCCATTAGCTTTTATGTAGTTGTCTGTCTGTGTTGGTTTTCTGTAAATGCCAAAGTTTAGTCTGTTTTTATTCCTCATTATTTTTAGATCCAAAAATGGTAAATGCTCATCTTTTTCTATTTCTACAGTGAATTTGATGCTTTTTTCTTGGATATTTAAAAGTTTTAGTGCATCACTGATGTGTTTTTTTGGTACTATTGCAAAGATGTCATCTACATATCGTTGCCAGAGTTTGAACATCCAAGGGAAACCTTTGTTGATCCTTATTTCTAATGCACTCATGTACAGATCGGCCAGGAAGGGTGATAGGGGGTTGCCCATTGCTAACCCTGAACCAGTTAATCAACTCCCACCGTTGATAGAATAATGGCTCAAATCACTTGGAATGGCATCATCTGAAATTTCAGACTACATTGAACTAACCAAATTATGCATAGAACAAAATTTCTTCCAGTTTCAAACAAAATATTATCACCAAATTTCAGGGTTAGCAATGGGCAACCCCCTATCACCCTTCCTGGCCGATCTGTACATGAGTGCATTAGAAATAAGGATCAACAAAGGTTTCCCTTGGATGTTCAAACTCTGGCAACGATATGTAGATGACATCTTTGCAATAGTACCAAAAAAACACATCAGTGATGCACTAAAACTTTTAAATATCCAAGAAAAAAGCATCAAATTCACTGTAGAAATAGAAAAAGATGAGCATTTACCATTTTTGGATCTAAAAATAATGAGGAATAAAAACAGACTAAACTTTGGCATTTACAGAAAACCAACACAGACAGACAACTACATAAAAGCTAATGGCTACAACCCAAGATCCCACAAACAGGCAATCTTTAATAGTTTAGCACACAGACTGGTCAACATCCCTCTCACAGCAGAAGAATACAAAACAGAATACAACAAAATAATTGAAATAGCACAAAAAAATAACTTTCCCAAATCATTAGTGGACAAAAAAGTGAGCTTAGCAAAAAAGAAGAAGCTACTAAAGGAAACCACAACTCTCTCAGCTACAGAAACTAATATGGTTTTCAAAAAATTCACTTACCATCCATGGGCCTATGATAAATTCAAAAAAGTCTTCAAAAAACAAAATATTCAACTAGCACCAGTCAACCATTTCTCCTTAAAAAACCTAATTTGCTCAAACATCAAAGATGCCATTCCATCTAACAAAAAATCTGGTATATATCAAATTGAATGCAATGATTGTAGTCAAATTTATATTGGAAAAACAAAAAGAAATTTAGAAACAAGAGCAAAGGAACACTTTAGAAACATAAAATATAAACAATTAGAAAAATCAGCAGTTGCCACACATTTTTGGGAAAAAAACCACAACATAAATCCAGAACCAAAACTACTGAAACATACATCAGGAAAACAAGAACTATCCACATGGGAACAAATCTTCATTTCAAAAAATAGGAACAAAGTATTCAATTTCGACATCCCCCAGAAAGATTTGTTCAGCAAGTTCCTTGAACCGCCACCAGAGGAGACCTGTGACAAAATATCGTCAGCTACACCAACGAGAACCAGTCGAGAGCCGGCCGATGATAGAGGCAAAGCCTCTGAAACATGTTCCGGAAAAATTTAAAAGTAAGTGTTGTCTAGTGTCTTTAATCGACTCTCTTTAAAGTTAATTTATCATAACAACACTGTTTTCAACACTTCCAAGAAAGGAATTATATCACAGAGTTAACAGAACTTAATGATAAAGGACACATTCCTACTAAAAGCTCATTGAAATCTTTGCATCCATTTGTCGACAATGAAGGTTTACTCCGAGTAGGGGGAAGAATTGACAAAGCTGAAATTTCCTTCCAGTCAAGACATCAGCTCATCTTACCTCCTAAGCATCATCTCACCAAGCTAATTATTGAAACTGAACATGTTAAATTTTTGCATGCTTCCAATCAGCTACTTACCTCTTCTCTTCGACAACGGTATTGGATACCGAGAATAGGAGAAACTCTTAAGCCAGTCCTACACAAGTGCCTGCCGTGCTTCAAACTCAAGGCCAAGGGAGCTCAACAATTAATGGGCAATCTACCTACCTACAGAGTGACTCCAGCGAGACCTTTCCTACGAGTTGCAGTTGATTACGCTGGTCCATTCTTCCTACGTTATGGCTCGCCTCGCAGCAAGAGTCAGGTGAAGGCCTACATAGCTATCTTTGTCTGTTTATCCACAAAGGCAATTCACATTGAGTTGGTTTCAGACATGACTTCTGATGCTTTTGTTGCTGCCTTACGAAGGTTTACAGCTAGACGAGGATTGTGTAAAGAGATCCTAAGTGACAATGGCACAAATTTTGTAGGTGCTAACAACAAACTTAGAGAACTTTTGCAATCTCGCAAGCACCAAGAGATTGTACAAGACTACGCTTCATCTAATGAATGCACATGGCATTTTATACCACCCAGCTCACCCCACTTTGGAGGATTACATGAGGCTGCAGTGAAATCTATGAAATATCATCTTCGCAGAGTAATGGGTACACAAGTACTGACCTATGAACAATTAACCACATTACTAATTCAAATTGAGGCTTGCTTGAACTCCCGTCCATTGCTACGCCTTACTGATGATCCTTTTGATACTTCCTACCTTTCTCCAGGTCATTTCCTCATTGGAGAACCATCACCTTGTTCTGACAATCTGAATCAGTTACAGAAATGGCAACAGCTCCAAGATTGTCTACAACATCTGTGGCAACGGTGGTCAACCGACTATCTACATTCACTCCAGCAGAGGCAAAAGTGGTCCAGCTGCAGTGAAAATCTTAAGGCAGACACCATGATCCTGCTAATGGAAGAAAATTCATCTCCTCTGCGTTGGGAACTTGGAATAATCACTGAGACTCATCCTGGTGGTGATGGTTTAGTGCGGGTAGCTACAGTGCAAACTTCTAAGGGTGAATATAGGCGTCCCATTGTGAAACTGTGTCCTCTGCCAGTTCAAGAACAACAGTGATATTTTTCAAAGTGTGTTTATGTTAAATTAAAAAACTGTTCAGTTTTTTGGGCCCCAGTATGTTTGCGCCATTATCGTCATTTGTTCCGGTGGGCGCATGAATATTTCACTTGGTGCCGGTTATGTGGCCAGCCAATCATGTGACTCGCCAGCGCGCAAAAAAGAGGCTTCTTCTTCCTTTAGATTTACAGACATGTTGAGACATGTGATGTGCTTCGTTGTGTGGCTGCGTGCAGCTTGTTGCAATGAAAGAACCATTTTAGTTTATCTCAAATATTAAATGTGTTGTTGTCTTCTTCATGATTATTCACATAAGAAATGTAGCGTGAGCAATAAATTTATCTAGTGATATGAATACAGCTCTATCGAGTACAGTCCACAAAATCAGTTTCCTTGGTTACTGCTAAAATCAAGGTGGTCCTCCGCATTAAATTAAGCACGACACGAACAGATGGTGATCACATTTTTTGACTGTAATGGAATGATTTACCAGCATGCAGTTCCGTCTCACACTACTGTTACAGCAGCATACTACATGTCAGTAATGGCTACACTGAGGAAGCACATTGCAAAGAAATGACCAGAGCTTTCTCGGACTGGGTGGCGACTTCATCATGACAATGCACGGCCTCACATCAAAAATCAAGTCATGCAGTTTCTGGCTCGATTCAGCATTACCTGTGTACCACATCAACTTTATAGCCTCAATCTTGCACCCTGTGACTTTTTTTATTCCCATCACTAAAGGCAAAGCTTAGGGGTTTTGATTTGAGAACTCTGAAGCAGTGCTCAAGAAAAGTGAGGCGATTCTTAAGGACCTGACAAAGAATGGTCTGCAGCATGGTTCAATGACTGGCAGAAACGCTATAAGAAGTGCACTGAAGTAGGAGGAACTACTTTGAAAAAGATCATGTAAACACTGAATTGCAGTAATAAACATCTGTGGAGAAAAAAAAAAACAGTCTTTGTCGATTAGCCCTTGTATTTATTACCAAACTGAAAATGAAAGAAACTTAGTCATTGGTTTCTGGCAATGAACTAAGAAGAGATTTAAAGATATATAGAAATTATTCAGCAACATACATGAGTAAAGATCATTAGAACCGTACATACAAATAAACACATGGCAAAAGGAAATGGATGTCGATAAATTAAATAAAGAACAAAGAGAGTATAGCTTGGGTACAAGCAGGTGTGTTGAGATTAAAAGCTTAAGAAAAGGCCTCCAACAGAATCATTGTCCATTAAGTGAAGGAAAGGAAAGTATTAAATATATGGTTTATGAATTAAAGGAGATCTGGTATATACGGGAAAGGGTTGAAAATAGAAAGGTAGCCTCTATTAAACTCTTTAGTAAGAATAGGTGAGTATTTGGCAAAAGCAAAAATAAAATGGTTATTAGCAAAAAGTGAAGTAAAAGAAACATAAGTTTATCGATTGTTTTATGAAATATTTATTATTATTATTATTATTATTATTATTATTATTATTATTATTATTATTATTATTATTATTATTATTATTATTATTATTATTATTATTATTATTATTATTATTATCATCATCATCATTATCATTATTATTAATCATAATGTCACGAGGCGCCTATTACATGGTGAGAGAGAAGCAGGGAGTGAGGGAGACGGATAATTTTAAAACCACACCTACGCCCATGCGCAGCGCTAATGACATGCCGAAGAGAAACGGAGATGGTCGAGACAATTCTTGCTCCATCGTGAAATACGTAATGCTTCGTGAGAAGTCGGGAAACTTCCAGAACCAACGATTGGTGAACAAAAGCGACTACACTGGTCAAGGACAGTCAGGTTTCGGCAAGGAGCCGAGTGAGTGAGTGTAGTGTGGACCTGCGGCAGACAGACTGCATTGTGTATGTTACGTAATTCTGCTGTTGTACAAAATTAATTCTACGGAAATAAAGAACATTTTGAATTTCTGCTAGTTGGACTTTTAATTCTACGAACCCACAAAGTCACAATAATATCATGATAACATTACAAGTTTAAGATATTAAGGAAACGTTGGGTGAGAACAAGGCTAGATAACAGCCATATTTTTTGTATTAAATAAATAAAATTAAGAAACTGAAGATAAGCCTAATTTTAATGTCATTTTTCAAAACAATAGTATCACTCATCCAATACTTTTCAACTGACTTGATTACAATTTACAGTAGTCTACAAATTTCAGAAAATCTTAAACAATATGGCATTCATTTTGCCCAAAAAATAGTTGCTCCTATGAATAGAAAGTTAAATTTTAAATTTAAAAAGACTGTATAAATATTAAAAGCAGAAGCATTATTAACAGTGAAGTATTCTTCATTTTTGAGTTTGATTTATGAGTCACTATGTTTACACTCAAACTTCACTTACTTGTTGTATAATTGAAACGTTTTCAAGATCATTCGATCTCATCCTCAGCTGTTTGGTGACTAAATGAACATTCCTCTTCTTCCACTACTACGGAGCTCCGATCACTCTGCCAACTGGTGTTAGGGGCACTAAGTTTTAATACTTCACTTAATGCCGGGATTACAAAATTTATACCTTTATCACGGTTTTTTGTTATGAATATTTTTTCCCAAATATCCAATTCTATGGGTGTACTTAAAGATTTTAACAGTTTAATGTTGTGGCCAATGTTGTGGTTTTCTGTCCAAAAATGGTGTGAAACTGCAGATTTTTCTGTTTGTTTCAACTTAATGTTCCTCTGGTGTTCTTTTTGCCTGGTTAACAAGTTCCTCTTAGTTTTTCCTATGTAGCTTTTTTCACAGGTTTCACAATTTATCTGATGAATTCCTGAAAATTCTTGAAAACGTTTCAGTTATACAACAACAAGTAAGTGAAGTTTGAGTGTAAACATAGTGACTCATAAATCAAACTCAAAAATAAAAAAGACTGACTCATATAATAAGATCTGAAGCTTTCCTGGCAACAAATATGCCATTGACCCTGGCTGAGATTCGAACTTGGAACCTATTGAATGTGAGGCAGACACGCTACCATCTGTTCTACCGAGGCAGGCTCTCAACCTTTGTGATCTCGTCAGTGACTGCAGACAAAATCCTTTCCAAAGGCAAGAAAAGTCAGTGGCAGGTTTTATGTTGTTTCCTGGTTTACATATCTTACCCTCTACTTCATCATCAAATGTGTTAAGTTAATGTCCATCATTGCCATCTGAGTTTTCAAAAAATAAGAATCTATGTTACAATAAAAATTTAGAAAAAAGAAATACATTCTGGACACATAAAATCAAATGTTTAACTTATGAAGATTAAATTTTTATGTACTAAAACTGAAATTTAATGCCTATTTTACAATATATTGCCTGGTTTAGGTGTCTAAAAATTGCTTTTAATTTAGACAATTAAATATGAGATCCAGTTATATAAACTAATGAAAAGTAAATAGCATTTTTGAAAAGCTATTTCAAAAATATATATTTGCATACATAGTTAACGTAAGACATGTAGGCAGGGGATACTCAAGAGTAAACATCAACAGTTCCACTAAAATTTGAACATCTATAATCCCAAGTCATATTTAATGCTTATGAAAGAAAATATGTATGAAAGGTTCTATAACTAAAATAATTACTGAGATGTACTCTGTTCTTTTCAGTCTTATGACCATGGAATAGCCCAAGGTCCTGAGTTAGAATCCCATGGAGGTACAACATACTGTGCTATAGCTACATTAGAATTAATGAATCAGTTAAAGACTTCCTTTACAGCAAAACAGGTAAGCTTAATACAATATCTTTAATTTTATGCAGTAAAACCTCATTAATCTGGACCCCTTTAAACTGGATTTTGCTTAATCTCGACAAGCATCCTTTAAAAAAATAGTGTGAATTGCTAACCTAAATTATAGTACTGCTTTAAGGCAAACTTAAGGAAATTGTTCATTTTATTTTTGCACAGATGTACAATAGGAATACCAGGAATACATTGACAGTGGTACATTAGACTGTCTCCTTCCCACACTCTAACCATACCTGCGATAAGTCTTGCAACTCTTGTCAGAAAGGTTAGATTAGCACTTGCCTTACTCAGTCATTAAGCTAAATAAACAAATCAAGTGCATAATGTCGTTTATTAAATCTACAATATCATTAGGAAAACGTAAGCATAAATTACTTACAATACATGAGAAATTGAAAATTATTGAAAGGCTTGAAAATGGTGCCGCTGTTGCATGTGTATGTTTACCTAGTCTTGCAATAAATACTGTTACAAATTTTTGACACATCCGGTTTGGCAAGTAAACAACTGCGTGTGTGCACACCTTATCCTTGAACCATTGTTAGATTGTCTTTGAAAGAGGAAGTATTTAGCTCCAGGTTTCACCATGGAATGGGGTGATTATGAAAATCATGTAGCCATCATTGTATTGCATAAAGTTGGAAAATCTGCAAGTGATATTTTCTAGATGCTACAAAAGCTGAAAGTCAGCCATATATATGTGTACCGCACCATTGAGCGATTTACTGCAACTGGAACTGTAAAGGTTCGGTCGAGGGAGCATCGACCATGCAGTATGAGGACTCCAGCGGCACAAAAAGCAGTAGCGGCTCATGTTTGGATAAATCCTGTGCGGAAGCAAGTTATCTTGTCCCGTGAAATGAACATTTCAAAAAGGGCAATGTCAAGGCTTCTGTCAGGACTTCTAAGGACTTGTCACCGTCATAAAGGACATTATCTTGATGCACACCTAAAGAAGCTGAGAGTGCTTAAATGTTGACGTCTCCTACAGCGCTATGCTCAAAGTGGTTATCGGAACATCCTCTTCACCGATGGAAAATTTTTCACCATTGAGGAGTCTTTCAATGTGCAAAACAACAGAGTTTATGCATCATTATCTCGGGAAGCCAGTAATAAGGTTTCTAAAGTTCAGAGGGCCCATCATCCCTCTTCAGTGATGGTGTGATGGGTGGTGAGTTATTCTGGTACCACCCAGCTACATTTTTGCGAAAAGGGCATTAAAACCAGCACCAGTGTGCATGAAAGCACTGTTTTGGAGCCTATTGTTAAAACCTTGAGTGGCACATTGTTTCAAAACCAACGATGGACTTTCCAGCAGGATTCTGTCCCTGTCCACAAGGCCAGGTCCAGGCAAGCATGGCTTCAGCATCATATCCATGACTTCATTTTGTTTGAAGATTGGCCCAATAGCAGTCCAGACCTGAATCCATTGGACTACCAACTGTGGTCACATCTTGAGGGCATTGCTTGCAAGAGGAGTCAACTCACCATTGGAAGTTTATAATGTTCCTTGTCAGCAGTAGCAGATTTCCCCCTGGATGTCATCCGTTCAGCTATAGATGAGTGGCCACAAAGACTCAGAGCCTGTATCCGTGCAAAAGGTGGCCATTTTGAAAAGTGATTGGTTCTATGTGTAACGAATGCCTGTAGGTACAACATACTAAAAGCCAATTAAAATATTTTGCATGAAATTTGCATTTTTCTTTTTTCAAGTTGTAACAGTATTTATGGCTAGACCAGGTAGAATATGGAATCACAAAACAAGCTGTTTTGCACATAAAAAAGAAAACAAGTGAACTCTTATCATTTCTTATTAAGTGTAATGTAAATGAGGGAAATTGTGAAGTCAAGCGAATGCGGCAGCCAGTTGAACAAAAGATAGAAGATGTGATGTACAAGTGGTACCAACAAATTCATGCAAGCGGAATTGCAGTGAGAGGTGTTGAAATTCAAGCTGCTGCCAAACAACTTGGTATTAATGGATTTTTATCTAGTTTGGGCTGATTATACAGATTCCGTAAGCATCATAAGGACTGGAACTTAGGCAGAGTGCCATTTTAAATGTGTCAAATCTTTCTTCAATTTGAAAGTGAATTCTACCTTTATTATACCTTTGTGATTGAAATGCCACAGTTTTATGTTGTCTTTTTCTGCCTTTTTCAATATAAATACCTATAGATAGAGTCAACATGAAAAATTCAATGCCATGGCCGGGATTTGAACCATGGATCTCCTGGTTTCCATCCAGTCGCTTTGACCCAGGAGATTCGTGGTTCAAATCCCGGCCATGGCATTCAAATTTTCATGTTGACTCTATCTATCAAAGATCTTAGCCTATATACGGCTAGTGTGAAGAAATGATTAATTTCCATCAATTAACTAAAATAAATACCTATGTTACCAATAAATACTTTTTGTTGCCTTTATTTCATTATTTATTTAATATTAATTAATTATTAAATATTTCTTTTAGGTATATTTTATTTCAATAACCAGTAGTCTGTGACAATGAAAGTTACTTCGCCAGATGTATATTATTGTCTTTAAGTTGCTGACAACATAGGCGTCCTTCATTCAATTCATTATTTTCTTTGCAACAGTGAGTGCTGCCGCACAAATAATGTGTAGATAACAGAAAGCATTTGAACTACTGCTTGTGTTTATTTTAAAAGTAAAAAATGAATATGTTCTAACTTTGTTTTTCTTTCAGTTTTCATTGTGACATCATTGTAGCAAGGAGCAAGATGTTGAAATTCAGTATTTCCTTAAGCAATAAATTACAAAGTTACGGTAATACTTCTGGATTTGATGTATTTTGTACCACTCACATTCCAAATATGCGAAGTCATTGGCAACTACGAAAACAAGCACATTATATCATTACATATTGACACAGTCTAAACACAAAAATACACTTTCTAAGGCTACTCGGAAGAAGATTTCTTTGCTTTCAATAGTAATTGCAACGAGTTGAAAATTCCAATTTGCATTCAACTTATGTATAGCTCTCCTTAGTGCCAGAATCCATTTGTTTAAATTACAGAACCCTATATTAACACAGTTTTTGGTGAAATATACTAATCAATCTATACCTAGCGAGTCAAGTTTGCGAAAATTTTGGTTAACTAAATTTTACGGTGATAAAATGAAAATCGTTAAAGATTAAATGAAAAATAATGTGATCTGGATTTCTAGCATCAAGTCAGTTCATACTATGGGTCGTTTCATTGCTGTTATTGGACTATTAAATCCTACAGAAGATGAATCAGTATAACCATTTGCTTACAACACAGTGTCTTGTGAAAGTTAACAATCCAACTATCGCATGTTGGACATCACTAATTCATTAAAGTTGCTGTGATACGACAACATCTTACTTTTGATGTGGGATGCTGCACCATATATGAAAAATGCTGGAATAGCATTAAAAGTGCTATTTTCAAACATGCTTCATGTGACCTGCATAGCACGTGGCTTTCACAGGGTGTCAGAAGAGATAGGATGCTTTCTGAACATTGACAAATTGATTTCCAGTATTAAAATCTTTGTGAAAGCCCAATCAAGAATCCTGACATGTAAGTCCATTGCGCCAGATATAACTCTGCCCCCCCTCAAGTGAAAAGTGACCTTCCTTTCATTATGGCCAAATTTGGGTTCTGCCACAAGTGATCTGCCAGCTTCAAGAAAGAGGACAGCCTTTAACAAAGTCAGTGAAAATTATGGATGATGCAGCACAAAGCCGACAGTGTATCAGGAAAATGGCATTCATCAGTTAGCAAAAAGTGTAAAAAAAGTGTTATCTAAAAATCGTGATGTGGATGAACTTAGAAACATTTAAAAAAGTTCTACAATGTGACAATTCTGTTGCGATTGAAATGGATCCTACAATGATGCTATATTTTAGATTTGCTCCAATAACTTCTCTCGATGTTGAGGTCATTTTCTCGTATGAAAAATGTTTTATCTATCAGACTCAACATGATCCTAGAAAACTTAAAAAAGCATTTGGTTGTTATATGCAACGAATAAGGCATTGTAATCAACAGGCATTTTTAAAAAAGTATTTCATTTTTGTGTTAATTACAAAACTAACATTTTGTTAAAAAACTTTGAAGTTCTTTAAAATATGACGATCAATGTATTGAATAGTGTAACGTGTTAACAAATGTGTTTTTCTAATTGCCTTTTATTGCCTTTTTTAGTATTTGTAATACCTTTTGCCCTGCCTATTTTAATGATTTATAATGCCTAAACTTCCAGTCTCTGGTCATCATAACATTACAAACAAAAGAATGTTTGGAGAGATCTTAAGTGCTGATACATCAACTGTTGATCCGTAACAGCTAACAAAGTAACGGCTATTCATATTTCACTCCAACACCTTCTATACAGAATAGATAAATTCAAAAATGCTGTCATACTTGCTGATTCTAAAGCAGCATTATGTGCAATAAGTTCATATAAAATGAGGTCAATCCAAATTAAAGAATGTCAGAAAATGATCCAACAACTTCAAAAACTACAGAAAATAATTATATTACAGTGGATACCTGCACATTGTGGAATTGCTGGAAATGAATCAGCTGATTTTCTTGCCAAAAAAGGTGCAAATTTAATTCAGAACAAAAGTAAAAACTTACCCTTCACATCCATAAAAAGATTAATTAAAAACAAACATAAAAACAAACAAAACCAATCAATATCTGACAAAGCCAAAGATAAAAAATGGAACATTTTAATTAAAAATCCAGAAATTATTCCAGAAATCCCACGTAAAGCTGCAGCAGCAAATTTTAGATTACTTACGGAACATGATTATTTGGCCAAACACTTACACAGAATGGGAATTTATACAAGTTCAAATTGTTCTCTGTGCAACAAAGAAGAGGAAATGACTGAAGAACATCTTTTAACCTGTGAAGCCCAATCTGCCAGACCCACTACACAGAAATATTGGAGAGCAAGAGAGCTAATGGCTTCATTGCCAAAGCCTAGCATTTGAAAACATCATTCATTTCTGATGGTGTTACGTAAACGAGTGATATTGTTGAAATTAATCATTTCTTCACACTAGCTGTATATAGGCTAAGGTTTTTGATAGTCAACATGAAAAATTCAATGCCATTTGAACCACGGATCTTCTGGTTTCCGTCCAGTCGCTCTAGCCCATTGAGCTACCATGGCCAACATGCTGTGCTGACATTAAATTCTCCATTTGACTCGTATATGTTCCTGGTAAACCAATAGGGGCTTTCGCATTCGAGATGCACCGTTTGTGGCGACTTACTATCATAAGTACTTGAGTCCCAGGCTTCATCATTTAACTCTTATTATATCAGTTAATTGATGGAAATTAATCATTTCTTCACACTAGCCGTATATAGGCAAGGGTTTTTGATAGAGTCAACATGAATAATTCAATGCCATTGTTGGGAATTGAACCACAGATCTCCAGGTTTCTGTCCAGTCGCTCTAACCCATTGAGCTACCATGGCCAACATGCCGTCCTGACATTAAATTCTCCATTTGTTTCGTATATGGGTTAGAGCGACTGGATGGAAACCAGGAGATCCGTGGTTCAAATCCCGGCCATGGCATTGAATTTTTCATGTTGACTATCAAAAACCCTTGCCTATATACGGCTAGTGTGAAGAAATGATTAATTTTCATCAATTGACTAAAATAATAAGAGTTAAATGATGAAGCCTAGGACTCAAGTACTTACGATAGTAAGTCGCCACAAACTGTGTATCTCGAATGCGAGAGTCCCTAGTTGTTTACCGGGAAAATATATGAGTCAAATAGAGAATTTAATGTCAGGACGGCATGTTGGCCATGGTAGCTCAATGGGTTAGAGCGACTGGACAGAAACCAGGTGATCTGTGGTTCAAATCCCAGCCATGGCATTGAATTTTTCACGTTGACTCTATAGAGTGATACTGTTTTTAAAGTCTGTCTAGTTGTAGCAGGCATGTTGTGAAGTACACTGAAATAATTGAATACACATGTTCAACAGATAGAAAAATACAGTCATGTAACTTAATCTTACAAATTAACTTGTCCTTCACTCTGACATGCTTTGATTTGGTTTTCTGACCTTTCCTTCTTCTAGCTTATCTGTTGTTGTAATGTTAGCAACTTCATGTTTCTTCATTACGAAATAAACATCTTTGTTATCCTCACATATTACACATAGCATATTCACCACAAGCCCTAGGTCATACTTAGCCATGTTTCACTTTATTGTGAGATATATCAGATGACATCCTCCTTATTTTGTTCTTGCTGTACCAGCAACATTAGTTTTTCTGTTCATTAGTCTTCTAAAGAGATAAGCAGATCTTTTGATTTTCACTTGATAGGTAAAAATGCAAATATATATATAGTTTCATTGGATAGTGACACTTGTGAACTGTGCTATCATGCAATTTAAATGCCATTACTAATCTATACAAGTACAGCTTGTCATATGATGCAAATGGGTTGAGCATGATGGATGACAATTTATTCATTATTCAAACATTTGTTAAAATTGTAAATTATTCATAGACATTATCTAATCAGAATTATTGTTTTCGAAACTCTATTTAAACAAAATTAAATACAGAAAAAAAAGTTTGAGCTTTATCTTATTTTTATGAAATTAATCATTTTACCTGACCTTTTTATACCTTTTCAGTTGAATGGACTAAAAAGGTGGTGTCTTTCTCGTCAAATATCTGGATTCCAGGGCAGACCAAATAAACCTGTTGATACGTGCTACTCCTTTTGGGTTGGTGCTACACTTAAGGTAAGCTATAGCATAAGGTAAAGCTCTTATGATGTGCTGAATAGCTAACTATTTTGAATTCCAAATACATGTGTCATAAGCTGTAGATATGTGTATATAAGTGGTAACATATGGTGCAATTTTAAACAAATTTTGCAATTATAATTGAGAATGCTGTTATAAAACTTCCTTATGCAACAAATAAAATTTACAGAAATTAAGTTGTTCTAATTAACAAGCAGCAGAAAAATTGCTTACAGTCCATCCGTCCTGGGCTATTTGCAAAGTTTCATAAATATTATTATATTAAATTACAGCCCACAATCATACCTTTGGCTTTTAATGTGGCTCTCAAGCCTTACAAGTTGGAAATCCTTGTTCTAAACTACGAGGGTGGGTCAAAAAGTAATGCCTCCTATTTTTGTTTCTCTTTTAATTGCCAAGAAAATTGAATCCAATTTACATAGCTTGAAAACTACAACATTGACGATTAATTTGCCACTATTCAATATAATCTCCATCCTTTTCCACAGTTCTGGTCCACCTTTTAAATAGGGCATGTATTCCAGTATGGTAAAACACACGGTCTTGCTTTCTAAGCCATTGACGCACAGACGTTTTCACAGCGTCCTCATCTTCAAAATGAATCCCACGATGAACTTCCTTTAGTGGCCCGATCAGATGGAAGTCTGATGGTGCCTGTTCAGGGCTGTATGGGGGGTGAGGTAAGACTTGCCATCCCAATTTCTCAATTTCTATAGTGATGTAACGGTTGGTGTGTGGTCTTTGCATTGTCATGCAAAAGAAGAACATCCGCCTTAGTTTTTGTTGGGCGAACTCGGCAAAGACGTGCTTTCAGCTTTTTGAGAGTTCTGACTTATTGGACAAAATTTATGGTGCATCCCTGCTCCAAAAAATCAATCATAAGCACACCCTCTGCATCCCAAAACACTGTCACCATAACTTTCCCTGCCGACTGCTGAGTTCCCCCCCCCCCCCTCCAGAAACTCCTCTCCCTCCAAATTGAAGCACTGCAAATGTTCGGAGGCTGTTGTTTTCCTTGTTTCTTTGTTTTGGGCGGTTAACATTCTTGGTACCCAATGTGAACAAACTTTTGAGTAACCCAGTTGTTGAATAATCGTCATCACACTGCCTTTACTGAGGGAGGTAATGCGACACAATTCACCTGTTCTTACGCAGTGATCACCACGAATGATGTCATCGACTGGCTGAATGTTACATGGAGTCACTGCAGTCACCAGACTGCCGCTTCGCTTTTCATCTGCCAATATTGTTTGCCCTTCAGCTTCGTTACAGCGACGAACCCACCATCTAACAATGCTGACATCCACCGTTGATCACCATACACATTTTTTAGCCTTTCGTGAATGCGAATTGGCATTTCACCTTTTGCAGTCAAAAATTCAATCACAGAACACTATCTAATACGAATGTCGATGTCAGCCATTTTGCAAGAGGATGCAGTGCTGCCACCTGTTGACTTAGGAAGTTACTGCAGGGGATTGGAGAAGAAGGTTTGAGGAATTGCATCAAATTCAAAGTTTTCACGTAACTTACTTATTTAAGGGGAAAAAAATAGGAGGCATTTGACCCACTTTGACCCACCCTCATATTTAATATAGAGGAAAGTAAGGGAAATACTTTGTTTTTTCAAAACATACTATCATCCAAACTATTATCAGACAAAATCTCTGTCACTGAATAATAGATGATTGTCTTAAGTTGGATAAAATATCTGAGTTGCAAAACAACATAATAATCCAAAATTTTAGTGTCTTGGCAAAAATTTAAACAATTTTACTTCAATAAGAGCAATCAATCTAATTAATACACTAGGGCAGTTCTTAATTACCCATGTTTCAAAATATTTGTTGTTGCTAAGGGAAGTTTGCATTATCATGTACTGTCGTTTGTTACATTTGTGAAAACAAATTTGGTGCTGATTTATAGATTAGTTTTAATTTTACAGACATTTCAATAAGTTGTTCAACATGTCTTTGCTAAAATAGAAAAAGTACAGTATCGTTCAGTGATTCACTTTTTACTTTTGGATGGGAAAACTTGCAAAAAGGTAAAAGTGAAGTTGGATGCTGTTTATGAAGACCTTTTGCCTTCTATGACAGCAGTTAGACATTGGAAAAACTAAAAGGAATTAGAACATTAGGCTTAAGGAGCATGTTAGGAACATCAGGAACAAAGAGCACATATCGGCGGTAGCAAACCATTTTTGGAATAATAATCACAAAATACAACAACTCCATTTAAATAAAAAGTGTTCAGGGTCCAACTGCATTAACCATGTGAGATATTCATAAATAAATAGGAAGAAAAGCTGTTCAATTTTGACACCACCTTTGAAGAGACCACAAACTTAGGATACATCAAGATACCAACAGAGATGCCTCTATTTCCTCCAAGGAGTTCACCAATCAAAATTCAGTAGTCGACATTAGCTGAGGATGTTAGGAAGGTCCTAATGAAATGTATTCTAGGTAAATACTAGCAATATATGGAGCATTGAGTATTAGTTTGACTCAAAATTATATTAGATATTGGTATAACAAATTTAAATGTGGTTGAACATTTGTTTTTGACAAGGAGCAACCAAGATGCCTGCAGATGAGGTTACCAAGGAAGTCATTGAAAAAGTCCACAATATGATTCTCACTGACTGTCAAACAGAAGTTCACGAAGTGGCAGAGGCCATACATGTATTGACAGGAACGCAATTCATATTTTGCATGATAAGTTGGAGATTAGAAGGCTAGACAGTAAGTAGGTGCTGCTAACTTCAAAGTTGATTGGAGCTGATTAAGCAAAATCTGAAGGACTTTTCGCCTTGAGTTGTCACTATTGATGAGACCTAGATGCATACTTAGCTGGGGAAATGCTAAAGATGTATCAAAAATATTTAGACTGCAGAAAAGGGCTATTCGTTATATAGTAAATATTCCTTTGACCACCAGCTGTAAACCATATTTTAAACTATTAAAAATACTTCCATTACCCTGTGTGTATATATATGAAGCTCTAGTTAGGACAAGAATTGTACTTGCTCAATTTGAAACAAATTCGCAGATACATACACATAATACAAGAAGTAAATCAGATCTACGCATTATAAGCCACAATACAACCTTATTCACACATAGCTTCGAACATAAAGCAGTATTATTATATAACAAACTACCCGATGGGATTAAAAGTATAACATCGGAAAAAAGGTTTAAACTGTCTGTAAAATCATTTTTAAGAGAAGGCTGCTATTATTCAGTGGAAGAATACTTAAAACATGATCAACATATCAATGCTTCCTAAAATGATGTTTGTGAATAAATACCTGTGCAACTTCGCAGGTGATACTTGTAATATTCAGAAAAGCTGTAAAAAATATCCTACTAAAAGTAATGTCACAGACAACAGATGAGTTTCTAAGAAGTAAAATTAAATAATAAAGTAAATTTTTTTTTTTTTTTTTTTGTAAAAATTATGTCTCTTACAGCCTAGTTCTTAAAAATGTAATACATTAAACTATTATGTGACCTAAGTTGCCTTATTCTTAATTACTATTTGTATTATTATTCTGTTAATTACTACTGCATTACTAATACTAAATAATACTATTGTATTATTTAACTACTATTGTATTATTTAATTACTATTGTATTACTCATAAGAAATGTATTATTCTTATGGGTACAAATTTGACGAAGCCATGAATATTGTATATTCCTAAGGTGAATAAAACTATCTATCTATCATTTTACTCTGGAAACCAAGCAACAATTAAAACAATGGGTTGCTTTCAGAGAATTTACTCCAAAGTAGCAAAGATGGTCCCATCAGCCGCAAAAGTGATGGCAACCACTTTTTGGGTTACAAAGGGTGTCATACTCATTGACTTCTAGGAAAAAGGAGAAAAGATTACTGGAGCATAGTAAGGTACAGTGGTATGTTTTAGATGTGTCATATGATGTAATGTTGTGCAATAGTTTATGGTCGAGTCCACTTGTTTATTTGTAAGAAAAAGGGTTGTCAGGTTAGTCATCTCGCATCTAACCCTTTAACTTTATGCAGTATGCTGTTGAAAGCAGAGATCTTACCCCCACCTTTGATGTGTATGACGTCACTCGCACACATCGAGCAAGGTCTCGCACCACCTCTAAAAATACCTCTAAGTTACTGGCCCAATTCAACAAGAAGTTGAAAGAGACATGGCTCCATATGGCAAAGAAGAAAGTTCTGTTCCACAGGATAATGCCCCAGCACATTCATCCAGAGTTGCCGCCACAAAACTGCATGAATTGTGTAATGCATAGCTGCCACACACCCATATTCTCCTGTTCCCAGACATAAAGAAATGACTCGCAGGAACAAAATCTAGAGCAAACAAGGTTATCATGGAGACAGAGACATATTTTGCAGAGTTTGACAATGTTTTGGAGGGGTTAAAAAAATGGCAGGAGTGTTAAGAGAAGTGTATTTCCCTAAAAGGAGACTATGTTGAGAAATAAATAATTTGTTTGTGAAAAAACTGGCATCTTCTTTCCTAAGAAAGGTACTTATTGAACTGCCCTCGCAACCTGTGAGAGCTTTGTGTATTTTAAAGAAAGAGTTTATTAATTTGAAATATCAGTGTCATTTTATTATATCCTTTATAATTGAAGTGCTAATTATATAAATGTGACTTCTTTTTTATTTGGTATTTTTAGATCCTGGGTGTTTTTGACATGATGGATTATAAACAAAACAGAAGCTACATCCTGACAACACAGGACCCAATAATGGGTGGTTTCTCCAAATGGGTGGATACAACTCCAGATCCTCTACACACATATTTAGGTAAGTTAATGAATGTAGAAGGCAATTTTGGGACTATATCATCAATGTGGCTTGCCACCTCTGTTGTTTAATTTGTACTATAATAATTACAGTTGAACTTTGTTATCCTTACATTCTGGTCAGCAACAACTCAACTTTATCATGTTTTCTGATTTGATTTGATTTGATTTTATGGTATGAGTACATTTCTCATAAATGTTTCTCAGCCTTGCTTAATATGAAAAATATTGTTAATCCTTTCATTTAACCTCATTTTCAGCATCAGTTTGTACTAAGATTTTCCAACCCTTGCACATTTATACCACTATAATGACAAAATGCATTAACAGTACTTGAAGTAAATTTACATAATTTTCACAAAGCATGCAATTTAGTACAACATAATCAGTAAAAGAAAAGTTTTAATATTGGAAGGGAAAATTAGCAATTCCTGAAATAGAGAATAGAGTTAAAAAAGCTAACACGTGACATCATTATTAAAAGCCCTGCACTTCCTTTGTACAGTTTCTCACATCTTAAGGTAATATGAGGGCTGTTCAATAAAGAATAATCATAATTTCTTTTTAATACGTACCTTTACTCTTCCTCATAATTTTGATGGTCCTTCTCAAAATAGTCTCCACTAAATGTGATACACTTGTCCCAGTGTTTTTGCCAGTTTTCAAAGACATGCTGGAAACCATTTTTTGAGAGATCCTTCAAAATCGCCTCCACAGCCTTCACCACTGCTTCTGATGATGGATAATACCTCCCACGAAGGCATTTCTTCAAGTTAGGGAATAGAAAAATGTCACATAGGACTAAATCCCATGGAAGGGTGAGGGATGCACTTCACATTGATTTTTGCAAGATATTCAGCAACAGCATTGGCAATATACGGCCATGCATTATCGTGGCTCAGCATCCAGCCTGCTTCACGGAAATGTGGTCTTTTGTGCCTTGCAATGTTTTTAGGACATCCCTGTAATATTGTCCAGTTACTGATGTGTGGGTAGGTGCAACATGCTGATAAACCATTCCATGAATATCAAAGAATGAGATAACCATAACTTTCCCAGCAGAAGCAACCACTTTTGCTTTTTGGGGGTTGGTGATGAAGGAGATTTCCACACTGAGCTGTGCTGTTTGCTCTGAGAGCAAAATGATGTAGCCAAGTTTCATCAGCAGTGATTACGTTTGAAAGAAACTCCGGATCTTCCTCTAACATCAACTTTAACTGCATGCGGACCTGCATGCGAATGCCCTTTTGTTCGGGAATCAACAGTCTTGGAACCCATCGCGCACAAACACGTCTCATGTGTAATGTTTCTGTCACCAACATGTGGGTGGCACCCATTGAAATGTTCAGTATTTCAGAAGGTGATCTTAAGGTAATTCATCAATCCTCTCTCACAATGGCGGCAGCAGTGTTGATGTTTTCTTCCGTAAGAGCAGTAACTGGAGCACCGGGTTCACCTTCCTTTGAAATTGATTGTCTCCCCTCTTTAAACATTTTAAACCACCTTCGAGCTGTGCTGTAGGAAGAACAGACTCTCCATAGGCCTCCTGTAACATTGTATAGGCCTCAACTGAAGATTTGTTGAGACGAAAGCAGAATTCCAAAGCTGCATATTGTTCCTTGTGTGTTACCTCCATTGCAGCGATAGGCGCTACTGAACACATCTGAACTTGCCCGGTTCTCACAGGTAGGAACCAGGAGTACCAACAATGAAACTACTACGGCGTGTTTGTTTCACATTAAGCTAACAAAATATAATAAGATTGAATTTTAGTGTGAATAATAATAATAATAATAATAATAATAATAATAATAATAATAATAATAATAATAATTATAATTATGACCGTAAAAAGATTATGATCATTCTTTATTGAACAGCCCTCGTAGTATGTTGCTGCAATTTAGGTCAAATGAATCACATACATAACAAAATTACTTGGATAATTGATACAATTTCGAGGCATTGTTAAGAAAGGTAATATAAAAGGTAATATAAAAAGCTCGCATTTTTAAAATGTACCTATACTTATAAACTTCAGGCTAAAATACATATTTGTTGTCACAAACAAATTTTGTCAATTGTTACTAAAATTAGCCAAATGAGTCAATCTTGTATATACTTTTCTCCACTTACAAGTTTTTTAATGAAGACTAGTTTCTGGGAACTTCTTCCCTATCGTCAATTCAGTGGTTGACTGATGATGCATCCGATGTATGCATCTGGCTTGGTGTCGTGCTGCCATGTAATGTTCTGGTAAGTTTGATGATGTCATCTACGGCGGGAATTTCAAAATTCATCAAGAGGTCCTGTTTCTTCATAATAAATATGTTTTCCCAAATCTGTAGTTCTAGAGGTTCCTTTGCTTGTTTGATCAGTTCTATTTCTTGTTTTATGTTGTGATTCTCAGACCAAAAGTGATGTGCTACGGCTGTACATGAAATGGCTGAAATGATGCTTAAATGAGCCCAGGGTCCATAGAGCTTAGAGTTACCCAACATTCGTCTGCAATGGCTTTGAGGAATGCTCTTGCAGTGTGAAGTATCGTACCTGTAGATGTTCCATTCTGTTTTAAATCAAAGTAGAAGTTATACCTTGACACTTTATGAGGATGTTAAATAAGTCGTTCATCATTAAAGTTATTTATGAACATTACAAAAGAAATAATAATTGCAGTGGATGAATATGTCAGATTATTCGGTTTTGTTTTATACACAGTTTTGCTTAATTGTTACAGGTTTGGGTGCTTTGAGCTTAATGAAAGAAAATGGTCTTCAAGAGATTCACCCTGGATTAAACATCACTCATAGAGCACACGCATATCTTCAGAAACTTCAGAAATCATGGAGTATTGACTAACACATTGTATTGCAACTATAGACATTATCTTCCTTAGAGCTCAAAAATTCAAAGATGAGAAAGCAATATCTTTTATCTTGCATGCTACATAATTTGAAAATAGTATAATTTTAAGCAATCAAATTATATTTTTATTTTGTTATGACTTTTAGTTGGTATTAACTGTATAATATTGCATTTTTGCAAAATGTCATGCAAGCAGTAGCTGCTGATTTCAAGCTTGAATAAGGTGTCTGTTTTCTCAATGCTTTATTCATATATATATATACTTTTCTTCATATAAGTTGATGACAACGATGATACATAAACACTTTTTAAATAGCATTCTCAGGTAATTACACCAAGGCATATTAGAGATGATATTTTTACATTGATCACTATGCATTGGTAACCTGTTCAGTGATTAGCAAGAGAACTAGTAAAAATATCTAGTTACTGCAACTGAGTGGTAATATCTGCAACGTATATAAACTGAATTGTTCATAGTACTTGACTAAGCATTTTCTCCTTATTTTTTTAAAAAATTTTAATGAATGCTTCATTTTTATATTTTATGTAGAACTAAAGTTAGAGGAAAGAACATTTTGTGAGAAGGGTCATGTTTATGACAGCTACAAAATCACTCTTTGGCGGGCAAGATGGAATGTATAACTTTATACTTGTTTTTGTAGGCCTAATATTTATGGAATAAATACCTCATAGTGTGATGGTCATATCATTGATGCCCATAGCAGGTGGCTGTATGCTTAAATAGATAAGTTCCGGAATCTTATTTTTTTTTAATATTAATCAGTTTAACATAGAAATATTCATTTTGTATAAACTTTAAAATTTCACTCTATTAAAATAACGATTTAATCTTAAAATTGTATTGGATTTTCAGTTTGTTAATTGTGTATTTGTGATAAGAGGAGTAGAGACACTATAATAACCACACTATTTTTATTTGTGGTTCATTAATATACCTGTTAAACATTGAAAAGCTCTCATGAATGAGGTGATAATTGTTCTTTCAAACAAACTTGTGTATAGGCTAAGTTGAAAATGTAGAATAAGATTGAAAAGTCTGGGCTGTGTCATTGAATTTTCCGGTCTGATTCTATATTTCCAGGAATGAAGACTTTTTATTTCTGTCAAGGTAGATGTCTTCATCAAAGGCACAAAAGTCATTCTAAAAAAATAATAATGTCAGTTTCTAATATATTTTGAAGATTATTATGTACATCTTGAGAAGGAAATTGAAAATACTTTAAAGGTTTTTAGAACACCTTCCCCCCTTAGGGTAATATTGAAAAAGTAGATCTCTATTAGTATTTGGGTAAGATTCATAGATTGAATCTTAACCAAGTAGGCTGCAACTGTATTCCCTTTAACTGAGTTACAGCTTTTTTAGTAGTATTTCTTTTAAGTCAGTCTATATTATACCAAATATATTTTTTCTAGTATCGGTGTATATAAAAAAATTTGCTTTTGCTTTGAAATTTGTGAATGCAATTATGTTTGCTCCTAAAATAATCATGTCACAAGGCATGTAGGTCTCTTGAGAGTTCAGTCTTGAACTATGAGAAACCATGCTTGCTTTGTGTCTTTTGTTCAGTAATGCGAATTTTGATAGTATTTTTTCTTTGTTTATAGTTGTCATATCCAGTATTTCATTTGTGGTTATAACATTTTATAAATGTTATCCTGATGTTGGGAGAGATGCACACTCCCGAAACGTTGATATCTATCATCTTTTCACCTAGCTGGCTGCCCGAGAAGAAAGTGAGCGTATTCGTCACCAGGAAAGCTTCAGGTCTTGTTTTAACTTAATATGTGATTTTCACACATATTTAATATTTTAAATAGAAGTTCTGACACACTTACATTTTTACTTGTTGATATTATCATAAGTCTGTTAAAAAGAAATGTAATTTTGACAGTTGGAAGTGAATACTTAAACTGTGAAGTGTAAATAATTATATTTTAGTTTATCCATGATTATTTATACATGGTGTATGAAATATGAATACATAGGTATATTTTATCATTGTTATCATTTTAATTTTGTAACATTTTACACAGTCTTAAAATTATATATATATAGAGATACAGTAAAACCTGCCTTCACCAGAATCCTTGTTAAGCAGAAATATTTTATGAGAGGTTAGGAGTGAAATACATGCTAAATTCCCTTTATTAAACAAAACTGTATTACCCAAACAACAGAAATCAAAGTATGCCTTCTAATGGAAAATTTCCAGTTCTGGAATGCAAAGTTAAAAAGATTTTCAGGCATCTGCTGAAAGTCTGCTCTAAGTGTGTGATGTTTAATTTGAAGCATAACCATATTGCTGCTAAAAATAAAACTATAAATAGAAGTATTTATAAACAGTGGAGCTTCATCAATCAAAAACACTTTTTAAACCAATTCTTGAACTGTAAAACAGACAGATAAATCGGCCATAGCCCATCACTTCTGGTCAAAAAATCACAACATTTCCAAAGACATAAAACTTTTGGTACCGGCAAAAAAGTATTGGGAATTAACAGTTTGGGAAAATATACACATTTTGAAGAACAAAAAGAGAGCAATGAACTTCGAAATTCCAATAGTAGATGACGTCATTCAACTCATTGAACAGCGCCAGGAGAGGGAGGCGGTCATCTGAAGAACCAGTAGAACATCAGCTGAGGATGGGGACGCGGTGTCCTTGAAACATGTCCTAATTTAAAAAGTAAGTGGAGCTTAAGTGTTTTTACAGTTCGAGAATTGATTTAAAAAGTGTTTTTGATTTTCATATTGCTGCTACCTGTCCAGTCTGGTAGGGGGTTCGCTAATGGCAGTCCAAATACTGAGAAACCTATCACAGTCATCCATCACTGCATAATTAACATTTAGCATGGTTGATTGTCTTTTAATATTGTCGCTTTCGTTCCCAATTCCTGTCCTAATGACTTGTTAAACATCATAGAATAGAGAGCTTATAACAGGAAACCACTAAACTTAGACAGAGGTAGTGATTTAGTTCAGCTCTAGTCACAATGGCTTCGAAAACAAGAACAAATGTACTTGATCTTAACACAAGAGTGAAAATTATGTATGCTAGTAGCCATGGCTATGTAGCCATGACTCAACTTTACGAGATTTTATGGAAGAAAACAGAAATTCTGAAGTTGTGGGAAAATTGTACTAATGGGAAAATAAAGAGAAAACTTAAGTAAACTGAAAACCAGGACATTAATGAAATAGTGTGGTAGTGGTCTTTAATGTTAGGGCAAAAACTCCTTGCACATTGAGGCCTATGTAACAGAAATATGCTGAAAAGCTGGGCAAGACTGAATTCAAAGTATTAAATTTTAGATGAGTCGTATTTCTTACACATCTGCTTCACTTTCGAATTCAAAGTATCTAATGGATGGTGGGAAAGTTTCCACAAATGTCATCAGACTTCAACAAACTTTATAGTGAATCGAATCATGTTAACACTGAAAACATAGCAAACAGTGACAAGACAGGACTATTCTTCTGCAAGTTATCGAGTAAATCATTGTGTTTAAAAGGTAGAAATGTTCTGGTGGAAAATTGTCCAAGGAAAGATTGACTGTTTTCCCATGTAGTTTGTCAGGTGAAATGAGAAAACCTCTAGTGAATGGTAAGGCTGCTAAGCCAAGATGCTTAAAAATAACCGACCTTCAGACTCTACATGTTGATAGGAGGCCCAGTATAAAGGCATGGATGACATCACAGTTCGTGGAAGAATGGTTATGGGATTTAAGGAAGAATGAGGGAAAAAACCAGCATGTTTTGCTTTTTTTTTTTTTGGTTAATGCAACATGTCACCCGCACATTGAACTTTCCAATGTTGCTTGGTTCCCTTCAAACACCACAGGTGTTACTCAACCATTGGATCAAGGCAACCTTCAGAATGTTAGTGCATTTACATTTTTGTAAACTGTTAATGCAGAACAAAAGTGAATTGAGAAGATATTGACACACTTCTTCACTCACACTGTTTTTTCACAGGACATGTTTCAAGAGCTTTTGCTGTTATCATCAGCTGGAACTCAACTAGTGCAAATTGTAGTGTTTCCTCTTTCTCCATATCGTCAATAGATGGCATGATGTACTGGTCAAGATGTCTGGTGGTGGAGTTTCAAAATTCATGACTCTATGACGATTTTTGTTAATGAAGATTTTTTTCCCATATGGAAAGGTCTATGGGGTGATTAACGTATTTTATTATAGATGTTTCAAGTTGATGTCATGTTGAGTACCAGCTGATGATAAGAGCAAAAGCTCTTGAAACATGTCCTGTGAAAAAACTGGAGTGAAGCAGTGTGTCAATATCTTCTCGATTCACTTTTGTGCTAAGTTGTGCTTCACTGTCTCTACGCTTCTTTCAATGTTATACTTTGTGTGTTAATGCAGTTTTTGCTCACTAATATAGATTCCACATCATTTGTCTCTGAACTAGCCAAAAGAGTGACAAACTGCTTCAGAAAAGTAGGGTTTCCACTGGTTGAAGTTATTGGCAGTAAAGGAAACTAGGATGAGCAAGAATTGAAAACTACATCAATGAAGATACTTTTAATTGGAATGCCATGGAATATGTCAACATAGTGATGTGCAAATTGAAACACACAGGTGATGTGTTTGTCTAAATTAAGATTATGCAAAGTCGGAAAGAAGAAAATAAGGCAGAGAAATATGAAGAGGAACATATCCCTGAGATGGAAGAAGACTTATCAGGATAGTGCCAAAAGTGTAAAGGAACTGCAGCATTTGCCCGTGACTCAGATATGTTTATGTACTTTTTCAGGCCAAAATCATTGTGGAAAGTCAAGCAGCTAAGCAGTGTGTCCAGAAAACTCTCCTTGATTTTAGTTAATTGATGGAAATTAATCATTTCTCCACACTAGCTGTATATAGGATAAGGTTTTTGATAGAGTCAACATGAAAAACCCAATGCCAAGGCCGGGATCTGAACCAAGGATCTCCTGGTTTCTGTCCAGTCAGCTAGTGTGGAGAAAAGATTAATTTCCATCAAGCCTGGGACTTAAGTACTTATGATAGTAAGTCGCCACAAATGGTGTATCTTGGATGCGAGAGCCCCTAGTGGTCTACCGGGGAATTATATGAGTCAAATGGAGAATTGATGTCAGGACAGCATGTTGGCCATGGTAACTCAAAGGGTAAGAGCAACTGGATGGAAACCGAGAGATCCGTGGTTCAAGTCCCGGCAATGGCATTGGATTTTTCATGTTGAGTCTATCAAAAACCTTAGCCTATATACGGCTGGTGTGGAGAAATGATTAATTTCCATCAATTAACTAAAATAATAGTTAAATAATGAAGCCTGGGACTTAAGTACTTACAATAGTAAGTCGCCATAAACGGTGTATCTCGGGTGCGAGAGCCACTAGTGGTCTACCAGGGAATTATATGAGTCAAATGGAGAATTAGTGTCAGGACGGCGTGTTGGCCATGGTAGCTCAAATGGTAAGAGCGACTGGACGGAAACCAGGAGATTCGTGGTTCAGATCCTGGCCATGATATTGGGTTTTTCATGTTGACTCTATCTTTCCTCGATTTCTTGAAAAAATAAATTAATCATGTATACAGCTTAGTAAAATTATAGATGAGTCGTATTTTTAACACATAAGTTTCACTTACGTATCTATATTGAGGACATGTTCCGCGAACTATTGTTTGCATCTTCTGCTCTGTTGCAACATGCTCGATCCAGTGGTGAGGGTAGCTATTGAGTTGATGCTGCCATCTGTTGATTTCGTGCCATCTGTTGATTTCTGTTAATTTAAATGTGGGGTTGTCTTCTGTGGGATTTCAAAATTCATGAGGTGGTTTTTGTGCTTTCTATGTATATTTTCTCCAGATGATGAGCTCCCGTGTTTTTTACATGTTTTAGTAGTTTAGTGCTATCTTCATTTTCATGATTTTCAGACCAGAAATGAGCTGCTATTGCAGACTTTTTTATATTCTTGTTCTCAGATGCTGAAATATTCTTTCTTCTTAGTGTGTATGTTCCTTTTTGTCCTACCTGTGTAAGTTTTTTCACAATTTAGCACAAAAGTGAATTGAGAAGATATTGACACTCTGCTTCACTCACACTGTGTGTCACTATCTTCTTAATTCACTTTTGTGCTAAGTTGTGCTTCACTGTCTCTACGCTTCTTTCAAGTTTATACTTTTTTCACAATCTTTATACATTATTCTGTAAATATCTGATTTTTCCTCTGGTTTTATCCTGTCTGTATTATTGCTGTTAAGTAGGTTTTTTATATTGTAATTGTTTTTTGGTGCCAGTGTTATGTTATATTCCTTTAATAATTTTTGGAACTTAATTGTGGCCCAGGATTGGTATGTAAATTTAGCGTAAATAATTTCTTGTTTCAGTAGTGAAAGAGCTGTGATTTGTTTTAATCTTTTTTGAAGTTGGAATGATTTTATTTTTTTTGTCCACATTATGTTTTTATTATGTTTTGTTTCACTGTGGTGTTCCAAAAAGGTTAAACATTTTATATATAGCAATTTTTTATATGTTTTGCTTTGTATTACATATATGTATAGCAGCAGAAATATCTAAATACACACAAACAAGGTACATACATTTAAGTTAATCGATGGAAATTAATCATTTCTTTACACTAGCCATATTTGCGGATCTCCGTGGTTCAAATCCTGGCCATGGCATTGAATTTTTCAGTTTGACTCTATTTATCCAAAAGGTACATACTTATTTTAATCTCAAACTGTCCATTTATATATGTTCATTATCTAATTTTGTTAATAGCGCAGGCCTACCTTCCTTAAATGTAAATCCGTTTTAAGCAGAAATGTTTGAGAGTCCCATTTGATTCCTCTGAAGACAGGTTTTACTGTATAACAAATATGGCTGAATTGTATATTGTATCTTAATATTTTTATGGGAAACTGGGAAACCAGTAAGAAAATTGTGCAGTATCAGCAGATTACCATAATTAAAATCCAAATGTATACCTTATTATGATAACTTTTAAAAATGGCAGTGCCAGATGTAACAACCACAAATATATAAATACAACTGCTACAGGCTTTAAACACATTCATGCTCTCATTTTGATTTCAGTTGTTAAGTCTTTAACAACAACTTTCTTTTAATTCTATTGGAATTTCGCACCCAGGGCCTCTTGTTCAGTAGTCAATATGCACAGCTAATCAGTTTTAGCTTTACCAGTGTCATGAACTACAATATGTCAGTTAAATAAACATAATAGATGAGAACATATTTCTTTCTCATATTTTAATACACTAAACTCTCTCTAATCTGCACGTTATTACACACATGGGTGCTGCATTAGCTGAAGTGCTGGATTATTGATTTGATAATGTTTGGCTATACATTTTACTTTATTAATCCAAAGATACGTTAATGTTTATACAAAACTTATTCATTTCGTATGCACATACAGTATCACTCACTATGAAACTTCCCAATGCTGCCGCAATGATGATACACAATTGGGTATGCTTCAACATGCAACCATTTTACAAGCATTACATCTGTACCATTGCTGTCCATTTGGCTTACATACTGTCAAGTAGCATTTTCTTTCTTTTTGATGTCCGAAACAGTTGCTCATCCTACGCTGCTTTCAGCAGCAATGGCTTTCTGCATAGAACTTTGGTTCAACTTATTCAAAAAGTCAAGTTTCTTCAATTCCTTTCTTGGAAGTGTTGAAAACACTGTTGTAATAAATTAAATTTAAAGGGAGTCGATTAATGATACTAAACAACACTTACTTTTAATTATTAATTTTCAGATGAGTCGTATTTATTACACATCTGCTTCACTTTCGTACCTATTTTGAGGACATGTTTCGCAAATCATCGTTTGCATCTACGGCTCTTATGCGATACAAGTAGATGCAAACGATGATTTGCGAAACATGTCCTCAAAATAGGTACGAAAGTGAAGCAGATGTGTAATAAATACGACTCATCTAAAAATTAATAATTTTTCGCTTCACTGTGGTGTTCCAATACAGTTAAATCTCGATACTTACTTTTAAATTTTCCCGGAACATGTTTCAGAGACTTTGCCTCCATGTTCGATGTCCGGTTGACGATGGAGACAAAGTCTCTGAAACATGTTCCGGGAAAATTTAAAAGTAAGTGTTGTGAGTCATTAATCGACTCCCTTTAAATTTAATGTCAAGTTTCTGTTTGAGTATATAGAAATATAATAATTTGTAACATAAAACTTTACTTATAAGAAATTAAAGTTTTCTTATTAATTATGTTACAAATTATTATATTTGTTTGCTTCACTGTTATTAGCTTCATATTTTACATATTTCTGTTTGAAGTCTAGCGTAACATGTTTCCTTTAGAAGTCATTGTATGTACTGAACTCTAAAGGAAGCCACAAATTCAATAATACAAACACAATGGTATACAATAACATTAAAATCATTGACAAATTGTTGCATGTAATTTCTGCTTTTAATATTACGCGAGCTAAAAGAGGCCAGACCATTGAGGTCTGGATTAGTGAGAGTTTAGTGTACTTGTAACAAAGTGCTTAAAATTTGGAATTTTTATACTAGTAAATAATGAGTTTCAAAACTATTACTGTGCAATATTTTTATATTTAATTTTGTATTTTAACTGTGACATATCTAAAGGAGTGCACACATAGGTACTGTATTAAGGTGCATGCACTGTAAAATAATCCTGAAATATTTATGAGCACTTTGGTGCTTATAAGAGAATATTTTGTATGTGATTAACTCAATCTTATAAAACAATAGAAGAGCCCAATATTGTTTCACTGTTTAAATTTAATAAGTTTTCTTAGAGCACTGGAAATATATAAGAAAATGTCAATTTTGTGCATACAATATTAGTAGTAAGTTGGACTTGGAGATGGGGGCAATTTTGTAATGGGCAAGTGAAAAGGAAGTATTTGAAATAACTACTAAGTAGATGGGAACAGAAAATTTAACAATGTGCTATAAAACTAGTTATAAATTATTCTTTAAGGTGAAGCAGAAAGTTATTATTCGAAATCGTTTGTAGCAAGAAAAATAAAGTTGGTTAATATTCAGCAGAAGTGATATCCTTTAATTTAAATGGAAGTAGAATATAACTCAAGACCAACATAACAGCAGAGATAGACTAAGGGTTGCGGAAAAACTGCATCAATTTTCCCTCTTGATATAACACCATTATGATTCTTGAAGTAGTTAGGTACCTACATTTATAGCGTAAAATCCTTTTTAATAGTTTTATTAAGAAGAGAAATGCAAACAACTGAAAGTATGTTGCTACCATATATGATGTGTTCCTAATAATTTGATATGTTATTTTAAGATTGTAATTATGTATAAAGCTGTTTTGTGACTTTGACACATATATTATTAGTGATAACTGACTATATAGGATGTAAATGATATATCAGCTGAAGATTGCAGATGTGATAGAATACAGTTAAGCTATCATTATTGAAGTTGTGCATTTTACTCTGCCATTTTCATTATCCACCATGCACCCCTAGTATAGGGACTAATAAGGTGACTAGCTGTAAAATTCAGTGATAAGAATAGTTTAGAAGATCAAATCCATCTTTTTGCACTCAAGTTCAAATGCTAGTCTAATGAGTACAGGCACATCCTTAAAGAACATATGTCTTAGCGGACTTTCGGTTTTGAAATTTACATATCAAGAAAATGTCAGCTTTGGTGGTATATTTACATATAAATGTCAGCTTATGTATCATTTCCATCCTGTATTTGTAAAATGCACAATAAAACTGCACAATAGAATTGGATGTCTGTAAGCATTGAATAATCTTTTGAAAAGTATTGCATTGCATTGTCAGATATGCCAAGTTGAGTTTATGTTGTGATACTCTATACTTGTTACATTATACCATGAATATAAATGTACAGAAATTGTATTCATGTTTTATAAATATCATTTTTGTAATTTATAGTAGAATGTTCGCCTGAACAGGAGCTCTTTAGGCACTGCATGATATGAAGGAGCAAATCATAGCTTTTTAAGCTTAGGAAATTTTAAAAGCAAAATCTGTTACTTTTAGTCTGTTGTTTAGCCTTAGCTTCTTAGTCCATTACAATCATGTACTGTAAAGTAAAAGTAGAGCACTCATGCAAATAAACTGCACTTTCTTGAAAAATTAATAAAAATATAATTACTAGACATTTAAGCAACATACTACATTTTCCTGAATGAAGAATATACAATTCCAAATTAAATTTGAATATTGTTGTAATGGAAGCCTTACATTTTAAAACTTAAAGCCATATTTTTTAGTAAATTGCATAATCTTAGTATATACTTCTGCACATTATGTAACATAAAACATAATGAAAGCATTTTTTTTTAATTTTTTTAATAGTTTCATCAAATTGGAGATTACCTGTGCTGCAAATAATCTGAATTTCATCTACATAAAATTTGATGTTATCAGGGCATTGTTTCCTTTCTTTTTAAAATGTATTTTGCTTAGGATAAACAGATAATTTCAGCTGATGAATGAAGAGATGAAGTGAGCCTGCAGATGAATTTGTAGGCAAAAAGTGCAAAGGCACTTAGTTAAGACTCTTTAATGCTTCGTATGAATAAAACCTGTTATTACGTAAAAAACATTAGCTAACAACAGTAAACAATACAAATATTACAGTAAAATATTATAATTTGTTAAAAACTTCACTTATTTTTTTAAGAAATTGATAAACTCTTGACAGAACTCAAGAGACTAGTTTTGCAAATATTGCATCATCAGTCAAAATTTAAAATTATTCTTTCTATAGTCCGGCCATTGTATCTCCGGCTCTGACGTTTTGCGATTGCTAGAGGTGGAGGGGCGAGGTTAATAGTACCAACATACAGTAATGAGCAATTGAAAACATATCCACAAAATTATCTTTAGAACGAAAATATAGGACTATATTAGCTTTAAAACAATGAAATACAACTTACAATTTCGTTATCATGCAAGATGTTTATTACAACACCACTCTATTCGAATATTTCGTTCACACCTTTCACACACACTAACAGCATCTGTTGGTAGTACTGGGAATCTCTACATCCGGTGTTGTGGTCAGGAAGTTAAAACTGTCTGCTAGCGCCAATCAGCATTGTCGCTGCTATGCGTGACTCCCGAACCCAACACTGTGTTGCCAGGTTAAATTTGTTGAGCCACGTGGTTTTAGCTGCTTGCGCTGGTAAACTTTCTTTGCTTATATTTTGCGTGTGTGAATTCCGATTTTTAATGTTCGTAAGTCCTATTATTATCGCTATTATAATAATATGGCTACTGGTTCGTGTAATATGCAAGTACTGAAATATTTAAAATATGTATTATTCCTCTGCTTGAAATACCCGCTAAAGAACTGGCAACAGCCTGCTTCCCCCTCTCGAGAAATGTCAGAGCCGGAGATAGAACGGCCGAACAGTAATATTAATGTTATATTTAAGTTACTACATTGGAATTTTTCCCTTAAGGAAAGAGTAATTCAATTCCTGTGAGAGGTCTTTAATGCTATTCTTTTTCAGTTCATTTTAACACAGTTAAATAACCTTACTGATGTCAAGAGAGAAAGATAACATCTATTAGTTATTGTTTTAATTTCCTCCAAACTGTTATGAATGACAAATACAAAAGTAGATACAGTACAATATCTGTTGATAAATTCACGCCAACATTTAATGCATTCAACGTTTTTCTTATTGTTTCACTATACCTTTTCCTTTGTGTTAATATCATTTCAGAAGATATTATCCCACAATTATTAGATTTTGAAAGGTAGAATTATAAGGTGCATTCAAAAAGAAACGAACTGGAAACATAATTACAGAAACCAGTACCTGTATGTTAGAAGTATTGGCCCTGGATGTTGTGACACTTCCCACTGTGACACCAGGCGGTGAATGGCTGTCTCATAAAAGTCCCAGGGCTGCGGTGTGAGCCAGTTCTGCACGTACTGCTGGACATCGTCTGAGGTAAATCGTTTGTCCCTCAGAGCCTTTTTAAGGGGACCAAAAATGGTATAATCATATGGAGAGAGGTCTGAGTTGTATGTAGGAGTGCCACGACTGATGGCTATATGAGGCTTTGTACAGTTGTGGACAGAATGACCTCACGGGTGAGATTGCATGGTCATTTTGATTTGATCGCTTGGCGAAGGTTGGTCAAGGGTTGTGATTAACGCTGTTGCGACAACACTGTTGTACCGTGCTGCAGGAAGTGTATTAGAAGGGGGCCATCTTGGTCAAAGAACAACGTCAACATAACCTTTCCTGCACTTGTGTGGATGGCCTTGGCTTTTTTTGGTGGAGGTGACCCTGGATGCTTCCACTGGAGACTTGTTGTTTTGATTCTGGTTCGAAGTGATGACACCATGACTCATCTCCAGCCACCACTCGTGCCAAGAACTCATTCCCTTCCCTAGCATAGCACTGCAGATGACCCAAGATAGTGGGCCATTCGACATACTTCCGGGTGTGGTTGAAGACTGGGGCACCCATTGGGCACACACTTTGCGCAAAAGCAGTCGTTCCTTCATGATGGTATGAACATTTCCGATCTTGGTGTCTATAGCTTTCACTGTCACTTGGCGGTCCTGGGTAGTGAGTTCATCAACCAGCTGGACAATGTCATCGGTAATGCAGTGTGGTGCTCCTGACCGTACATCTTTTGCTAAGGACACCCGTCCTCCCCTGAAGCACTTGTGCCACGTGTTGACCCTTGCAAGGAACATGCAGTGTTTGCCACACATTTGCGACATTCGTCGATGAATGTCCATTCCCCCTTACTCCTTCTGCTGTCAGAAAATGAACAACACTTCTTTGTTATTTTTTTAATGCCTCCATTTCACTGTTTGCAATTCGACTGACAGCATTGGACGATTGATGCATGCTGCTGTGAACTTCCACGCTCTGGTCGGAACAACACTTTGTTGCACATGCTACAATATTACCATCCTGTCACCAGTTTGTGCATACCAGACTCCAGCTTGTTTCTTTTTGAATGCCCCATATACGATTGAAAAGTTCAATGTCATAGGATTTGAAGCACAGATCCTCTGCTCTATGCATGGCTGTCTACCACTGGGTTACCATGGTAACATACTGGTACAATATTAAATTCCTCAAATTTAAAGTCATATTTTGATGGTAAATCATATGGAAATCTCAGATTAAAATTACCTCCTCAGTAGTGATGTACAATTAGTAAGTACTTAATTGCTAAGCTTTTTTAATGCTTACGTTACAGTTTCAATGATAATCTGTTGTTTTAATACATACAAACCTCCATGGTCTAGGGGTAACATGTTAGCCTCTGGTTTGCAAGGTCACAAGTTCAAGCCCATATGGATTTTTTTGGGGACGTAAAAGTCTTTAGCATGGCTTCCTTAGGAGGAGAAGTAAAGCCAATGTCATAGATTTACGACACTTAAAAGAATGTCAAGCCTGATAAAGAACCACCTGAGCAAAATTAAGGGGTCTTTCATACCCAGTATAGAATGAGATGTTGAGACCACAGCATTTACAGGGTGTCCATAAACAACAACTCAATTTCAATTTACACACAAACTGCTTGTAGGTTGCCCTTAAGAATAATTGTTAGGCATTTATAATCTTTTCTAAGAATTGGTCATATGATGTTTTTAGGCAATTTTACAAATACCTCCTAAGGTAGCATTAATCAAGTATGTCAACAGATTTGCTGGTCCATTTACATAATTTGAAACTACATTCAAAATATAATTGTTGACTCTTTACACATTTCTGTGGGATGGGAATTTTCAGTGCTAAGTTTTCTTTTAAAGTAAATTTTTCCTGTGTACATTGATTAATCACTAATTTGTTATTTGTTGACAGAACCTATTAGTTTAATGAACAACTCTTGAAGATTATAGACTTATAAGAATATGGTAGAACTTCTTAAGATGTTTTATATTCTTTTTAGTAACAGAACTAGCAAGCTAATGCAAAGTGCAACAATGTTTAGTTTATTACACTATGACGTAGGACTGCCAGCACTCTGTATTTCTCATTTGAAAATTAGTTCTAACCTTTCGTTTTTATACTGAAACATCCTTAAATAAGTTATGTTCTGTGATTATGGGTAAACTATTTGGGAATTTTACTTTAAGTCTGGCATTGAAGTATTGAAGAAACCTCTCAGTGGAGTGTTGGATATCCCTCACTTTAGGATAACAGCTTCAGTTCAAACAGCTTCAAAACCTTAAGTATATTTAGATATATTTTGAAGGGAATGTATTGAAAGCATGAAATATGGTTTTCAGCACTTTGAAAATAAGAAATATATGTATAAATAATTTAAGATACCGAATTCAAACTTAGCATACCAAATCAAATGTAGAAGCAGAATTTCTTCTGTAATGAACAATAAGTTGATTTAGACACTTAATAGAAGCAGTGTAGATCTCATAAAATCAGAACATCTGATGTCTAAATTTATTTCTTCATTTACAAGCAGGCAACATTTTGCTGATAAGTGCAAAAAGTGTTGTATTGATGTCATGATGCAGAATATAATGCAATTTATTTAAGTAATAAATCTGTGATGTAATAAATATTTGGTAAAAAAAAAAAAAAGTGTACAGAAAGCACTAGAGCACTTATCCACTTATCCCTTTTGTATTTCTGAAAGTTGGTAATCTTGGTTTCAGAATTTAATACCAGGGATGTATCTTTCTTTGATCTTTATGCTTTTTTCTATTTTTGGGGTAACTCAAGTTCAAGTAATTCAACAATGTAATATGAAGGATTAATCATAGTTTCATAGCTCATCACCCATGAAGCTATGATTAATAATGCTTGTGAAATTTTTAAGTCTTACACAGTAAAAAACTTAACCTATGGATTAATAGGCTGCTAGCGGGCAAGAGCCACCCAACCCGACTGCCTGCCTTACTCCCACATAAGTAAGGCAGAGGTAGGTGATCATCTAACTGATACAGGAGGGAGATGTGGTCAGTATCATCCAGCAGGAAAGTTGGCTTTCTAGACCAGGGTTCGCCTGTCATAGCTCCTCAATTTCCTCACAATGCTGAGTGAGCACTGATCCTATAGCTGGAACTTAAAATCTGAACACCCAAAAGTGGAATTGAACCCAGGTCTGTGGCAGAGAATCAAAGCGCAACACTCACTGTGCCATGGCATAGGATGTCTTACATAGTATTGTGACTGCGTGGGTTACGTAGATTCGGAAATCCGGTTTGCAAAAATTTCGAACAATTTTTGCTACAGTAAAAAAACGTGAAATTGACAATCAGCTGTCTTCAAGGCTGACTCAGTGTTTTGCTGCATGAAAACAAATGAAATCACTGTGGTACACTTTAATCATTGACTGTCACCATAACCAACAAGCAGCTACTGCCACTTCTAACACCTCACCGTTATTTATACCTTCCGAGAAATTTCACGGCAACAACAATGGACAGAACACTCTGGAGCCTCTCTCTGTCTCTTTCTCTCATGCCCACGAATGGTAGCATGGTAGCGTGTCTGCCTCATGTTCAAGAGGTCCCGAGTTCGAATTTCGGTCAGGGTGAGTTACCTGGATAAGGTTTTATCCGGGGTTTTCCCTTATCCTTAGACGAATGTCGGTTAGCTTTAAGCTCCATGGACCCCGGACTCATTTGAGCATCATTTCACCAATTTCATTCATCGTCTGATATGACTTAACGTTGTTGGATGTAAATTTAAAAAAAAAAAAATCAAAAAAATCTCATGTCCACGTGCTCAACTCTGGCTTGTGGCAGCAGCACAACAATGTTACATGGTGACAGATGTAGGATGTCTATGAATTTATGCTTTTTATATTCAGGACCCTATTCTTACAAATTGAAGACACAGATTATATAGGAATATATGGAACTTATCCGTAAATATAGTTCTGAAAAGTTAACCAACGAAAACATGCAACCAGCTTTTAATAACCACACATGCTGGCCTGGCTACTGACGGTGATGAGGACAATATGGGAGACACAGTAGCAAGTTGACCCTTAGCCAGGTCAGTATGTGACTTAGCAACCTAGTATGGTTACAGGTTGTTCATAAAATGTATGCGAGTATACGATAATCTAAGACTTCTTGCTAACTTACAATCACTGGTCATATGTGCCCTTTAACTGGTATATAATGCCATGGTTGTCCATAGCTTATTTATGCACATGATCATAATCATGCCCTCCCCGACTTCAGAGGCTGCCTTTAAAGTATGTTCTGTAAGTTCTGCTGTTTAAAATTTGATTAATACATTTATTGAATAACATTTATGAATTATTTTTATTATTTACAGTAATTATACTGTAAATTTATTACTTATATATTTTATATTAAGATGAAATATCAAACTTTTAAATTTTTTTAAAACTAGGTTTACCACACTGCAATTTTACAGTGGGCTGTTTGATCAATTTGTGGGCTTAATTATTTATTGAATTGTGCAAGTGATGGCTTTACTTATGTACTTATGATTAGTGACTACAGCTTCTGATGGATATTTAATTTGAATTTATAATTTTTTGTGATTTAAGTTTCATAATAAATCTTTCAAATTGATGCGCAGTTAGAATTTCAAAAATTCGGCCATTGACAGATATCCAAGTACTTGTAAATATTTTACAAGTGACTTAACTGTATGTCTATTATCATTTTATATTTTCAGTTGTTCATGAGTTGTGTGAAGTGTCTGAATCAATTAGTCTTGCTTATCTTCTATTTCTATTCTCAATTGTACTGCAAATTGTGGCAGAGAGTGAAACAAAACAAAGCTCTTTATGAACATCTTTCTTTCAAGACAATAAATATTATTACTTAAAGAATATATTTTGTCTATTAGAGAGGAGACTGGTTTTCTTTTTCAATTAAAGAATGGAGTTATTAATATAACATTTCATGAAAATGCTGCACAATGCAGATAAAACAACTTAATTTTTTAAATATTACTGTACATTCAGTTTAAATCTTAAGTATTCAAAAGAGGTAATGTAATTGTATGTGATATATGAGCTTATGTTTTATTTTTAAGTTAGATTTAAGTAACAGTTACAAGTTTAAGAAATCTTATCTAGCTTAATGTGTGGTCTCCTCTGGTTCTGATATTTTGTAATTTTTTCGATTAATTGCTTGATTTTCACTAAAGTGCTAAATAGTTGGACAATTCCTTGGCAGTCTTTCATTAGTATAGAATTTGGCATTAGATGTTTATTTCTAGTTCTAATCATGTATATGCACAGCGAAAGGCTGCCAGAAAAGTTATGTTTAATGTGAAGCAATTCCAAGTGTGTATGTTGAAACTCCCTTGTTTTTTCACATCTTTACTAGAAGTCTTAAGAGAAATGTATATTTTTATATGTACCTATTGTGATGTGTTGGTCAATTTCCTAATTTCAGAATTGAAAGCTATAATTTTGCAATACTGAAATAAACCTTGTGGTAAACAATCCATGTTATTTTCTTCATGATTCTGTATAACAGTATTTTCACTGCTTTTTAAATTTTCCATAATGGTAGAACAAAAAATAAGTAATACGTATGCTAAAAAGCTTGCTGCAAACTACATGTGTGATACGCATGTAGTGTAATATAAAGGTCTTTGAATTCTTATATTACAATACACTATTGTGCGCTGTATATAGTAATCATTCAGCATAAAATCAGTGTGGAGTATAAATCGTTTGAAGAATTTATATAATAAAGAAAAGTTACTGTTAATGTGACCTTTACAAGATGCAGTACACAAATAAAATATGGACAGAAATGTGTTCAGGCAGATATTTTTAATCATAAAATATCTTTTTCCCCATAGAATTTTAGTAATTAATTTCTTTATGCTCTGTAAAATATTTGGCATTTGAGGCTATTTCTCAATAAGTAAAGGTGAATAGATACACTAAAGTTATGAATAAAAGCATTGATAAAAGTGAAATTATTTCATATTAACACGTATTGAGTCATACTTTATTAAAACTTAAGCCCGCCTTGGTAGCATAAATGGTAGCATTTCTGCCTCACTTTCAAGAGGTCCTGAGTTTGAATCTTGGTCAGGGTGAGTTACCTGGATATGGTTTTTTCCAGGATTTTCCCTTATTCTGAAAGACGAATGTCGGGTAACTCTATGCTTTAAGGACCCTGGGCACATTTTGAGCATTTCATCAATTTCATCCATCATCTGATATGACTTAATGTTGAAAGACGGATGTAAATTAAATGGCAAAAAGTAATTAAATTTATTGGGAGTCGATTAATGACACTAAACAACACTTACTTTTAAATTTTTCCGGTAAAATTTAAAACTAAGTGTTGTTTAGTGTCATTAATCGACTCCCAATAAATTTAATTTATACAACAACACTGTTTTCAACACTTCCATGAAAGGATTGGCAAAAAGTAAATTTCACTTACGTCACTAATGCAGTGGTTTCAATCCTCTTTCACATAAATTAGCAGCTTTTTAAAGTTTGATTCATAGACTTAGCATACCTCTAGATCTAAAACAATATAATGAAAAATATGCACATATATTAAATACAATACAGAAAAATAGTTTTAATTCAAATTCAACCAGAAAAATGATCAGTCGGGACTATAAGCTTAAGAAATTAAAACAGATCACTACAGATAAAAACTGAAAATACAAAAAATGTCCTAAGTTTGAATGAATATTTAAAGATTATGACATCAAACTAGCATCAAAAACAGATTTTTGCTCATATTCATTCTTATTCATCTTTATTCATCCTTGGTATGCTGTACAAGATAATGGACACGTCAAGCACAATATTTACAGAATAACATTAACATAGTAACATACAAGATATACTGTTAAATAATCCCTTAAAAACACAATAGCACCAGAACAAAAATCAGGCATTTAAGAATATTTTGCATGGATAGTGAAAATTTTATATTGAAAACTAGATTAACAGAACTCTGAAGGAACATAAAATATAAACAAACAGAAAAATTGGCAGATGCATTTCATTTGTGGAATGATGACCACTACATCAGAGGCGAGATTAAACTATTGAAACCATTAACAACAAAACTTGAATTTACAACATGGGAGAAGATTTTTATTGCAAGAAAACATTCCACATATTTTAAATTTTGGCATGCCATCAGTACGGTAGATAAATTTATTGTCACATATATTTACAAAATTGTAAGCAGAAGCTCAGCAAACTTATGACTCACTATTGACATATGAACAAGCTTGGCCTAAGTGTACATTGAAGTATATACAGTTTCAGTTTTATCATGTTAAAATGATATGTGCAAATATATTTCCCTTGGATACATGTAAAGTTACAAAAAGGCAAAGGCCCTATGGGAATTGAAGTTAAAGATCATCATTTATATATTCCTGTCTATTAATGGATTTTTTAGTGCTTTACTGAAACATTTTTGGGTCTTTAATTGTTCTAATGTTGCTTGGCAATTAATAACTTTAAAAGTAAGTGTTGTTTAGTGTTATTAATTGACTCTCTTTAAAGCTAATTTATCATGTTTCCTTGGGTTTTCTTAGTGTCATTATGCTATGAAAATAACTATAATAAACTATTTTCCGTGTTGCTAAGTCCATTTTTTTGCTATGCAGCTCATATTAGAATATGCACTATTTAATTTTTTGGATATGTACTGGATGTGATCCTCTATTTTAACTGCTTATTTAAGTAAATGCTTAATATGTTTGAAGTATTTGTTTGACTTACAGAATCTGTCAAGGTGCTGTTTTGGTAATTTTTATGTTGAGTACTGAAATGTTTGAAGGATGTTTTGGAGGCATTCAGCTTCAAGCCATTATTGTGAAACCATTTCTCTATATGATTTAGTGTTTCTTTTGCATTTTGGCATAGTATCTCATAGTTTTGCCAATTTAACAAGATAGTTGTGTCATCCGCATACATAATGCGTTCCCAGTTGTGCAATTAGGAAGGTCATTAGTATATAATATATAGAAGAGGCCCCAGGACACTTCCCTGAAGAACTCTAATTCTTATTAATTTCCAACTTGATTTAACTACACCCATTTAGCTGTATGAAATTCTTTGTTTTCGACTTTGAAGATAATTTGTAAACCATTGTAGTTCTCTGATTCTTAAACCATAAAATTCTAATTTGGTTAGGAGAATGTCATGAGCAATGCAGTCAAAAGCTTTAGAGTTGTCACATAATTATATGGCTGTGTGTTGTTTATAGTCAGTCATGTTAGAAGTATCATTCACCAAATTTATTTGAACAGTTATTGTTTAACACTTTTCACAGAACACATGTTGGGAATGATTTAACTGTGCAAAATATTCAAGATATGAGATAAATTGTGAATGTACAATTTTTTTTCAAAAATGGTAGAGAAAGTAGGAAGAACAGAGATTGGTTGGTAGCTTTTAAATTCCTTTCCCTCTCCTCGATGAATAGGTTTTATCAGTGCATACTTCTTTCATTCTTTCTGGAAAAATTCCCATTGCAGTGGAGTAATTTATTAGCTGGCAGAGTGGGTCATTGATTTCATGCTTTGTTTCTCTAATGAGGAAAGGAGGTAATTTATCCCACCCATACAATGTTTTGGGTTTCAGTTTTGTTATTATTTTAACAATTTCATCTGTTGTTACTCTTGAAAACTGAAACGAAGGATTCATCCTTGATTTATCCTTTATGGAATGAATGGAATGTGTAGTGTTTAATGCCCGCTTTTACTACATACGGCACCGCAGGCGATGACACTGATGATACATGAGATGAAGATGGAGCACCGGTGGAATGAAATGGCGGGGGAAACCGGAGATCCCGGAGAAAACCCGCCCCAGCGCCGTGTTGTCCACCACAAATCTCACTTTGCGGTCGCCTGGGATCCTTTATGGAT
Source organism: Mantis religiosa (assembly GCA_030765055.1). Taxonomy (NCBI): domain Eukaryota; kingdom Metazoa; phylum Arthropoda; class Insecta; order Mantodea; family Mantidae; genus Mantis; species Mantis religiosa. The sequence continues at coordinate 49,763,487 of CM060952.1, read as the reverse complement.
GAATCCATAAAGGAATTATATACCCAAACAGACTAAAACAGACCCAAAATATGGGTCTGGATATAGTCTAGTTGCAGAAATTCAAAATGCTCTTTATTTCCGTAGAAAGACACTTTTGTACAGCCCTGAGCAGCAGAATGACATAACATACACAAACGAAACCTTCAAGGTCATCTGCCACACATCCACAAACAAAAGAATTCACAATTTCTTGGAAGTGTTGAAAACAGTGTTGTTATGATAAATTAAATTTAAAGGGAGTCGATTAATGACACTAAACAACACTTACTTTTAAATTTTTCCGGAATTGATTTTCACTTCTTAAAGACTTGTTAGCCTAATATTGCAATTCCTTTCTTGGAAGTGTTGAAAACAGTGTTGTTATGATAAATTAAATTTAAAGGGAGTCGATTAATGACACTAAACAACACTTACTTTTAAACTTTTCCGGTTAATTGATTTTCACTTCTTAAAGAAGTGAGACGTGAAGTGAAAAGAAGTGAAAATCTCTTCCGGAAAAATTTAAAAGTAAGTATTGTTTAATGTCATTAATCGACTCCCTTTAAAATTAAAAGAATTCACTTTCATATCACTATACATGCGCGATTATCAGTTCTCGCTCTCACCCGGCTGGCTAGCCGCTGCTTCTTGTAGACCTCCACTCATGTTCCAGAAACTTGTCGACGCTTCAAGGCCTTTCATGGTGCAGTGCAAAACCAATGGACCTATCTCTTTCTCTTTCTCCCTCTGTTGCTCTCTCTCTCGGCAAGTGATTAGCGCTGCACCCACGCACTAGCCGCTCTATCTGTCTCTTTCGCACATGCCGGCCATGGCTCAACAATGCCTAGCGACATATTATCTAACCTATCTTTATTATTTAATTGTAATTCCCTTTTTATTATTCTGCATGCTGCTTTGCTCTTGTTGTCAACAGTCTTTCTCTATAGCCAACTTTTTGTCCTTATAATTACCTGTTTATATATTTTGTAGTATTGTGTAAAGTTACGTCTTTTGTAGTTTTATATATTTTGTGTAGTAACCTTTTGCGAGTACTGGATACCCTTATGCCCTTGGTACACCAGTCTATGGAATATGCAATCCTGTGATTTTTGGGAAACATTCATTTACAAACTTAAGGTCTAATGAACTTAAAAAAAATTTTCCAAGAGACAGAGCCAATAAAAGATATGCACAACAACCAACTGTAAAGATAGTAGTGAGTTGCCAATCAGCTGATGATGGGATTGGGACAGTCTTGAAAACATATCTGTTTTTAATAGTGACATGAGTGAAGTTTTAAAGTTTTAATAAACTATGACTCAGTAAGTCTTTAGAATCTGTTCACTTTTCCCAAAATTATAAAATAGATTGTATAAATCAAGTGTATCTGAATTCAATTTAGTCCATTTCATGTGTATTATTTAGTTAAAATTTGTGAAGCATTTTTTAAATATTTAAACACCCAGTAAATTATTTATGGCATTTCTTATAAATATGTTTGTAGTAAGACTTATGATGGTTCTTTCTTTGGTGCATCTTCGTGATAATGGAGATATTATTTCACTAATGAGAATGTAATATATTATTTTATGTCAAGTAGCACTTGTAACAAAGACAAAACAACTGCTATATTCAGTATTTGTGAAATGTTTTGAATGGATCATAACAATTCTGAAAGGTATTTCTGTTGTGCATATAGGGCTGTCACCTATAGCTATATAAAACATGATGGAATTAACATTGCATATTTATATTATCAGAGGGAGTTTTAACATTCCCATTTTTATATCCAGAAATGACAGATGCAGATATTAATCTAAGTGCAGTAGCCTATTCCTATGATAATATACTGCAAAACCTGCAATGAAGGGAATGGAACTGGAATATCTGTTTTGCTTTTCTTTTACTGTTCATTGTATGTGATTAGCCTTAGTTCTGATACTGCAGTTATTGTTATTCATATTGTTTATGGTGAAATATGAATGCTGATGTAAAAACTTTTTTATTGAGAAATATACTATGTTGACAAAACTGAGAAAATGTCATTAATTTAAAATATATAAAAACAAACAGGAAAAATATCTAGAGTAGATTTAATACTATAATTGTATTATCAGATGTTAATTATGTCCATATGGTACCATACTGATATACAGTTAATTATTTTACGCTTCTATGAGGGATTTCAAAACATAAAAAATCAGGGAATGAAAGTAGGGTAATGCGCAATCATAATTGTAGGTGGTTTAGAGTGGTATATGTAGTGTGAAAAATTTATATTGTGACAAAATGAACAATAGTCACAGATAGAGCCTGATTCAGAAAGCATAGGTGGTGTCATGCTTTGCTCAGAAGAGACAATTTAGTTCCACTCTGTATTGATTTGTGAGCTATGCGATAAAACAGGAAAACGCCTATCAGCTGGTTGTGTGAACTGTTGGCTGAGCAGTGATATGCACATGTTACTAATTGGAACAATGGTTATGCATGATTGAAGAAATTTAGTAACAGTGACGTCATAATTAATCTGAAAAACTATTTGTAGTCAGTTACATTTTTATATTGAGGGACTAGTTTCGATAGCCATTGTTTCCATTTTCAACCTCTCTCCAACTAGCATCTATCATCTGCTCTCTTCCCACTGGTGGTGGAACTATGAAGTTCTTTCCCACCAGTAGATAATTTGACAAAGAAATTCATAGTTCCACTGCCAGAGGGAAGAGAGCGGACGACAGCAGACGCTAGTTGGAGAGAGGTTGAAAATGGAAGTGATGCCTTCCGTAACTAGTCCTTCGATAATGTAAAAATGTAAGTGACGAAGTGTTAATAAACCAACTACAAATAGTTTTTCCGATGAAATAATGGTATTCAAATCCTTGGTATGCTTTTATTTTCCATTAAATTTACTTACAGGGTTTTGTTGTATGCGTTGCATGTCCAGGATATTCTTTAAATTTTAAGACATTCATGCTTTAAAACACAACTATAAATTAATCCTTTTCAATTTTAAAACAATTGCTTCATTAGGGGAGAGTAGGATAATATGACGCACCTAAGGGAGAAAGATCATAGCATCGAAACTTTTTCAATTAGTTACTCCAAAACTCACCGAAGTGCTTGAAATATTGTTTTCTAGATCACACCTGAGAATTATACATGTAAAGCTAATAGTTTATCCAAAAAATGTCATTTTCCGAGGGTACCACTTTGCTTCATATTAACGCAAGGTGAGTGCAATATGACGCAGGGCATAGGGTAATGTGGCGCATTTGAAAGAATACAGAAAAACAACAGCTTTTATTTATTTTTTTGAAAATTAATGAAAAAGTAAACTTAAATTGGAATGTACATTGTACACATTTGCCCAAAGTAAGTACTATGGATTTAAGATGTATAAAGTAAAGGTAAGTTTTGGATTGCACAAAGGACAAAATGAACAATGCACTTCAAACTAAGAGAAAAATAACCTTTGGTTTTGCAATAATAACAAAACATATAGGGACATAGGTAAATAAATGTGAATATTCCGCTAGAGATAAAATACGAGATCAAAAATTATAAAGGAAAGTAAAATCATTTGTATAAAAATTAATATAAAAATTATTTGTGGTTGGTTTATTGACACTCGTCACTTACTTTTTCATATATTTATGAGAGATTTATATATTTATATATGAAAAAGTAAGTGACGAGTGTCAATAAACCAACCACAAATATTTTGACGTCACTGTTACTAAATTCCTCCAAACACACATCATTAAAATCATTTGTATTTCAAATTGAGCAAAAATGAATAATATCAAATTTATAACATACCTAGAATTAACTGCTTTTGATAAATAAGAAATAAAGAAATTATAACTTCTAGATGTCAATTTCATAAAGTAAATTTCGAATCCAAACTTATCATTTCATGGATCGGGGATTTTTCTTTCTTTGTTTCTCTAAGCAAAGGACACAGAATAGTTTTCTGGATTGTCCCAGCCACTACACAAGGCATGAGCCCAAAACCCACACAGAACGCAGCAGTACCAAAGTTCATCTTTTCCAGTATCATCACAAAATATGCACTTGGAATTTTGAACATCTTTAGGTTCCACATTACGAAATTCATCATCACACAGTGGTTCGATACCATTCTCATCTGTAGAGTAGTTGTTTGATTCCTTGTTGACCTTCTTAGCTTCCTTCTTTGTTGTTTTCTTAACCTTACTCTTCTTGTAGTTTAACTTATGTTTCGTTGATTCACAAGCATTCCTCTTCTTTCTATTCTCCTCCAGAAGAACTTTCATAGTGAAACCGGTAAATACATCAGAATGTTGTCTTCTTTTTTATTGTTTTCTTACCTTGTGTACAGAATTGAACTTTGGAACAGGTAAGATCTCATGAATACTGATGTTAACTGGACCGATATTCCAGCATGAGGACTTGATGTTCCAGCTTGAGGGCCCATAGCTTGACCTGAGTTCCAGCTTGAGGACTCATAGGTTGTCCTGATGTTCCAGCTTGAGGGCCAATAGCTTGACCTGATGTTCCAGCTTGAGGACTCGTAACTTGTCCTGATGTTCCAGCTTGATGACACATAGGTTGTCCTGATGTTCCAGCTTGAGGAGTCATAGCTTGACCTGATGTTCCAGGACCATTACAAGATCTTGAAACTCTTGGGCTAGCTGAAAGTTCTCTTCTATAAACTTCTCTGGATTCAGTGGAAATATACCAGTTGTTTTGAATGCAGATATTCCTTTCTACATCATAGCAACCTTTACATAGGCTTTGTTGAACTGACTTGATAGGTCAGCCATAGTGATTTGTTGATGAGCATTTAGTGCCATGAAGTATTTGAATTCTCTAGCCATAGCTGTCCTCAGTGGTGAGAAGAATGCCACATCTAGAGGTTCAAGCTTATAGGAAGTGTGAGGAGGAATGGATACCATATGGATATGATTTTCTTTACAAAATGTGTAGGCCTCCAATGTACAGTGAGATGAATGGTTGTCACACACAAGTAAAACAGGGTCATTTGCGCAAGGTTTCACAGAGCTCTTAAAGTGTTGGAGCCACTTCACGAATAGTTCTTCATTTATCCAAACATTCTTTGAACAATGGTAAATTGCTCCTACAGGTCCACCTCTTTGGAGGTATGTGGACATTTTTTTATGAGGATAGATCATGGGTGGTACAAATCCACCGGCAGCATTCACAGCGCAAACAACGGTAACTGTTTTCCCTCTTTCACTTGATGTCGCAGCACCAACGTTCTTTACTCCCATCTGAGCATATACCTTAGGTGACTTCTTTTGAACTGTTATGCCAGACTCATCCATGTTATAGATATGACTACCTGAGAAGTTGTGTTTCTCAAACACGTTGAGCAGATTATCATAAAACAATGTTACTTCACTTTTATTGAAAGAGGAAATCCTATTGAGACTTGTGTTCTCAGGCTGACGGAGACTAATTGATGGATTTCTCTTTACAAACGAATTTTCCCAATCTCTTCCCGCAAGCTTCGTTTCCGTATTGAATGGATACTCGATGTTATATCTCTCGGCATACTCATGTGCCACTCTTCCTAGCTCAATAGATGTTAAACTATAGAACATCTTGGACAACAATATGATGTGTTCAGCTATCTCACTCTCTTGTTCCTGAGTGAAGATGAGCTTTCTTCCTTGAGGAACTTTTGATTCCTTCCCACTTTTCAAGTGTCTTCTGAGAGTACCTTAAGGAACCCCATACTTTCTCCCTGCTACTCTAATCTAGACACATTCGCTTTTTATTTCTCTCAGCACAGCAGCCAATCCCAGATTGGTCCAGCTCTGTCACTTTTGCATTGATTTTGTCGAGCCATCTATAACAAAAGACAAAAGTAAGTAGAGTCAGAAGAAAGTCCAATCATATCCAAAAAAAAAAAAAAATAATTATAAAATCAATAATGTTGAAAAAAAACATAATGATAAAAAACCACATTAGTCATAGGAAAAACCCAAGTCTACAATTTTAGTTCTTACCATATAAATACATGAAGGGCTATATGATGCACCAAATAAATAGAAAAACTTCTAAGCGTTATTTATTCAACTGTCTAAAACGAGCCTGGTTTAGCAAAGATAATTGATAACATAAACAAAAACAAGTATACCTCAAGATCTTACCAGTAATAAAAACTAGCAATTCTAAGGTGTATCATTTATTGAACTCTCTGAACTGAACTTGTTGTAATTCTAATTGAACATAAAAACACTTATGCATGATTGGAGGAATTAGTGGCGTCAAAATTAATTTAAAAAACCCGATTGCAAATAGGTTTTCAATCAAAACACTTGCCTATTTGCATGCAAAACATTAAAATACTGAGGAAAAAATCCAAAAAAGTTTTAATTTTATTTCTTACCATTTAAATGTGTGTGGTACAATATGACGCTCGACCCATATTACCCCATCGGTTCTGCGTCATATTAGCCTGTTTGACTTGGTGAAAAAAGGTTCCTAAAACCCAAGGAAGAGTAAAGCTTAATTAAATACATGCAAATACAGTAAAACGTAGTGAAACAATTGTGTAACTTACCCTATCACTTCATTTTTATCAATTTCAGCATCAAGTGGTCAAAACACAATCACTTTCTTGAGAACAAATAACAACACAACTACTGCACTGAATGTTTACACAAAAGCATCACAAAAGTGAGCGAGACAGCACACTTGCGGAGGACAAATCTTTTGTCCATGAATCATTATGTTGATCGCTATGTGGCAGCACCTCTCAGTTCGCTCTAATTATCAGAGTTACTCCCAGACAGCACTGCATTATATTACACCTCTGAATCATATTTGCCGTACTTCCCCTATTAAATATATACCTCTAAACTACATCATTATTCACTCGCACACACCCGCTAACACGCTCACTCACTCACTCACTCTCTCACTCGCTCACTCCCTCACACATTCACAAATTCAGCCTGGGACCCTCGTACTTACGTTAGTAATGCCACAAACATTTCATCTCGCATGTGAGAGCTGCTAGTTCTCTGTCGGGGAAATATATGAGTCAAATGGAGAACTCCAAGTCACGACGGCATGGCCATGTTAGTTGAAAGGGTTTGACTGACTCTCCGGAAGCCAGGAGATCCGTGGTACAAATCCCGGCCAAGGGTTTGAATCTTTCATGTTGATTCTATCTATAAACGTACCTGTAAGCCTGCCCAAACCTAAACGACACACACACGAGCACGCGCACACGCACACGCACACACACACTCACTGACTCACTAACACACTCACTCACTCGGCCTGGGACACGCATACTTATTTCAGTGGATCGCCACAAACATTTTATCTTGCAAGCCAGAGCCGTTAGTTCTCTGTCGGGGAAATATATGCATCAAATGGAGAAATCCATGTCACGACTTCATGGCCATGGTAGTTGAAAGGGTTAGACCGACTCTACGGAAGACAGGAAATCCGTGGTACAAATCCCGGCCATGGGTTTGTATCTTTCATGTTGATTCTATCTATCAACGAACTTGTAAGCTTGCCCAAATCAACACACACACGCACGCACGCACGCACTCACTCACTCAGCCTGGGACTGTGTACTTACGTTAATGGATCACCACAAACATTTTAACTTGCATGCGAGAGCCACTAATTCTTTGCCGGGGAAAAATATGAGTCAAATGGAGAATTCCATGTCACGACGGCATGGCCATGGTTGTTGAAAGGGTTAGACCAACTCTACGGAAGCCAGGAGATCCGTGGTAAAAATCCCATGCATGGGTTTGATTCTTTCATGTTGATTTTATCAACATACCTGTAAGCCTACCCAAATCCAAATGAAACACACGCGCGCACACGCACGCTCACGCGTGCACACCCACAAACATACTCACTCACTCACTTAGCGTGGGACCTGCGTACTTACGTTAGTAGATCGCCACAAACTTTTATCTCGCATGCGAGAGCTGCTAGTTCTCTATCGGGGAAATATATGTGTCAAATTGAGAACTCCATGTCACGACGGCATAGCCATGGTAATTGAAAGTGTTAGACTCTACGGCAGCTAGGAGATCCGTGGTACAAATTCCGGCCATGGGCTTGAATCTTTCATAATGATTCTATCTATTGACGTAACTGTAAGCCTGACCAAATCGAAACGACACACACATACACACAAGGACACACACACCCACACACACACATACACACACACCCACACCCACTCTGACACCCACACCTACCCACAAACACTCACACACTTTTTTTTTGTGGGATGAACCCATAGTTAGTTAGTTAGTTAGTTTTTATTCATCCTTTTGATCATATTACATGATATAAGACACGTCAAGTACTTATAACTAAAAATTATACAATATACATATATACAACACAAGTTTGGAATGAAAATTCAACTGTATGTACAGTATAATGATAATGATGATAGTAGTAGTAGTAGTAATAATAATAATAATAATAATAATAATAATAATAATAAAAATAATAAACAGTTCACTTGTAGTTAACATATTCAAACAATTCACCTATACTATAAAACATTAACATTAACTAAATCAATTGTCAAAGTAATCATAATATTCTTTTATGCTATAAAAACAATGGAGTGAAAGAAGTTTTTTGAGACAAATTCTAAATCGATGCAGTGCAGGTATTTGCTTCAGATAATTGGGTAATTTATTATAAAGCTGGAGGCCAGTATATACAAAACTTTTTTCAAAAGAACTAGTGCTATGTGTAATTACATGAAGGTTATCTTTTCTTCTGGTATCATGAGAATGTATCTGTGAGTTTGTTGTGTACATACTGAGATTATTTTTTATGTAGCATAATGTTTCATATATGTAAATACAGGGGAGGGGCAATATATTTAATTCCTTAAATAATGGCCTACAACTGGTTCTTTTATTAACATGTAGTATTATCCTAATTGCCCGTTTTGCATTTTAAAAATAGATTTTGCTCCTATTGAATTACCCCAAAATAATATTCCAAAGCTAAGAACAGATTGAAAATATGCATGATATAAAGATATGACCGATTTCAAGTCCATGATTTTTGAAATGACTGTGATGGCATAAGTTATTTTACTCAGTTTTTGAGATAGTTTTTGAATGTGAGCCGACCACTTTAAATTATTATCCACCCATACCCCTAGAAATTTTGTACTATCTGTGTATGAGATATATTTGCCCTGGAACTCTATAAAGGGATGACTGATTGTTGTTTAAAAATCAATTAAACAACAATCAATATGGGTTCATCCCACAGAAAAGCACGATAGATGCAGCAGTGAAAATTAAAGAGTTTGTTGAAGAAGCCATGGGCAATAGAAAGATAGTCGTTCTAGCTAGTCTAGATGTTAAAGGAGCATTCGATGCTGCTTGGTGGCCCAGCATCCTAAAAGCTTTAAAAGACTTCAACTGCCCAAAAAACTTATTCAACTTAGTTAAAAACTACCTAAGCCAAAGAACAGCTATATTGACAATCAATACTGTAAATAGAGAAAGAGAAGCTAGAAAGGGTTGCCCACAAGGATCGTGTTGTGGACCCGGGTTGTGGAATGTAATGTATGACTCTATTTTAAATATAAGCTATTCAACACCAACAATAGCAGTGGCATTTGCAGACAACCTGATTATAGCAACAAAAGGGGAAAATGCAATAGAAATAGAAAATGTTATGAACAATGAAATGAATAAAATAAAAAAATGGGCGAGTAACAACAAAGTAAATTTTAATGAGTCAAAATTGCAGGTCATGCTTATATCAAGAAGAAAACGGAGAGAAATGAGAGACATAAGAATCTACTTAAATAATAAAATACTGGAGCAAATAGACAGGATCAAATACCTAGGAGTAATAATAGATAATAAATTTAACTTTTCAGACCACATAAGCTATGTAGAAGAAAAATGTAAAAAGTTAATTCACTCGCTATCCAAGTCTGCCAAGCTGAACTGGGGATTGACTCATGAGGCAATCAAGATCATCTTCAAGGGAGCTATTTTGCCATTGATGCTGTATGGCGCTCCCCTCTGGATTGAAGCAATTGAGAAGCAGCATAACAGACAAAAATTAATCAGAGTCCAGAGACTTTTGATATTTGATATTTTGATATTTGATATTTATTTATCTCCAACTGTAAAGCTTTTTACATGGATCGTCAATTTGTATATACATAAAATAAATACAATAATATTTACAAACATGTTTATAAAGGTGAGAAGTGTAAATAGCATATTCTACCTCATCTGTTTATATTCTTCCACAGAGTAAAATACTTTCTGTAATAAATAAGTTTTGACAGCCTTTAGTTTTGTTTTCCCGTTTATTATCTGTTTGATTTCAGCCGGTAGGTGGTTATACAAATCTTTGATGCTATTTTCTATGCTTTTCTTATTTAGGATACCAGTAAGTCTTTTTCTAAAATAATTATCTTTTGTTCTGGTGTTATGTTTATGGATGTTACTATTTTTGTTTTGATCATAACTTTTTAATGTAAGTTTGATATATTCATATATATATATATATATATATATATATATATATATATATATATATATATATATATATAATGAAGGTAATGTTAAAATATTTAGTTTTTTAAATGCATTTCTACATGTGTCTCTTTTCTGTATTCCTGCCATCAAACGTATTACTCTTTTTTGCAATCTAAATAGTCTTAAAGCTAAAGTTTTTTGTACTGTGCCCCATAATACAATCCCATAGCTCAAGTGAGAGTGAATGAATGCATAGTATGTTTGTTTAATACATTTTTTATCTATTATTTGTATTGTTTGTTTTAAGATATATATACCTGAATTAACTTTTTTTATTACTTTTTGAACATGTCCATTCCATTTCAATCTGTTGTCTATTACTAATCCTAAGAATTTTGTTTCATTTACCTGTTGAATTTCTTTGTTTCCTATCGTTAACTTTATATTTGTCTGTTTTTTGTTATTAAGACTGATTTGTATCCACTCTGTTTTGTTTGTGTTTAATATCATGCCTAGGTTTTCTAAATGTCTGTTTACTTTTACTAGTAGAGTATTTGCCCTATTTTGTACTTCTATTCCTGTTTTTCCTGTTACTAAAATTGTGGTGTCATCTGCATAGCCTATTGCTATTCCCCCTGCTTCTTTTATTACTTGAAATAAGCTGTTTATATACAGAAGGAATAAATATGGGCCTAATTTTGAGCCTTGGGGCACTCCATGTGTTACTTTTTTGAATGATGATCGAAATTTCATTAACTTTCCATTTAAATCATGTATTATTTCCACGCATTGTTCTCTATTTTGTAGATAGGAGCCAAGCCATAGTAGTGGTATGCCTCTGATTCCATAGTTTTCCAATTTTGACATTAAGATTTCTATGTTAACGCAGTCGAAGGCCTTGGAAAGATTAAGGAAAATAGCGACTACATATTCATTTCTATTTAGGGCATTTATAATAATGTCATTTCCTCTGCAAATTGCTTCTACTGTAGACTTTTTCTTTTGAAACCCAAACTGAAATTCTGATAAAATTTGAAATTTTTTGCAAAAGCTTTGTAACTGTGTTAGAAATAATCCTTCTACTATTTTAGAGAAAGTTGAGCATAAAGATATTGGTCTATAATTTTCCATTATTAAATTTGAGTTTTTTTTCTTATAAATTGGTCTGACCACAACTTGTTTTAATTTCTTTGGAAATATTCCAGAACTAAAAGATTGATTGGTTAAGTGAGTAAGTACATCTGTAATTTCGTATTTGCAATATTTAATCATTTCATTTGTAAATTCATCCAGTATACTGGATCTTTTGCATTTTAATGCATTTATCTGTGAAATAACTTGACCCTCGTTAATTTTACTAAGCACCATTGACTTACATACTTTCTTTTCCTTTATTGGTACATACTGAGTTTGTTTTATTCCTAATTTTTTTACAATATTTATATAGTGTTCATTGAAGTGATTTGCTATTTTTATGGGATCTTGTATCACTTGGTTGTTTACTTCAATGAACATATTTCCCTGCCATTTTTGTTGATTTTCCTTACGTGTTGAATTTACAATGTTCCATGTAGCTTTAATGTTATTTTCTGCATTTTTTATTAATTTTGCATTATGTAACCTTTTTGCTTCTCTTATTACATTATTTAAAATTTTATTGTATTTTTCTATGTAATTATAGGATTTAGCATCAATATTTGGGTGCTTTAGAGTGTTAAGAAATTGCATACGCTTTTTGGAGGTGTCTATACCTTTAGAGGCCCAAGTGTTTACGTTTTGGTTTTTTAATTTTACTTTGCGAAATGGTACTTGTGCGTCCAAACAATTTCTTGAAGTAGTATAAAAGTGGTCAAATGTATAGTTTATGCCTTTTTCGCTGTGTATATCCACCCATTTTATTGCTTGTAGATTTTTTCTTAGAGCTTCTAGTGTAATTTTATTTACTATCCTTTTAGTTTCTGTTTTATTATTTGCTTCCTTTTTTTGTTTACCTAGCATTTTGTTTCGATTAGTTGACCATAATGATCACTAATTCCCATTTTCACAATTTTGCTACACCACTCTTCTGGCTTTAAATTTGTGTATATGTGATCGACACAGGTTGAGGAATGATTGGTTACCCTTGTGGGTTCTGTTTTAATTAATGTTAAATTGCTTCTTTCTAGTACTTCTAGTAACAGACGTTTCTTTTTACTTACTATAAGTACATCTATATTGATGTCCCCGAGCACAATTATATGTTTGTTTTTTGCTATGCTATATAAACAGTCTTCTAGAGTTTTAAAGAAATCCTTTTTGTTTGCAATTGGTGGACTATACACTCCTAATATTATAAAGTTTTTCTTTTCTAACTTAACCTCAATTGCAGCTAACTCACAACACATTTCTACACTATATTTTTTGCAGTCAATTTCTTTATATTTTAGCCCATTTCGGACATAAATTGCAACTCCGCCACTTTTATGTTCTGCTCTGCAAAAACTGGTACCTAAAGTATAATTTTCATAACTATTTACATTTATTTCTTCAATCTTAAGTCCGTGTTCAGAAAAAATTATTACATCTAGTTGCATAGTTAGTATGTGTTGTTCAATTAATGCCCTTTTGTTTGCAATGCTTTGAATATTCTGATGAAGTATTTTAAAATGTTTTTGTTTGAACTTACTTTTTGTTACTGTGTGTTTTTTATAATTAAAATGATTTTGTAAATTTAGGTTAGTACTAACCTGTACCTTATCTCCTTGTACTTGTGTACCTATTTCACTTGTATTTAATATGCTATTTACACTTCTCTTGCTTAGTTTCCCTGAACTTTACATAGGTTAATTACATTTTTCATTATTCTTCCTAGCTTAGAAGAACCTTTTCTGTTTAAGTGCAGCCCGTCTCTTCCAATACAATCACTTCCAATCTGCTTGTCTATGTCTACAAAAACACACTTCAGTTGTTCACACATCCAACGAAGATTTTGATTTACACTATTTGTAAAGTTAAAATTTATATCCCTCCTTTTGATTACGCCATTTATAATAATTAATGTTTTAGGGTACATACGCTTAATACACTTAGCTGCACTATATAAATCTCCCATAACCTCTTCGGAGCAGGTGGCTTGTTTGAGGTCATTTGTACCCACGTGTAAGTATATAACTTCGGGATTTTTTTTGAATACCTGCCCTTTTTTGGTCTATTTGGTCTTCTAGTTGATTGGTCCTAATGCCTCTAAACACTTTCACTTCTGCTGTTCCCCGTAAATCCACGTGTTTAATTATGGAATCGCCCATCACAACCACATCTTGTTTTAACGACACTTTCACTTCGTTTTTCATTTCTTCTCGTTTGTTCCATCTGTACATTGATGCTTTTTCTTTTGCATTCGTTCCATCTCTAACCACTGAAGTTTCCTGATTTGTATCTTCTAACTCTTCTAAATAGCTGAAGCGATTTTTTGTTTGTACCGTTTGTTTTGGTGTAGCTTCACACGGCGTTGCTTTCCGTCTGGATGTTGCGCTCTTCCAGATTATGTTTTCCTTTTCTTTAATCTTGTTTTCCAAATCTACTTTTTCTTCTTTTAGTTGTAGGATTTGTTTTTTTGCGTCCTGTAGATCCCTTGTAAGGATCGTAATTATCAGCTGCAGTAATTATATGTTTTCTTCAGCTGCGTCCACATGTCTCGTTTCATGCTTCATCTGCTGATCCCAGTATTTTGTTGCTTTTTGTCTCTCCATTGTGTTTTCCACCGTATCTTCACTTCTGCAGGCGCATTTGCAGTTATTGCTTTTGTTGTAATCACCATATTGCGTATTTTCGATGTTTTTTGGTTTATTACTCCAAAATTACGGAGCTTCATTTTATAGTGCTGCTGTTGTTCCGCCATCTTTTCACATCAAATATCAAAATGGCGAAGGCCTTTCGCACTTCCTCCACTGCAGCCCTTTTTTGTCATAGTTGGAATGTTGCCAATTATAATAAAAGTAGAAGAAACTGTGCAACTATATAGTATCTTGAAGGGAAAAGAGAATGTGAACTGGATTATAGATCATGATGTAGAGTTGAGGAATTGGCCACACACAGCACAGTGGTGTCGCTGAAGGTGAATCCTGCTGCTTGGAGCAGGGGCCTTCGACTTGTTGCCATACCGGGACACTGTCCCTTACTGGCATTATGATGGAATTTATTCATCGGGCGGTGGTTACATGGTTGGCTTTTGTTCTAGGTTGTTTTTTTTTTTTGTTTTTTTTTTTAATGATGAATGAGATTAGAAGAGATATTTGGATAAAGATGGTGTATGATGGGGGTTAGTATTATGGTAGGCCTAAGGTGGTTCGTGGGTGTTTGTAGGTAGCCCCGGGGTCTAAATCATATTCCCCGAGACCCCTGATGAGATGGTTGAAGCTGGATGGTAGGTTGGAGTAGAATTTGTATGAAAGAGTCTTGATGTAGCTGGTGAGAGTGGGAAATGAAAGGTCGTTGTGTATATTGGTGTTGGGGATGTACCAATCGGCTCCTGTAGCAATGCGGAGAAATCGGTTCTGCAGGACCTGGAGTTTGTGTAAGTTTGATGATGCTGCAGCACCCCAGACTTGACATGCGTAGGTGATAGCCGGTCTCAAAATTTGCTGGTATATGAGAATTTTATTTCTGAGGCTCATGGGTGACTTTCGGTTGTATAATGGGTATAGCATACCCATACGTTTGGTGATTTTTGAGGCTACAGATGTAATATGTGTTTTCCAGGTGAGACGCATGTCGAGCTGGATTCCAAGGTATTGGGCCTGATTGCTCCAGGGGATGTCTTCTCCTGCTATGTGGAGCTCTGGGACGTCATGAACCTGGCGACGGGTGAAGGTTACTGCCTGTGTTTTTGTGGCATTTATGCGAAGGCGCCATGTGAGGAACCAGGCGGAAAGCATGTCAGCATAGCGCTGAAGACGTTGTACAGCCGTGAGGTGTCGACAAGAGGCTGTGGTGATTGCTGTGTCGTCAGCGAACAGGTACAGGTTGCAGCTCCAGATAGTGGGAAGGGTGTTGATGTAAGTTAAGAATAGAAGGGGTCCAAGTACACTACCTTGGGGTACCCCTGCATTGATAAGGTATGGTCGGGAAGTAATGTCATCTCTGACAACGGAGAAGGTGCGATGGGTAAGGTAATGGTTGACGATGTGTATTATGTAGGGAGGAAAGTTGTAACTGATTAGTCGATGAAGAAGGCCTTGATGCCAAACTGAATCGAAGGCCTTTGTGATGTCCAAAAATAGAGCTGCAACATACTGTCTGTTATTGAAGGCTCGAGTTACTTCGTCAACCAGACGAAGAAGTTGGTGTGATGTGGAGTGGGAGCGGCGGAAGCCAAATTGCTCTGGGCGAATGATGTGTAGCTCGTCCAGTAGATTTTGGAGACGATGTTGCAGTACCTTCTCAAATAATTTACTTATGGCTGGTAGCAGACTAATGGGACGATGGTTTGAAATTTGTTTGGAGTCCTTGCCAGGTTTGGGGATGGTAATGATTTTGGCATGTTTCCATTTTGCAGGAAAGTAGGAAAGAAGGAGCAGGCTGTTGAACAGATGAACAATCAAGGCTATCCAGTTCTGCGGGAGTGCCTTGAAAGCAGCGTTTGGTATGGAGTCGCAACCAGCAGCTTTGTAGGGTCGGACTGAAGCTATCAGACCACTGACCTCAGCGGTGTTTGTGAGCAGCACTTCGGCTGAGTTGTAGGGAGAGGCAAGAAATTGCTGGACCACTCCTTCAATTTCCGCTACTTGCTCGTGATCAGGGGATTCAGCTGGATGGAAAGTAGCAGCTAAGTATTCAGCTGTGAGTTCAACTTTTTCCCTGGAAGATTGTGCCACTCGATTTCCATTCGTAAGTGGCGGATCTGAGGTGGGTATGCGTAGCATAGCCTTGGACATTCTCCAGAGAGAACAGTCTGTGGTGTCGAGGGTGCATAGTTTCCTTTCCCATTCGTCATTGAAGTGGTCTGCAAGTTCCATCTTCACTGCAGCCTGGAGGCGATTCCATTCCCTCTTGTCTTGTGGCTGGCGCGTATTTTGGAATTTTCGCCGTGCTGTGTTTTTGGCCGAGATGAGTTGGCGCAAATGTTTTGGGATGGGTTTGAGGGGACTATATGGGGATTTACGGGCAGGAGTTGCTTCTCGCATGGCCTCGGCCATGTTGCTAGTGATGAACTGCTCCAGATTATCAGCTTCTGCTATTGTTGTACAAGGGTGAATTTCGGCGGGTTTGTCGGCCATGATGTTTGAAAATTTGCTCCAGTTGGTCTGTCTGGGATTTACGTGAGAAGGTAATGACTTGGGTGTGAGTTTTGCCTTATACAGCAAGAGAACAGGAAAATGATCGGAAGAGAGTTCGGGAAGAGAGAATATAGTGGGGTGACTGCGTATGTTGCATAGGAGTGCTATGTCCAACCAATCAGGGGGACCACGATCACCATGAGTTATGGTGGGGGAGGTGGGAGCAAGTACGACCAGGTTCTTGCGTTCAATATAGCGCTCCAGTAGGCGTCCTCGACTGTTGGTGATGGTGGAGTTCCAAAGTGTGCTCTTTGAATTGTAGTCTCCCATGGCTACAGTGGGAGAACCATTGAAAATAAGGTCCAGGTCACGCTGTGAAATTGCTCCGCTAGGTGGGATGTAGACCGAGTAGATATTAAGTGGTCCTTTGTCGGTAACGACTTGGATTCCTGTACCTTCAAGACCGTCGGAAACAGGCAGGTGTAGGCGATGATGGGGGATGTGGGAATTGGCCACACCCTGCCAAAACAATTAGACTCAGTGAAGGCAGAGAAGGAAAACCAGAATCCACATTAGAAGTATATACAGATGGCAGCAAGAGTGAGATGGGTGTTGGATCAGGAGTTGCAATATTCATCAATAATGAACTTGCTCACCAAAGAAAATATAAACTGGACAATAACTACTCAAACAACCAGGCAGAACAACAAGCCATCATAAAAGCCCTAGAAAACATTGGCGAATTAAAAGATATAAAAAAGGAAAAGAGAACCGTAACAATATATACTGATAGTAAAGTAACATTGGATTCCATCAATAACCCTAAAATCCACAAAGCATTAATACACAATATTCGGAATCGACTTGGGAAGTTACAAGAAAGGAACTGGAATATTAACTTAAGATGGATAAAGGCACATGTAGGACATCATGGGAATGAAATAGCGGATCAACTTGCAAAGGAAGCAGCACAAGATAATGTGTTAGAAGTAACCTACAACAAAATACCAAAAAGTGAAGTAATCAGCAGGCTAAAAAGCTCAAGTATGGAAAAATGGCTACAAGAATGGCAACAAACCTCAAAAGGTGAAATTACAAAATCCTTATTAATTTTTAGATGAGTCGTATTTATTACACATCTGCTTCACTTTCGTACCTATTTTGAGGACATGTTTCGCAAATCATCGTTTGCATCTTCTGCTCTTATGCGACTAAAGCTTGATCCAGTGGTGTGGGTAATTCTGGAGTTGCTGCTGCCATCTGTTGATTTAGTGATGAACTTAAATGTGGGATTCTCTTCTGGCGGGATTTCAAAGTTCATTAGTTGGTTTTTATGTTTTTCTATGTATATTCTCTCCCATATGACGAGTTCACTAAGTTTTTGTACGTATTTTAGTAATTCTGTGCTATCTTCAATTTCATGATTTTCAGACCAGAAATGAGCTGCTATTGCGGACTTATCAATATTTTTGTGTCTTAAGTGCCTGAAGTGTTCTTTCTTTCTAGACACAAAAATATTGATAAGTCTGCAATAGCAGCTCATTTCTGGTCTGAAAATCATGAAATTGAAGATAGTACAGAATTACTAAAATACGTACAAAAACATAGTGAACTCGTCATATGGGAGAGAATATACATAGAAAAACATAAAAACCAACTAATGAACTTTGAAATCCCGCCAGAAGAGAATCCCACATTTAAGTTCATCACTAAATCAACAGATGGCAGCAGCAACTCCAGAATTACCCACACCACTGGATCAAGCTTTAGTCGCATAAGAGCAGAAGATGCAAACGATGATTTGTGCAACATGTCCTCAAAATAGGTACGAAAGTGAAACAGATGTGTAATAAATACGACTCTAAAAATTAATAATTATTTCGCTTCACTGTGGTGTTCCAATACAGTTAAATCTCGATATACAAAATCCTATTTTCCCAACATAATTGACAGGATGAAAACTAACATCAAATCTAACGTCATTGTTAACAGGTCACGGGAAAAATAAAGTGTACTACCATCAATTTAAAATAAGTGACAATCCAATGTGTAAGTAAAACCAAAACGAACAAACTGTGGACCACATAATCTTTGAGTGTAATCTTGTAATACAATAAGGAAAACAAAATTTAATGTAACTGTGCACCCAAGCATATAGTATTACTCACTATGTAATGGAATATGCAGTATAATAAATAAAAAAAAGGCACACACACACACACACACACACACACACACACACACACACACACACACACACACACACACACACACACACACACACACACACACACACACACACACACACACACACACACACACACACACACACACACACACACACACACACACACACACACACACACACACACACACACACACACACACACACACACACACACACACACACACACACACACACACACACACACACACACACACACACACACACACACACACACACACACACACACACACACACACACACACACACACACACACACACACACACACACACACACACACACACACACACACACACACACACACACACACACACACACACACACACACACACACACACACACACACACACACACACACACACACACACACACACACACACACACACACACACACACACACACACACACACACACACACACACACACACACACACACACACACACACACACACACACACACACACACACACACACACACACACACACACACACACACACACACACACACACACACACACACACACACACACACACACACACACACACACACACACACACACACACACACACACACACACACACACACACACACACACACACACACACACACACACACACACACACACACACACACACACACACACACACACACACACACACACACACACACACACACACACACACACACACACACACACACACACACACACACACACACACACACACACACACACACACACACACACACACACACACACACACACACACACACACACACACACACACACACACACACACACACACACACACACACACACACACACACACACACACACACACACACACACACACACACACACACACACACACACACACACACACACACACACACACACACACACACACACACACACACACACACACACACACACACACACACACACACACACACACACACACACACACACACACACACACACACACACACACACACACACACACACACACACACACACACACACACACACACACACACACACACACACACACACACACACACACACACACACACACACACACACACACACACACACACACACACACACACACACACACACACACACACACACACACACACACACACACACACACACACACACACACACACACACACACACACACACACACACACACACACACACACACACACACACACACACACACACACACACACACACACACACACACACACACACACACACACACACACACACACACACACACACACACACACACACACACACACACACACACACACACACACACACACACACACACACACACACACACACACACACACACACACACACACACACACACACACACACACACACACACACACACACACACACACACACACACACACACACACACACACACACACACACACACACACACACACACACACACACACACACACACACACACACACACACACACACACACACACACACACACACACACACACACACACACACACACACACACACACACACACACACACACACACACACACACACACACACACACACACACACACACACACACACACACACACACACACACACACACACACACACACACACACACACACACACACACACACACACACACACACACACACACACACACACACACACACACACACACACACACACACACACACACACACACACACACACACACACACACACACACACACACACACACACACACACACACACACACACACACACACACACACACACACACACACACACACACACACACACACACACACACACACACACACACACACACACACACACACACACACACACACACACACACACACACACACACACACACACACACACACACACACACACACACACACACACACACACACACACACACACACACACACACACACACACACACACACACACACACACACACACACACACACACACACACACACACACACACACACACACACACACACACACACACACACACACACACACACACACACACACACACACACACACACACACACACACACACACACACACACACACACACACACACACACACACACACACACACACTGACTCACTCAACCTGGGGCCACGTACTTAGGTTAGTAGATCGCCACAAACGTTTTATCTCGCATGCGAGAGCCGCT
This sequence comes from Mantis religiosa, assembly GCA_030765055.1. Classification (NCBI taxonomy): domain Eukaryota; kingdom Metazoa; phylum Arthropoda; class Insecta; order Mantodea; family Mantidae; genus Mantis; species Mantis religiosa. The sequence goes on along the minus strand of CM060952.1, from coordinate 49,742,243 downwards.
AGTCCTCTGTCGGGGTAATATATCAGTCAAATGGAGAACTCCATGTCAGGACGGCATGGCCATGGTAGTTGAAGGGTTAGACCGACTCTACGGAACCCAGGAGATCCGTGGTACAAATCCTGGCCATGGGTTTGAATCTTTCATGTGGATTCTATCAACGTACCTGTAAGCCTGCCCAAATCCAAATGACACATAAACACACACAGACACACGCAGAAGCCCATGCCCACGCACATGCGCACTCACACCCACACACACTCACTCGCTCTTTCCCTCACGTGCTCTCTCAGTCTCACTCACTCCTTCACTATCCCTCACTCTCTCACTCACCCTTTCTCTCTCTGTCTCTCCCTCACTTTCTCACTCTATCTCACTCTCTCAGCCTGGGACCAGCCTGCTTACGTTGCTATTTCGCCTCAAACATTTTATCTCGAATGCGAGAGCCGCTAGTTCTCTGTAGGGGATATTATTAGTTAAACGGAGATCATGTCACGACGCCATGGCCATGGTAGTTGAAAGGGTTCGACCGACTCTAAGGAAGCCAGGAGATCCTTGGTACAATTACCGGCCATGGGTTTGAATCTTTGAAGTTGATTCTATCTATCAACGTACAGTAAGCCTGCCCAAATACAAATGATACACACACACGCACTCACTCACTCGCACTCACTCACTTGCACTCACTCGCACTCTCACTCGCACTCACGCACTTGCACTCACTCACTCGCACTCACTCACTCGCACTCACACTCACTCACTCGCACTCACTCACTCGCACTCGCACTCATTCACTCGCACTCGCACTCACTCACTCGCACTCACTCACTCACACTCGCACTCACTCACTCGCACTCACACACTCACACTCGCACTCACTCGCACTCGCACTCACTCACTCACACTCGCACTCACTCACTCACACTCGCACTAACTCACTCATACTCGCACTCACTCACTCACACTCGCACTCACTCACTCACACTCGCCCTCTCACTCAAACTCGCCCACTCACTCACTCACACTCGCCCTCTTACTCACTCACACTCGCCCTCTCACTCACACTCACCCTCTCACTCACACTCACCCTCTCACTCACTCACACTCACCCTCTCACTCACTCACACTTACCCTCTCACTCACTCAGCCTGGGACCCGCGTACTTACGTTGCTATTTCGCCTCAAACATTTTATCTCGCATGCGAGAGCCGCTAGTTCTCTGTCGGGGATATATATTAGTTAAACGAGGACCATGTCACGTCGCAATGACCATGGTAGTTGAAAGGGTTAGACCGACTCTACAGAAGCCAGGAGATCCGTGGTAAAATTACGGGCTATTGGTTTGAATCTTTGAAGTTGATTCTATCAACGTACCAGTAAGCCTGTCCAAATCCAAACCAGACACACACACACACACGTACTCACACACACACATACACACTCGCACTCACACTCTCTCACTCACTCACCCTGGGACCCGCGTACTTAGTAGATCTCCACAAACATTTTATCTCGCTAGTTCTCTGACGGGGAAATATATGAGTCAAATGGAGAACTCCTTGTGCCGACGGCATGGCCATGGTATTTGAAATGGTTAGACTGACTCTACGGAAGTCAGGAGATCCTCGTTCAAATCCCGGCCATGGGTTTCAATCTGTGATGTTGATTCTATCTATCAACGTACCAGTAAGCCGGCTCAAATCCAAACGACATATACACAGACACACGCACACGCCCACGCGCACATGCACACACTCACTCTCTCTCACTCTCTACTCTCTCTCTCTCTCTCTCTCTCTTGCTTTCACCCTCTCTCACACTTTCACAATCTCTCAGCCTGGGACCTCGTACTTACGTTGGTATGTTGCAACAAATATTTTATCTCGCATGTGAGAGCTGCTAGTCCTTAGTCGGAGAGATATATATGAGTCAATTGAAGATCTCCATGTCACAACGGCATGGCCATGGTAATTGAAAGGGTTAGACCGACTCTACGGAAGCCAGGAAATCCGTGGTAAAAATCCCGTGCATGGGTTTGATTCTTTCATGTTGATTCATCTATCAACGTACCTGTAAGCCTACACAAATTCAAACGAAAGACACGCGCGCGCACACACCCACACACACAGACGCTCACAAACACACACACACACGCACACACACACACACACACTGACTCACTCAACCTGGGGTCTGCGTACTTAGATTAGTAGATCGCCACAAACGTTTTATCTCGCATGCGAGAACCGCTAGTCCTCTGTCGGGGTAATATATCAGTCAAATGGAGAACTCCATGTCATGATGGCATGGCCATGGTAGTTGAAGGGGTAGACTGACTCTACGGAACCCAGGAGATCCGTGGTACAAATCCCGGCCATGGGTTTGAATCTTTCATGTGGATTCTATCTATCAACGTACCTATAAGCCTGTCCAAATCCAAACGACACATAAACACACACAGACACACGCAGAAGCCCACGTCCACGCACACGTGCTCTCACACCCATACACACTCACTCGCTCTTTCCCTCACGTGCTCTCTCATTCTCTCAGTCTCACTCACTCCTTCACTATCTCTCACCCTTTCTCTCTCTGTCTCTCACTTTCTCACTCTATCTCACTCTCTCACTCTCTCAGCCTGGGACCCGCGTACTTCCGTTGCCATTTCGCCTCAAACATTTTATCTTGAATGCGAGAGCCGCTAGTTCTCTGTCCGAGGTATATATTAGTTAAACGGAGATCATGTCACGACGCCATGGCCATGGTAGTTGAAAGGGTTAGACTGAGTCTACGGAAGCCAGAGGATCCTTGGTACAATTACCGGCCATGGGTTTGAATCTTTAAAGTTGATTCTATCTATCAACGTACCAGTAAGCCTGCCCAAATACAAACGATACGCACACACACGTACTCACACACACACACACACACACACACACACACACACACACACACACACACACACACACACACACACACACACACACACACTCGCACTCACTCACTCAGCCTGGGACCCGCGTACTTACGTTAGTAGATCTCCACAAACATTTTATATCGCTAGTTCTCGGTCGGGGAAATATATGAGTCAAATGTAAAGTTCCAGGTCACGACGGCATGCCCATGGTAGTTGAAAGGGTTACACCGACTCTACGGAACCCAAGAGATCCGTGGTACAAATCCCGGCCTTAGGTATGGATCTTTCATGTTGATTCTATCTATCAACGTACCTGTAAGCCTACCCAAACCCAAACGACACACAAACACACGCGCGCGCACACACACAACACACACACACACACACACACACACACAAACACTCACTGACTCACTAACACACTCACTCACTTCGCCTGGGACACGCGTACTTACTTTAGTAGATCACCACAAACATTTTATCTCGCATGCCAGAGCCGTTAGTTCTCTGTCGGGGAAATATATGCATCAAATGGAGAAATCCATGTCACGGTGGCATGGCCATGGTAGTTGAAAGGGTTAGACCGACTCTTCAGAAGGCAGGAGATCCGTGGTACAAATCCCGGTAATGGGTTTGAATCTGTCATGTTGAAGCTATCTATCGAAATACAGTGAGCCTGCCCAAATCCAAACGACACATAAACACACACACACATACACACGCACAAACACAAGATCACACCCACGAACACGCACAAGACCACACCCACGCGCACTCACGCCCACACACACTCACTCACTTGCTCCCTCACACACACTCACTCCTTCACTCACTCTCTCTCTTTCAACCTCACTCACTCTCTTTCTCACTCTATCTCACTCTCTCAGCCTGCGACCCCGTACTTACGTTGGTATTTCGCCACAAACATTTTATCTCGCATGCGAGAGCCGCTAGTTCTCTGTCGGGGATATATATTAGTTAAACGGGGACCATGTCACATCGCATTGGCCATGGTAGTTGAAAGGGTTAGACCGACTCTACGGAAGCCAGGAAATCCGTTGTAAAATTACGGGCTATGGGTTTGAATCTTTGAAGTTGATTCTATCTATCAACGTACCAGTAAGCCTGCCCAAATCCAAACGAGACACACACAACACACACACACACACACACACACACACACACACACACACACACACACACACACACACACACACTTGCACTCACACTCTCTCACTCACTCAACCTGGGACCCGCGTACTTACGTTAGTAGATCTCCACAAACATTTTATCTCGCTAGTTCTCTGACGGGGAAATATATGAGTCAAATGGAGAACTCCTTGTGCCGACGGCATGGCCATGGTATTTGAAATGGTTAGACTGACTCTACGGAAGTCAGGAGATCCTCGTTCAAATCCCGGCCATGGGTTTCAATCTGTGATGTTGATTCTATCTATCAACGTACCAGTAAGCCGGTTGAAACTTTCATGTTGATTCTATCAACGTACCTGTAAGCCTGCCCAAAGCTAAACGACACACACACACACACACACACACACACACACACACACACACACACACACACACACAATCATATACTCACTCACTCAGCCTGGGACCCGCGTACTTACGTTAGTAAATCACCACAAACACTTTATCTCATATGCGAGAGCCGCTAATCCTCTGTCGGAAAAATATGAGTCAAATCGAGAATTCCATGTCACGACGGCATGGCCATGGTAGTTGAAAGGGTTAGACCGACTCTACGGAAGCCAGGAGATCCGTGGTAAAAATCCCGTGCATGGGTTTGATTCTTTCATGTTGATTCATCTATCAACGTACCTGTAAGCCTACCCAAATCCAAACGACACACACACGCGCGCGAGCGCGCACACCCACACACACAGACGCTCACAAACCTCACACTCACATCACTCATTCACTCACCGACTGACTCACTGACTCACTCACTTAGCCTGGGACCCGCGTACTTATGTAAGTGGATCGCCACAAACATTTTATCAGGCATGCGAGAGCCGCTAGTTCACTATCGGGGAAATTATGGGTCAAATTGAGAACTTCATGTCACGACGGCATGACCATGGTAATTGAAAGTGTTAGACTCTACGGAAGCTAGGAGATCCGTGGTATAAGTACCAGCCATGGGCTTGAATCTTTCATGATGATTCTATCTATCGACGTAACTGTAAGCCTGACCAAATCGAAACAACACACACACACACACGCTCTCACACCTACAACCACCCACACACACTCACACACCCACAACCACACACACGCGCGCACACTACACACACAAACACACACACTCAACCTGGGACCTGCGTACGTAGGTTGGTAGATAGCCACAAACGTTTTATCTCGCATACGAGAGCCGCTAGTTCTGTGTCGGGGTAATATATCAGTCAAATGGAGAATTGCATGTTACGACGGCATGGCCATGGTAGTTGAAAGGGTTAGACCGACTCTACGGAAGCCAGGAGATCCATAGTAAAAATCCCGTGCATGAGTTTGATTCTTTCAATTTGATTCATCTATCAACGTACCTGTAAGCCTACCCAAATCCAAACGACAAACTCGCACACACGCAAGCACACACGCGCACAAAAACGCGATCGGGAACAAGCAAACGCTCAAGCGCATGCTCACGCACGCTCTCACACACGCACTCACAGTATCTCTCACTCACTCACACACCCACTCACCCTCTCACTCAGTCTGGGACCCGCGTACTTAGGTTAGTAGTTGAAATCCATGGTAGTTGAAATGGTTAGACCGACTCTACGGAAACCAGGAGATCCGTGGTACAAATCCCGGCCATGGTTTTGAATCTTTCATGTTGATTCTATCAACGTACATGTAAGCCTGCCCAAATCCGACACACGCACACGCAATCACACATACACGCACGCATCCACAGACACACACCCGCACACGCACAAACAGCCACACACACACACACACACACACAAACACACACACACACACACACACACACACACACACACACACACACACACACACACACACACACACACACACTCTCTCTCTCAGTCTGGGACCCGCGTACTTACGTTAGTAGATCGCCACAAACATTTTACCTCGCAAGCGAGAGCCGCTGGTTCTCTGTCCGGGAAGAATATGAGTCAAATGAAGAACTCCATGTCACGACGGCATGGCCATGGTAGTTGTTAGACCGACTCTATGGAAGCCAGGACATCCGTGGTACAAATCCCGGCCATGTTGATACCATGTATCAGCCTGCTTGCCCAAATCCAAACGACACACACACGCACGCACACACACTCACTCACTCAGCCTGGGACTCGCGTACTTACGCTAGTAGATCGCGACAAACGTTTTATCTCGCATGCGAGAGCCACTGGTTCTCTGCCGGGGTAATATATGAGTCAAATGGAGAACTACATGTCACGACTAAATGGCCATGGTAGTTGAAAGGTTTAGGCCGACTCTACGGCAGCCAGGATATCCGTGGTACAAATCCCGGCCATGGGTTTGAATCTTTCATGTTGATTCTATCAACGTACATGTAAGCCTGTCCAAATCCAAACGACACGTACATGGACAGGCACACTCACGCACGCACACGCACACAGACACAAAGACACAGCTACACAGACACACCCTCTTACACACACACTCACTCACTCAGCCTGGGATCCGCGTACTTACGTTAGCAGATCGCCACAAACTTTTTTTTCTTGCATGCGAGAGCCGCTGGTTCTCTGTCGGGGAAATATATGAGTCAAATGGAGAACTCCTTGTCACGACGGCATGGCCATGATAGTTGAAAGGGTTGGACCAACTCTACGGAAGCCAGGACATCCATGGTACAAATTCCGGCCATGGGTGTGAATCTTTCATGTTGATTCTATCTACACGCACACACGCACGCACGCACACACACACAGACACACACACTCCATTAAATTCATCAATAATTTATCACGGAGAGCCAAACTACAATGGGGATTAGGATACAGATCTCTAAGAACGATCTATGAAGGAGCTATAGTTCCAGCGATGACATATGGTTCACCAGTGTGGATAGAAGCCATAAAGAAATACAAGAATATTATTAAGTACAGAAGAGTGTAGAGACTAATATAAAAATTGTTAAAGCATACCGTACTGTATCATATGAGGCTTCATGTGTAATAGCTGGTACAAGTAACCATAGAGTAACCATAGAGGGAAAGGTAAGGACTTATCTGGCAACAAGAGCTAACAATGAGGAATACGACGCACCAGTAGAAATGCGACACTGGAGACACCCGGCACAAAATCCTTCAATATATGAGATAGACAATAACAGTACATATGCATTTGAAATATACACAGACGGCAGCAAAATGAGAGACAAAGTTGGTGCAGTGGCAGTAATATTTATAAACAGCATGTTGACGCATAAGTTAAAGTTCAAGCTGCATGCTCGATGCTCAAATTACCAGGCAGAGCAACTTGCAATTCTTGAGGCGCTGAAGAAACTAAAGGAACTAGAAAATGAAGGGTACCCTGATAAAAGATTTGCATTGTTCACTGATAGCAGGATAACACTGGATCTCCTTAAAAACAACTCAAAACACAATTACCTGACTGAGGTAATCAAAGCTAAAATCCTCAACCTGAGAACATCAGACTGGATGCTGCATTTTGGATGGGTGAAAGCACACTCGGGCATATATGGCAATGAAATAGTAGACAGACTAGCAAAAGAGGCTGCTGGGGAAGATAGATCATAAAATACAATATAATAAAACACCTAAAGAAGTCCTGATAAGCATGGAGAGAGACACTGGACTGAACGCATGACAACTACAATGCACAGCATCAAGGAAAGGAGCCATCACCAAAGAATTCTTCCCATCCGTGAGAAATAGACTAAAACAAGAACTGCCCATTTGCCAAGACAGACTCTACGGAAACCAGGAGATCCATGGTACAAATCCCGGCCATAGGTTTGATTCTTTCATGTTGATTCTATCTGCCCAAATCCAAACCACACACACACACATACACACAGCCTGGGACCCACGTACTTACGTTAGTAGATCGCCACAAACATTTTATCTCTCATGCGAGAGCCGCTGGTTCTCTGTCGGGGAAATATATGAGTCAAATGGAAAACTCCATGTCACGACGGCATGGCCATGGTAGTTGATAGGGTTAGACTGACTTTACGGAAGCCAGGACATCCGTGGTACAAATCCCGGCCATGCGTTTGAATCTTTCATGTTGATTCTATCAATCAAGGTACATGTAAGCGTGTCCAAATCCAAACAACGCACGCACGCACACGCACACAATGGCTTGGGCGCAATCTGCCTCTTTCACTCTCCGCTTCTCTGTCGGCACTCATCTACAATGCCTCGCGACAATATATTCAAATACCTACTAGGATTTTGCTTGAAATGAGAAATTTTACTCTCAAAGTACATGACTTGGAAGAAGGGGTTCATAAGGTAGTATGGGGTTTAGTTGTATCCATATAACCTACTCAGATGTGCTAAAATAAATAAAAAGGTAATATTTGTAATCAAATCTGGATTACCAAGTAAATTTGCATTATAGGATTGGAAAACAACAGGAATGGAATACAAAAGTAATGTAAGCCTTTATATATGTCCATGTATGTTTATGCCATTTTTGGTATAAACCTTATTTGATTTTATAATAATTATATATATGTAATAGCATAAAAGCTTTTGACAATGGACCTATTAGAAAGTTAATAAACAGTAAGAGACATATAAGGGCTAGGTCACTTGGGCCCGAGGTCTAAAATTAAAAAATCAAAAACTTTAGAATTGTGTATTAAAACCAATATTGGTAACAAATTGCAGTGCCTTATCTACAGGTACTGGGTTGTGACCTAAAATTGAGTGCAATATACCACCCGGTGAGTTTGGTGCTCACGAATATATTGCAGACAATCAAGGAGCACATATGACACAGAGATATATGCACACAGAGTACAGATAGATGGCCATGTGTCATGGTGTGTCCTACTCTTAGCCGGATTAAAACAACCTCAAACCATTGGGATTCCCTGCTGGATGTTTGTCAGGCATTATTTTCTATTTTTAATATTATTTTTATAGCTTTCTAGTAAATTTAAAAGTTTTAAAGTCTCATTCCAAAAGTAAGTTCTTGATTGGCTTGATTTTGAGTTCAAAAAAGGTAAGAAGCCATCTTTTTCCATTTCCATTTGAGCTGTGCAGATCTATCTCGAAGACTGAGGGATTTTAAATTTATTTAATGATTTTGTTTATTGCAAAGGGTGGTAAAATCACGTATCTCCTTTAGGATGCTTCTTCAGTAATGCACCCCAGTTTTGATAACGTAGAAAATGAAGCTAGCTACAGTGAAGCAATAAATATTACACAAATACAAATATTTGTTACTGAGGCTTTACTTATCTTAAGAAATTGGTGTTAATACTTCTTTCTAATGGAGATTGATTTCACAAACAGATCGTTGTGGACTGAAGATACAAATGATCTGTTTGTGAAATCGATCTCCATTAGAAAGAAGTATTAACACCAATTTTTTAAGATAAGTGAAGCCTTAGTAACAAATATTTATATTTGTGTAGCATCCCAGTATATTAGTCTACTAGTAGCACTGCTGCAAGATTAGATACTTTCGATCTAGTTTTAATTGCCTGTTTCCATGCTTTCATTCCAAAGTACAATAGCAGGCAATCATTACTACCTACACAATGAGACTTAAACTTTTCCCACAGCAAAATCCGAATGTGTCTTCTATCAGCCATTCATTTTTCTTACATGTGACTTTACATGCAGATTATAAAATTGGTAAAAGAGAAGATTAGATATTTTAAACATTATGAACAGGATACTTGCAAAGGAAAAGGATAAATGACATTTAGTAATCTAGATGAGGTAAATTACTTGTTTTTTCAGCAATTAAAGTTATTAATTTTTTCTTTAATCACTTACACTTTTTAGCAATAAAATTTGTTCATTTTATTAAAATAGTGTAGTAAAACATAAATAATTTATTTTTCTTGCAAATTCTAACAATATACAACATTTATTGAACATTTCACATTAACCAAACTGCGATGCAGTTATCAGTATGTTTCTGTGAGTTTGAAGCATTAGGTATATTCAACAATATAGAGTCTGCTTTTCCTGGTTAAACAAGAATTTTGTAATAAAGGAAACATCAAAAGCTGCAAAGAATAAATTCTGTTATCTGTATTATAAGTCATTTTTGAAAGCATTTTGCTGGTCCTAACACTAACTGCGAAGTGCATGCAGTCTAGACTGCATGTCTTCCAATTCAGCTTCATCTTCTAAAGGTAGAGCAGATGCTGCAGCTTCTTCCACAGCAGCAGCTGGCAGGGAATCTGTTACAGCAGCTGGTGCCTGGCCTAACTGTCCTGCAGTAAGCTCCCAAAGTACCTATGCAAACACAGTCAGGATAGTTTGGTTTTCATCCTCCTTTATTTAATCAAATAGTAATTTATAACATATATAATAATTTCATGAGTAGCACATTAACCCATTACTGCCTAACTTTTTTTATTTATTTCAAAAATTGAAAAAAAGTGTAATTAATACATTCAGCATACAGAATGTCAGCAATATATTTTATTTGCCTTTATATTTGCCCAGTGTCGCAAAATCACCTGGTCTATAGAATAGAATAGAGCAGAATTTATTCACTGATTGATATACAAAGATATATAAAGAGATCGGTTGATTTTCAGTTCATATTCTCAGCATTAGAATTGCTTGCTGCTGTGGATTCTTTGTCTGATGCAATAATACAAACCCTTATTGACAGTTTATGGTATTACATAAATCTGGGAGGGAAAATAACAAGGAAAGTGCAACAATGTACTTTCCACACACTATGGTCATTAGCACCTTATTGTTGTAAATTAATAAACTATACAATATGCAAATTTTTAAAAGATTATGTGTTCACATAATCAGACTACTTCAATGATGACATACATGGTGAAAAAAAAAAAAAAAAAAAAAAATCTTGAGAATTCATGTAAAATAAGTAAATAAATAATATATGTATCAGTCTATAAATAGTTAATGGGTTAATGGGTTAAGATTATACTCAAGTTGGAAACAACATTTTATGCAACCTTAGTATTATAATTTGTATGAAATAACCCATGAAATAGTTTAGCAACTATTGCTGATATAAACAAGAATGTCTTTTATATGTAATGATCCATTCTAATTTCTTATTACTGTCATGTTAAACCAATAAGAAAGCAGCCATTCTTGCATGTGTGCAAGGGAGAGAAATGAGCAGATGCTACATATTGTGATGTACCTAATGGGGCAGCACAATTAGAACTAGGCAGGCATTCTACTAAAATTAAAATCTTGTCAAGGGCAATGAAATATTTATACAGAATCACTAACTTGGAAGATGGCAACATAATTAAAGAATGTTTTCATATTCAAAAGAGAAGTAACTGGGGTGGGTCTTGGGCACATAAAATGAATGACGTGTTGAAGCAGATAGGTATGGGTCATTCTTGGATAAATGTAGAGTATGGGTATAGAGGTTTCTGGAAAGAAGTTAAGCTAAGATATTGACAGACAAGACATTTTTGCCAATACAAGTGACAAAAGCTCACTGAGATTATATAGAGAAATAAAAACAACCTGGGGGAGGGAAGGATATATAGATATATGTAGTAAGTTAGGGCGAGAAGGTTTTGCTTGGGCGAGAACAGGAGTGAGAAACTTGAAAGGTATAGGTCAAGAGAGGGAGCTAGATAAATGTCCATTGTGTGGAGAAGAGAATGCAGATTTCCATTGAATATTAAATTGTGGTCAAACAAAGTTATGGTGAGAGCAGGCTTGGCTATGTAAATGGGACAATTTGGGGGGTGAAGTAGTAATTAGAAAAATTTTGTCAGTAAAAGGGGAAAAGAACAGGAGAAATATAGGGAATTATTTAGGGAAAGTTAAAGAGAGATGGCTAAGAACAATTAAGAGAAAAATGTAGAGTGGGATAGGTGAAATGGCAGAAAGTGTAAAAAGGAGTAGAGGGCCTCCAATACACAAAAACCTAGGGTTAGGTGTATGGGGACCGAATTACTATTTAATGGTGGGTGACATGATAGGATTTTCAGGATTTAGGAATATATGGCATATTTCAGTATGGATTTTATAATTGTAATCTTGATTTTGTATTTCCATTTGTTGATGTAAAAGGAAAGATGAGATATAAATTACTATCAATTACTGTGATGTAGCTTATCAACACAAGTTAAGTAATCATAAATACAACATTTAATTATCCTATATCTAATAAAATACAGGGCTTTTGCATTTTCTCTACTAGAGAAAAGAATACGATAAAATGGTTTCATCTTCACGCTATAAGTCACAGAAACTTGAAATACCAGTGTTACTTCATTACTATTATTGACACTCATGCCATAATGAACCAGTTATGCACAATATTGAATGCAGTAACAACCTGTTTATAATGATAGGATATACTAGGTGAATTACATAAAATTGCAACAAATATATCTGAGGCGCCTTTTCACAGAAAAAAAAAGTTGCCACAAAGGTTCATTAATGAACTCTATATAAATATTTAAAATGAATAGAAATAAAATTAGAATGCAAGTTCCAACATTCACAACAAACTCTTAAGAGGACATTGTCATATGAAGCGTTTAAATACCATTAAGGCTTGAATCATTACTTAACTTCAGTAAATCTGGTATAACCAAGGCTATTTCTTAAACTTTTAGATCCTTAAATTCCCTTACAGAAGGGGCGTTCAAAAAGAAACGAGTCAGAGTCTGGTATGCGCAAATTGGTGACAGGATGGTAATATTGTGGTGTGTGTAATGAAGTGTTGTTCTGACCAGAGCATGGAAGTTCACAGCCCATCGCTAACGGGCACGCGTGCACATCACGCAACTATACAAAGCTAGCAGCAGCATGCATCAATCGTCCAACACTGCCAGTAGCATTGCAAACAATGAAATGGAGGCGTCAAAAAAAGAGCAAAGAGGTGTTGTTTGTTTTCTGAGTAAGAGGAACGGACATTCATCAACGAATGTAACGAGTGTATGAACACTACTTGTCCCTTGCAAGGGTCAAGGCATGGCATAAGCGCTTCAGGGGAGGATGGGTGTCGTTAGCCAATGATGCATGGTCTGGAGCACCACACTGCATTACTGATGACATCGTCCAGCTGGGTGATGCACTCATTACCCAGGAACGCTGAATGACAGTGAAAGCCATAGCCGCCGAGGTTGGATTGAGTGTCGGAAGTGTTCACACCATCATGAAGGAATGATTGCCCTTGTGCAAAATGTGTGCCCAATGGGTGCTCCACAGTCTTCAACCACACCAGGAAACATGTCGAATGACCCACTGTCTTGCTCATTTGCAGCGCTATGCTTGGGAAGGGAATGAATTCCTGGTACGAGTGGTGGCTGGAGATGAGTCATGGTATGAGCACTTCGAACCAGAATCAAAACGACAAAGTCTCCAGTGAAAGCATCCAGGGTCACCATCACCAAAAAAAGCCAAGGCCATCCACACAAGTGCAGGAAAGGTTATGCTGTCGTTCTTCTTTGACCAAGATGGACACCTTCTGATATACTTCCTGCAGCATGGGGTAACAGTGAAGGCATGGGGTAACTTAATCCAGAAGACTCAGACCATGCCACCACTGATGATGTTCACCGCAGACGTAAACGAAACATCTGGATCTTCCAACTCCAGCAGACCACGGCTCCTGAGCCCAGAAAATTCTTCTATCTTCAAAAGCAATAATAATTAGCAATTTAAACATTATATGATAAAATGTTATAGAAGTCCAACTAATAAAAGTGATTATCTTGCAAATAGTTAATGCTACACAAATCTTCAATTAACATAAACTGATAAAAGAAATAATGGGAATTTTTAAACTTTGTGGGCTTTATATATCTGATTTTCAAAAACTTTCTTCATCTTATTAGTGCATTGTTCCTCATGTACATTTGCATTTTCTGCTCTTTTTAATGTTCCATTTATTGTTGACAGTCAAAAAGGTTGCACATATTTTCAATTTGCTGGTAAATTGTTACTAAATTTGCATTAAACTTTGACTGAAAAATGGAATAAAGTGCAGAACCATATTTGAAATGTTGGCAAATTTACTATGAGTAATACAAGAATTTACAAGTGGTAAAAATGTTTCAGAGAAGTTTGATTTGAAGATCACGACTGCTCTGGACCCCCCTTACATATATAAATTACTGACAACAATTAGGAAGAAGCACAGAAAATGGTCCTGAAAAATCACTGTATCACCATATGAGACGATCAGAATTGTGGCAAAACCACTCGTGGAAATTGCTTCAATAATGATCCCATTCAACCTCAATATTTGTAAGTGATTTTTTGGCAAAAAACAAAACTTACGTTTCCTCAGCCCTTGTTACCAGACAGAGTCCTTTGCGACTTCTTTCTATTCCCATGGCTGAAGACAACCATGAGAGGACATTGCTTTGCCATCACTGATGCAATGAAACAGAATCGCTGAAGGAGCTGAATTCCATATCCAAAAGTGAGTTCTAGAAGTGCTTCCAGAATTGGAAAAAGTGCTGGCCCCAAAACATAATATCTGAGAAAGATAACTGAGAGATTTTGGTTTCCACTGGTTGAAACACCTGTCGCTGATTGGTCCATAGACTAGACAGTTGCAGATACAAGTGGCAATGTTTACAACATTTATCACCCATCTCTTGTCACTGGGTGGAGTAGTGCTAAGTAGGTCGTGTTTCAGGTTAAACCAGAGAAACTTTAGTGTGGGCTCCATACATGACTCAGAATACACTGTGAAATATAATGCAACAACAACCACCACCACAATAACAACAACAACCCATAGTACGACAGCCCACAGAGGGTCAAGGCCTGCCAACCTGACTGCCGGCCTCTCACCCAGATATGCAAGGTAAAGGTGGGCGATCATCCAACACATAAAGGGAGAAGATATGGTCAGCATTTTGGCACCCCCCAGCTGGAAAGTTGGGTTTCTTGACCAGGGCCGCTTACCTATTGTAAGCTCCTCAATTTCCTCACGATGCTGAGTAGGCATCAGTCTTATATCTGGGACTTAAAATCCGCAGCCCCACAGGTTACATTCGAATTCAGGTTACATTCCATGGCAGGGAACCAAGGCCTTAGCCCACTATGCCACGGCACAGGATGGTCACCCATCCAAGTACTAACCTCACCCAATACTGATTAACTTTGGTGATCAGATGAGAAACAGTGTATTCAGCATAGTATGCCCATTGGTGAAATATAATGCACAGAGAACAATTTTATGTATCTTGAGAAGCACCTGAATTTAATAATCTCATGCGGTGATGAAGTAATCTTTTTCCCACAATAACTAATAAGACCTGCCAAACATGTTTACTAATAAAAAGATAGTAAGCAAAATAACAGAAAGAATATTGACAAATACACAGTTAAGGAGTGCAATAAATCAAAATCATTTGTTTCTTAAGATTTTGTTACAAAGAAAAACATAAAAAAACTAAAATTTTTACAAATAATAATAATTACATTTGTTACATAATTATTTCCCACTAGAACAAAAATCACTGAAAAAAGAAGTGTTGAAATGGCAAGAATTTAACTGCATTTATACAATAAATTAATTTAATTGTTATTAAATAATAAAAAAATACCATGCTTGATTATTTATTCAAATAGCAACAGATAAAGAACACTGAATACCCAATTAGTACCCACCTTCATTTTGTCTTTACCTTGTTGCTACCTTGGCTTACATGACACCTTGGTCTTCTGCTCTGCCAGGTAGCTGTTAACCTCCACACCTCCTTGTTACTTAATTAGTTCCATTCTTCCCCCTCATCTTCATTTCTTATATTCTTTACATTTCAGGCCCATTTTTCTTTTACTTTCTGAAAGAACTCACCAACACTTCTTACCTTCTTTTCCTCCCTGCCCGTTAACATTTTTATAGCTATTATCCTCTTCTCTACTTTCTCCCATTTTTGTTCCCAAACCTTTTTTCTCCATATTGCAACCTCCTCACATTCTGTTCATAGTGTTCTATGCTTTCAGGAATTAATATCAAAATAAAGCAAAAGCTAGTCGTAAAGGAAAATGAATTAAGCTCTCTGCAAAATCCATTACACAAATCTCCACCATCAGAAGCTGTATAAAATTAAATAATAGTGGGTAGAGAAAACTATGAATAAAACACTTCTTTCGAAACCTATTCACAGTTTTGTAAGTAATGGACAGCAGCTACAAGTTATCACATTTTCATTTTAAGTGCATCTCTGTAGAGTAAAAGTCTTTCATATCATCTCCATCATTGTTCTAGGTCTTAAAGAAATGAAGATCAGTATAACTTCACATTTGTAGGTTTGTGCAGCACCAAATATAACCTTAAACTGACAGTAAAAATTACAATTAGCTTGGAACCAAAAGTATTTGCAACTTACCTTATCCACTTCTTCCTGGGCTTCTTCCTCCATTTCTTCTGTGTCTTCAAGGGTATCCATAGTTTCTTCCAACATTTCCTCAATGATTCCTGCCTGTGAAAGAGGATACAATGGACATTATTGTAAGCCTAGCATAGCAGAATACCTACTTATGTTCCATTTCTGTGCACCAAAGAAGAAGAAGAAGAAGAAGAAGAAGAAGAAGAAGAAGAAGAAGAAGAAGAAGAAGAAGAAGAAGAAGAAGAAGAGCATGTGCTGCAAATTCAACATCACTATCAGAATCACTAATTTTCGCAATAATGTATATTTGTATGTTCCCCTAGTTACCAAAGTTCTATACCCACACTGGTTTTGTACAAGGCCCTCTACATCCAACCATCGACTAGAAAATCAATGTATAAATCATTGTATAAATTTTTAGTATAAACATTTTTTTATCAAGGTAAATAAAACATTATACTATATATGTATAATAACCTTAAATTACAATACTCAACTGGTTATCAGACTCAACCTATGGTTTCGCCTGACAATATTCCAATCTCCTATTGTAATCTGATACATTATGATATATCATAATAACTATATATATATATATATATATATATATATATATATATATATATATATATATATATATATATATATATCATAAATAACTATTACATATTTAAGTTAATTAAAGACTAGCTTGATGGATAGTCAACATGAAAAATTCAATGCCATGGCCGGGATTTGAACCACAGATCTCCTGGTTTCCATCCAGTCATTCTAACCCATTGAGCTACCATGGCCAACTTGCCGTCATGACATTAAATCCTCCATTTGACTCCTATATTTCCCCGGTAGACCACTAGGGGCTCTCACATTTGAGATACACTGTTTGTGGTGACCTCACATTTGAGATACACTGTTTGTGGTGACTTACTATCATAAGTACTTGAGTCCCAGGCTTCATCATTTAACAAGTTGGCCATGGTAGCTAAATGGGTTAGAGCGACTGGACGGACACCAAGGGATCCGTGGTTCAAATCCTGGCCATGGCATTGAATTTTTGATGTTGACTCTAGCCATCAAAAACCTTAGCCTATATACGGCTAGTGTGAAGAAATGATTAATTTCCATCAATTAACTAAAATAAAGACTAGCTGTTGCATTCCTTTAACTCACATTCTTGAAAATTATAACATTTGATAGCATTTTGTTACACATATTTATGCATTTGTGAAATTATAGGTAAAGAATGTAAGGAACAATGTTTTCTCACCATATGTTGCAATTTGTCCTTCTATGTAAAGTCACAAATTTGACTTGCATATAGAACTTATTACAGCATTAACACTTATCTTGAATAACTATATATACTGTTCTTATGTTATTTCTGCATTATCTTACCCTCATCATCTCTCTAGATAAATCTCTCATGGTAGCTGCCACCTCTGGAACTTTAACTAAGGTCTGCATTGCTTGCATTACTTCTGTTGATTTTTGCAGAGCTCCTGCTACCCTCAGTGTTGCTACATTAGGAAACCAAATGTAAATACATAAGTTTGCAACAAGAACAAATACAAAACTCAATTCACTCTCTCCCCCCTCTCCTCCACCCTCTCCTTTCACTCCCTCTTTCTTCTTTCTATCCCTCTCCATGCCTCTTCTGTCTCAAATAATTGCAATTTTTTTATATTTTGGCTATCAGTAACATTATACTTTTGCAAGTCCTTTAAAAATATTTCATTAAAGGTTAAAGAAATATTGAAATAATCTCAAACAAAAACAAAAAACCGCAATAAATGAATAAGGAACTTATTTCTGGAACACTCAAGGTTTCCCAGGATGTGATAAATGACTAACAAAACAAGTGGAACCAAAATATCTAATCTTTTAAAGGATAATGCAGTAAGATTCTCATATTTAAATATGGCAGAAATGCAAAGGAGATTTCACATAAAGGAAACTTATTTCAATAATGAACACAGTTAATGATAAGCAGTGACATAAAGACAACAAAATACTGCAATACGTAAATTTAGTCAGACAGCCAGCCAATAGCGGTCATAAAAAACCAATTTATGCTAAACTTCAACTATAAAAGAAATAGAGAAATGACACAAACTGTTTATTACACTGGTCACAAAGAATTTTGACAGAAAATCTTGAGTAGTGTAATAAGACATGCACTTCATTACCTTGTTTTTTCATATCATGTATTGTTTTCTGTTTTTCCATAATTGACACTTTATTCCTTTCAAAGATTGCAATCTAATTGCAAAAACTATTTGTAGTTGGTTTATTGATACTCGTCACTTACTTTTTTATATTAATGAGAGACTAGTTTCAAAGGCAGTTGCCTCCATTTTCAATCTCTTTCCAACTGGCATCTGCCAGTTGATGCCAGTTGGAAAGAGATTGAAAATGAAGGCGATCACCTTTGAAACTAGTTCTCATTAATACAAAAAAGTAAGTAACGAGCATCAATAAACCAACTACAAATAGTTGTTGCGATTAATTATCTGTTTGCGATTAAATTCCTCCAAACAGATATTACAGAATCTATTTGCTGTAGCACACTACAAGGGAAAGCAGAAGCGATATTATGTTTCTTATGTGTCCCATTACACTGTAATGGCAATGATCTATAAGTATATACCCTGTTTATTCACTTTCCCTCTTTCTCAATTTATCTCCTGTTTCAGTTTTGTTCAATTTTTAATGTACCTTGTCTAAATTTTTTCTAACCCTATTTCATTATTTCACTTTTACTTCCCTTTCATGTCTATCTTTCATGTTAGCAATATCTTTATCTTTCCCTGACTTAAATTTATTATCTCATAATGTTATTTCTATTTTATTAATTTCTATTTTGAACTAACATATTCAATCCAATTTAGGTACAAATTAAAACCAAGAGATCTATGTAGGAATACGTTCATCAGTAATAAAATATTTACATTTACTTTCTGTATGTTTACACTGTATGAAATGGTTAAGCACAACTTAATAAGGAATAATCAACTACATGAATACCACAGAAGGAACAATTCTGATTTCGCAGACATAATGTAAATAAGGATATTAAAGAAAAAGATATTAGCATAAGAGGAATAAAGCTCTTCAATAAGTTACCATCAGAATTAAAAACTGTTGCGAACACAATTTAAACATAAACTAAAAGAATACTTAATAAACAAGGGTTTATATAATTTAAATGAGCTATAAATGTATAAGAATTGTATAAATATGTTAATAATTTTATCATTTATTTAACTGCATCATTTAGTTATAAGGCAGACATGTCTAAAATCAATGTAAAGTTGATAAACTGGATGAAATAAATTACATTTAATTCTCATTTTCTTACTTCACCACTTTATTGTCTTTCTTTTCCATTTTCCTCCTCGATCAAAGTATACCAATATTCACTTCGCCATTACCCTTTTGATTCACAAAACATTTTACTTTCCACTTTCACCACTACCTCTTCCCCCTAGTGCAAATTAAATGTTATACTGAACTACAACCCCTTAATTAAAATTATGATGCTCATTCATGAGAGCCTTTGTCTTGTCACATGCTCAGATTTCTTTGCACTCTTTGGTTCCTTGTATATTCTAGCATCACTTACTTCAGTTTTTCATTCACCTCTTTCATCCCTTTATATCTTATACACATGAGAGCCTTTGTCTTGTCACATGCTCAGATTTCTTTGCACTCTTTGGTTCCTTGTATATTCTAGCATCACTTACTTCAGTTTTTCATTCACCTCTTTCATCCCTTTATATCTTATACATTTTATTTTGCTCATTTCTTTCCTTTCTGGTCCAGAAAAGTGTTTTTCTCCCATTTAATTATCAATCCATTCAAATTTTTTATACATCATACATATCTTCCTTGCTTCCACATGTCTTGGGAATTGCACCAAAGGGTTGCTTTCTACCCATGCTTTCTACCTTCACACTGGGTTGAGACATCCCTTCTCTTTCCCTCTATCAGCTCCTCTTCTATTCTAACTCCTTTTGTTTCATTGTCTTCTGATATCAGTTCTACCAATGATATTCTCTTCTGAAACTGCATTCTGTGTTTGCTAATCTATAAATTCTTGAGGCAGTGAGATGTCCTAAGCTTTTGCATTTGTTATCAAGATTATGTTTTCTTGGTTCACAGCACATAAGTTGTGCTCGACATTGATTTCTCCTTCTACCAACTTACCATCTGTTCATAATTTAAAATGTTCATACATATGCCAATTCTCCTTGTCTATGTGCAATTCTTATGCATTTTATTAGCTTTTTCAACAATTCTCTTTTCTCCTGAGAAATGTCATCAAGTTTATGCTCTCTTGGTTCACTGCACATACAGTGAGTGTAAAAAGTGTTCATACACAAAAGAAATTATATTAAAATTCTTGGAGAAACAGGAAGGGGATGTTTGGTATACCATCATTCAATATTTGGTGGGCTTTCCTTTTGCCTTTATAACTGCCTCCAGTCTCTGCAGCATTGATTCCACTAGCTCTCTTGTTTTCCTTGGTTCAATTACGTCCCAATCTATTTGAAGTGCCTGTTTTAATCCTTCTTTATTGGAAAATGTGTGATTTCTGATTTTCCTCTCCAAAATAGACCACAGGTGTCCTATAGAGTTGATATCTGGTGACTGGGGAGGTGTATGAAGTTGTTTTGGTGTGTTATAAAGCAGCCAGTATTATAAAGGAGCAAGCAAGTATTTCGAGCTGTATATTTGGAGTCATCCGCTGAAACATAAAATTGTTCTCAAGGCCTAGTTTCTGGGCACTAGCATGGAGATTTTCCTTTAAAATGTCCATATAGATTTTATGGTTCATAGTTCCATCAATAAAGTGCAGTCAACCCACACCTGAAGCGCTTGTACACCTCCAGACAATCATGGAGCCTCCTCTGTGTTTTACTGTAGGCTCTAGATGTTTGGGATGCAGCTCTGTATTTTTCCTGCACCATACCATATGCCTTCCATAGGACCCAAAAATATTGAACTTACTCTCATAGGAAAATATCACCCGATTCCAGAAGTCTGTTCCTTTATTTCGGTGCTCTTTTGCGAAATTCAATTGCTTTCTTTGATTTTTTTACTCACCCAGAACTTTTCCCGGGTTACTCGACCATGATATCCAGCTTCTCGATGCACATTGCGAACAGTGCTGGCTGAAATGTTTATAACACTTCGTCCCAGATCCACAGCCAACTTCACAGCACTGATTTTTGGATCCTTCATTATTTCACACAGGATAACTCTTTTATCTTGCTCTGTTAACAACTTTGGTCTTCCGCATCTTGGCCTATTTTGCACCATTTTTTAAGCAACAAATCCTATCTATTATTGTCTGCACGGTGGAGCGAGGTCTGTCAACAAGTTGAGATATTTCTCGTAGCGATTTGCATTGATTACAGAGTTTAATAATTAATTTTCTTGTTTCTTTGCTGGTTTCTCTGCGCTTGCTCCCCATTTTGACGTTCCTGTGTGTTTGTTCACTGTTCACTGAAGTCTAACCCCGCTCTGTTTCTTATGACTGCTATCCACAGGTAAGCTGCCAGGTGAATGTTGCCTTGTTATGCCTTTGAGCTTATGTTCTCAAAGCACTACTGCAGGTGTACGATCACTTTTTGTGCCTATTTTACAAGTCTTTTTGTGCATTTTATTTAATTTTTATGATTATACACATTGGACTGTGGTTCTGTTTGTGTACTTATGCAAATAAGTGTTTTGTATGTTACACATTTCTTAAAACCTGTGCTTCTTGCTTGATGCACATTCTAATGCAAAACAATATAGGTGTACAAACACTTTTTACACTGCCTGTAAGTTGTGATTGACTTCTTCCGTCTGGGTCATCCTTATTCAATACATGTAACAATTGCGGTACAAAAACTTTCCAATTTGCTCTGTGCAAAATGATACTTATGCTTGCCCTATTCATATCTGTTTCACATGCACATTGTTGTGCTGATTTCTGTGGTGAGCTTGTGAATGTATCTAACACCTGAGCAGAAGAATTTTCACCTGTTGCTGTGCGCGGCTGGCCAGATCTACCCTTATGCATATCCTTAACTCTATCATCAGTTTCAAACTTATAATGAATGCGAGCAATGCTTAAGGCTGTTGGTGGTCCTGTTTGGTATTCCTGCCTCTAATGTCATTGTACTGCACCGATGTTCTCGAACTTTATATACCATTTGAGGTTGCCTTTTCGCACCTCAAGCATTGCCTTGTTAGCGCCATGGCCTCGCTTTGTACACTGACACTGCCACCTCACATGTTGCTTATCGCACATCATAATGTCACAACACTACTGCCATCTGTTATTCAACCATTTTACTACATTTTCAACCCATACCCATTGTAATTTCAAAATTTATGGTTTGTATAGCCAGTTTTAAAATGTGTAATACATTTTTCAGATCAGCCCTGTATATTATTTATGGATGCTTTTTAACTGCTGTGGTTCTCCGTATCCCATTCTTTATTGGATATGAAAGGGAGCTTAATATTGCTCAAAGGCCTCTTTATCCGGCTTTAAGTTCTTTTATGTGCCATAAATCTATGACACAGGACCACCACTTTACTTCCCTTCCCAAGGATGCCATGCTAAGGATTTTTATGCCCAAAAACTCAATTGCTCTGTGCTAGGTTTATACCCATGACCTTGGAATCAGAGGCTAGCATGTTACTCCTATACCAAGAGGACAATTCTTAAAACTAAATAAGTTCAGAATGAGAGTGAAAATTACCACAACAGTTTAAGAACTGCTTTTAGAGCTGATAAGTACTTTCAGATTGCACACAATCCTGGATCATTGGATATGTTTTGTCATCTGCAACATTCATTAGTCTATTCCTACTTTAAAAACAAAAAATCCCTTAGTATGCTTTGTTGCTCGGGACTCTCAATCTGTCAATTACACTTTGTGCCTTAGGGCTCCTAAGGTTTTATAGTAAGCAGTATTAACATTCTAATCCCTTCAGATTTAAGAGGGGACATAGACTTGGAAGTTTACCATGTAAATAATTAACTATTTTAAATTCCTTCTAAATTTTTATCAAATTTTTATCTACACTACTGAGCATCTACTTACCAAGCTGATTCTTCATTTGCAGCTGAATGGAATTAAGATGCGCTTTAGAGGTATGTATTTTGTTTATGGCTTTTCTGGCTCGGATTACTTCCTTTGCCAATATAATACAAACATCTTTATCTCCTTTTTTTGCCGCCTCTTTCAGTGACCTCTTCACTTTCTCCTCCTCTCTCTGAATGGCTGCAACCGTTACAAACACTTTCTTAAATAACCTATAAATGAACTGAATATCATTTATAGGTAGATATCTGCATTTGTTGCATTTGCCATAAAACTGGGTTTCTAAAAATGCTCTTTCAAATACTTGGGAAATTTTGAAATAGGAATAAGGTACCTAATTTTTTATTTATTTATTTATATCCAATTTTTTTATTTCTATTTTACTCAAAGGTATATTAGGAATATAGTTTACAAATTTATGAATATAATACAATTTACAAAAATATAACAAAATTCCATATCAAGCTGACAAACAGTAAACATCAAGATGAATCATTTAGCTTAAGAAATATTTTGTTTAAGAAAGCCATGAAATATTGATAAGTTTTGTAATTCATCAGAATATGTGTAAGTGGTTTTGAGAAAGTGTAACTCAAGGATTGAAGCAAAAATTCAAGTTCGTATCTTTCGAAACAGAAAAACGGGCAATCAAATAAAATGTGAGGGACATCTTGAAGATGATTTCCAAAAATACAATGAGATGTGGATTTGATTTTGAATCAAAATAAGTAAGCTGAAAATTTGCCATGTCCAGTTAAGAATTGAGTGAGAACATAGTTAGGATTAACGAATTTACATTTATGTCTGTCAGAAACTGTTGAGAAATATAAATCCTTAGTCAAAGCACCACAATCACTTTTTAAACAGCATTCATTCCAGTCGTTGATGATAATCTCCTTTAATGTTTGCCTCACATAAGAAATAGGGTATAGAGTGTAAGTCTCTGGAAGATTTGAAACCGCAGCTCTCTTTGCAAGCGTGCCCTCTGAACCATGAAATACACAGATGAGAACCACATAATAATTGACTTCTTATTTCAGCTGCAATAGGACTGCTGTTTTTGGTATTTTTCAAAGTTGCAATTGCTGCTTGTGAGTCACTGTAAAGGCAAGCGGTACATTGTAAGTTGTTGCACCATTTCACTGCTTCAGGAATTGCTAATACTTCAGCTTGAAAAACTGAACACTCCGTGGCAAGTCTGAACATGGAAGAATGGCATTCTACGGAGTGAAAGAATACTACAAATGCACATCCTACTTTAGCATTTTTACTAAGCCCTTCAGCTATCCGAGAGCCATCTGTGTAAATGGAGTACTGGTGGTTGGATGAGAAGCTTGTTTAACTCGTTCAAGTTGCAGTTGTGAAATATGTTGTGGTAAGGCTCGGCCATTTCTAATGTTGTTGATATTTGCCTTATATACACCAGTAAGAAATATGGGTTCAATATTAGCAATAATGAGTGCTGCTGGAGTGGAGATGGTGCAGTATCCTTGGATGATTCTTAAGATGTATCCACGCTGTATCTGTAATAATTTTGTCTGTGCCCATCACTTCTGAAAAATACTTTGCAATGCTCCTGCACAATAGAGAACCATAGGTTCAACCGCCCCTTTATAAATTAACTTCAATAAAGAAGAGTTTAGGACCCATGTTGGTCTCGTTAAAGCAGTCAGTGCGGTAAGAAGTTTACTAGCCTTCCTGGCTACATAATCAAGATGATTTCGGAACGTCAGACATCTGTCTAAAATATCTCCTAGATACTTCAAATTATCCACTAATTTAATCTCTCTATTATTCATGTAAAGAGATAATTCTTCCAAATTTCTTTTCTTAGTGGCTAGCATAGCCAATGTCTTGTTGGCATTAAAGTTCAATTTGTTAGTTACACCCCAGGAATGAATGATATGGAGGGCTTCATTGGCTGCCGTCTGTAGCTTCTGAAAGGTAGTAGACTTAATAAGTAATAGAGCATCATCAGCATATGCTTTCTGGTAATTGTTGTGTTATTAAATCATCATATAGTAGAACCCAAAAAACTGGGCTACAAATTGAACCTTGTGGACATCCACGAGTCATTTGTTTGATAACAGTTATATTAATAATACTAAGCTGACTATTTCGGTTGTGAAAATAGTTGGTTACAATCTTGTATAAATTGCTATGACAACCTTTCACTTTTAATTGGTGTAGTATCTTTGGCCACCAGGCATGGTCAAACGCACCTGATATGTCTAATGAGATAAGCAGACCTATTTGTTTTTCTCTGTGAATTGTGTGTGTGTGTGTATTTAATGCTCAGAATTTGATAATAAAATCATTTTTCTTCTTGCTTCCCAATATTTGGAGACTAGATCTTGATTTTGGAGAGTTTCACATACAGTTAGATGATCGATGTTCATTAAACCGTCTTTACCACATAAACAGCACTGTGAAGAAGTTGTTAATCCAACCTTGAATAAATGTCCATTCAAACAATCATGGCCTGTGATTAATCTGAACATTGCTACTGTGAATTGTTGGATCCAATCAACTACGTTGCAGACCACTGATTCTGTAGACTTCCCAGGTCTGAAGCCAAATTGAAGATCGCTAATGAGATTCTTGGAATCCAGATGAAACAGTATGCGATCAATAATGAGCTTCTCTAAACACTTCCCTAAAACAGGCAATAGGCTAATGGGACGGTAAGCAGATGTTGATGTAGTGTCACTCATAGGCTTGGGAATTATTTTTACTACAGCCATTTTCCATCTATACGGAAAAACACCAAGTACTAAACATTTTTTAGTTTGATTTATGAGTCACTGTGTTTACACTCAAACTTCACTTACTTGCTGTTGTATAATTGAAGCGTTTTCAAGATCATTCGATCTCATCCTCAGCTGTTTGGTGACTAACTGAACATTCCTCTTCTTCCACTACTACGGAGCTCCGATCACTCTGCCATCTGGTGTTAGGGGCACTAAGTTTTAATACTTCATTTAATGACAGGATTTCAAAATTTATAACTTTATCACGGTTTTTGGTTATAAATATTTTTTTCCCAAATATCCAATTCTATGGGTGTACTTAAAGATTTTAACAGTTTATTAATGTTGTGGCCAATGTTGTGGTTTTATGTCCAAAAATGGTGTGAAACTGCAGATTTTTCTGTTTGTTTCAACTTAATGTTCCTCTGGTGTTCTTTTTGCCTGGTTAACAAGTTTCTCTTAGTTTTTCCTAAGTAGCTTTTTTCATAGGAAAAACTAAGAGAAACTTGTTAACCAGGCAAAAAGAACACCAGAGGAACATTAAGTTGAAACAAACAGAAAAATCTGCAGTTTCACACCATTTTTGGACAGAAAACCACAACATTGGCCACAACATTAAACTGTTAAAATCTTTAAGTACACCCATAGAGTTGGATATTTGGGAAAAAATATTCATAACCAAAAACCGTGATAAAGTTATAAATTTTGAAATCCTGGCATTAAATGAAGTATTAAAACTTAGTGCCCCTAACACCAGATGGCAGAGTGATCGGCGCTCCGTAGTAGTGGAAGAAGAGGAATGTTCAGTTAGTCACCAAACAGCTGAGGATGAGATCGAATGATCTTGAAAACGTTTCAATTATACAACAACAAGTAAGTGAAGTTTGAGTGTAAACACAGTGACTCATAAATCAAACTCAAAAATGAAGAATACTTTACTGTTAATAATGCTTCTGCTTTTAATATTTACTAAACATTTGTTAAAAATTTCCTTAAACAATGTAGGATGTGAAAGGTGGATACTCTTGATTATATTGGCTGAAAGTCCATCTAGACCTGGGGCTTTCCGGTTGTTAAGGTTTAAGATGACATAGTCTACTTCATTTGAAGAAAAAAGGTAATCCTCTGTGGTGGCGGGGACTGTATTAATTTCAGCACGGATTAAGCTTTGCTGATCATTATCCGACGTGTCGTCAGGGAAAAATTTATTAGCCAAGGCATCTACAGTTTCTTTAGCAGTCATCGTGTCTCCACTGACAGTTTTCAGTGTTGTAAGTATATTATTAAAGCTTTTAGGTTTTCTGGAATATTTATATGCCATACCCCATGGATTCACTTGTGTGGAATAGAAAGATTTCCAACTGTTGGCTTTCGCTTGTTTTATCATAGTGCCATGGACTTTTTTCCTCATAATGGTGAGATCAGCTTTCCACCAGAAATTTTTTAAGAGTGTTTGTGAAAGCTTAGGAAGATGTCATTCACATAGTTTAATGATAATGTCTGTAAACTTATTAACAAAACTATTCAGCAATTCTGGGGTATTAGCATTATGTAGCTGTTGAATCAAGATTTCAGAATGTCAGACTGTTGATCTCTGGAAATAAGACCACAATACATTTTTTGTCCGGAATTTTCTTGTTAAGTACATCCCCTGTAAATTGCCACCGATTTTGATGGTAGGGTTAATTTTAACTTCAATAAGGGAATGATCAGAAAGGGAAGCTTTATCACTAACTGACCAGTCCGAAATGAAAGGTAATAAGTTAGAATTGCAGGCACTGATGTCTATAAAGCTTGTAGTGTCACCACATCTGTATGTAGGCTTATGCCCCTCGTTAAGGAAGGTAAGATTGTTCATACAACAAAATTCGTAAAAATGTTTGCCCCGTTCATCAGTCTGAGGACTTGACCATGCAGAATGTTTAGCATTAATATTTCTTGTAATTAACAAATGGTGGCCTTTCAGTTTTGCACAAATTATTGTTAGTTCATCTATTATTTTATGAAGATCCTTATGTTTACAAGAACCACATCGGGGGTAGAAAATTGTTGTAGCATGAAAATATTTTTATAATTTGATACAATAGAAGCACAGTGTCTTTTAGAAACGTCCAATGATTCATAAACTGTGGAGCAAAAGCCAGCCACCTTATTGTCATAAGTATTAGGTTCTTGCATAGAGAATCTGTACCTCCAAGTTCTGCGAGTGCATAAAGTTGCTGTTAATTAATAGTTCTTGGCACAAGAGACCTATGCAAATTCTGCTGGAAAATTGCAATTTCAGCCATAATTGATTTTTTTTTATTAGAGCAATGATTCTTTTATAGGCTGGACACTCGACAGAAGCTGTTGCATGGTTATGATCTGAAGGTATAAAAAATTTTCTGTTGGACATTTTTCTATTATATGTTTTGCAGTTTAAACATTCTGATTTATTTTTGTGGCAGAATGCTTTGTCATGTTCGTCAGTATACTCCTGACAACATTTGGAAGACTGGCAATCAGTGGCAACATGTCCAAAACCTAAACATTGGAAGCAACGAACTACAGGTATATAACTTTTCACCGTACAGCAACTGAAACTGATGTAAAATTTGCCTTCACCCATCATAGCCTTGTAGATTCCCGGCGAAACCTTGATCACAGCATATTTGGTGCAACCATCCTTAGATGTCCGAACAAACAACTTTTGCAGATGTTGTGAATCATCCAGTAGGCGCTGTTGGATTATTGGGTTCTGATTCAAAATGGCTTCCATAATTTCCTCTTCTGAAAGATAACCTTCTATCTCATGTATTATAACTCGAGGGTTGTATTTTGCTGGAATTTTGGCTGATTTGCTTTTCTGGTCTTTAATTTTCTCACAGAAAGCATGGAATTCAGTCTTACTTCTGAGTTCTATTTCTAATCTTTTTAACACTTTTAACACCAACAGTTGTACCAGTCGAAATTGCTTTCACTAATTGTATAGTTTGTTCAGAGTCTTTCACATCTTCAGGATTTGTGGGAGAAACTATCACTATATTTTTTATAGTATCTTCATTAACTGCTGTAGTTTTCACTGTTTTCACTGCTGTAGCTGAAGCATAAGACTGTCTCGGTACCTGAGCACTGGTGTCCTGTGACTTAGTAAGATCTTTGAAATTGTCCACAGTAAACTTCACTATTTTAATGGATCTTCATTAACTGCTGTAGTTTTCACTGTTTTCACTGCTGTAGCTGAAGCATAAGACTGTCTCGGTACCTGAGCACTGGTGTCCTGTGACTTAGTAAGATCTTTGAAATTGTCCACAGTAAACTTCACTATTTTAATGGACTTCAACACAGTTTCCCACCACTTCTTTTGACCCCTACGATCACTATTTAAAATGTTTATTACTGAGTTTATTTCGTCTATAGCGGAGCTATGAAGATTTAGCACATCTTGGTTCACTGCCATCTTCTTTATTTTTCCTTAATTTTTTTAAAATTGAATTTATTTCACAAAATAAAACAAAATGGGACAATAATGCAAATTTATTATAATTACCACATAACAATGAAATTCATACTGTTAAGCATTATTTATCATTATCATCAGACATTGGATCCTGTACATCTTAGCTTTCAATGTATGCGCACAGGTATTATACTAGGTCAAGCGCGACATCAACAAATGTCTGCGTCAACAAGTATACCGAAGCGCTCTGTGTGTGTGTGTGTGTGTGTGTGTGTGTGTGTGTGTGTGTGTGTGTGTGTGTGTGTGTGTGTGTGTGTGTGTGTGTGTGTGTGTGTGTGTGTGTGTGTGTGTGTGTGTGTGTGTGTGTGTGTGTGTGTGTGTGTGTGTGTGTGTGTGTGTGTGTGTGTGTGTGTGTGTGTGTGTGTGTGTGTGTGTGTGTGTGTGTGTGTGTGTGTGTGTGTGTGTGTGTGTGTGTGTGTGTGTGTGTGTGTGTGTGTGTGTGTGTGTGTGTGTGTGTGTGTGTGTGTGTGTGTGTGTGTGTGTGTGTGTGTGTGTGTGTGTGTGTGTGTGTGTGTGTGTGTGTGTGTGTGTGTGTGTGTGTGTGTGTGTGTGTGTGTGTGTGTGTGTGTGTGTGTGTGTGTGTGTGTGTGTGTGTGTGTGTGTGTGTGTGTGTGTGTGTGTGTGTGTGTGTGTGTGTGTGTGTGTGTGTGTGTGTGTGTGTGTGTGTGTGTGTGTGTGTGTGTGTGTGTGTGTGTGTGTGTGTGTGTGTGTGTGTGTGTGTGTGTGTGTGTGTGTGTGTGTGTGTGTGTGTGTGTGTGTGTGTGTGTGTGTGTGTGTGTGTGTGTGTGTGTGTGTGTGTGTGTGTGTGTGTGTGTGTGTGTGTGTGTGTGTGTGTGTGTGTGTGTGTGTGTGTGTGTGTGTGTGTGTGTGTGTGTGTGTGTGTGTGTGTGTGTGTGTGTGTGTGTGTGTGTGTGTGTGTGTGTGTGTGTGTGTGTGTGTGTGTGTGTGTGTGTGTGTGTGTGTGTGTGTGTGTGTGTGTGTGTGTGTGTGTGTGTGTGTGTGTGTGTGTGTGTGTGTGTGTGTGTGTGTGTGTGTGTGTGTGTGTGTGTGTGTGTGTGTGTGTGTGTGTGTGTGTGTGTGTGTGTGTGTGTGTGTGTGTGTGTGTGTGTGTGTGTGTGTGTGTGTGTGTGTGTGTGTGTGTGTGTGTGTGTGTGTGTGTGTGTGTGTGTGTGTGTGTGTGTGTGTGTGTGTGTGTGTGTGTGTGTGTGTGTGTGTGTGTGTGTGTGTGTGTGTGTGTGTGTGTGTGTGTGTGTGTGTGTGTGTGTGTGTGTGTGTGTGTGTGTGTGTGTGTGTGTGTGTGTGTGTGTGTGTGTGTGTGTGTGTGTGTGTGTGTGTGTGTGTGTGTGTGTGTGTGTGTGTGTGTGTGTGTGTGTGTGTGTGTGTGTGTGTGTGTGTGTGTGTGTGTGTGTGTGTGTGTGTGTGTGTGTGTGTGTGTGTGTGTGTGTGTGTGTGTGTGTGTGTGTGTGTGTGTGTGTGTGTGTGTGTGTGTGTGTGTGTGTGTGTGTGTGTGTGTGTGTGTGTGTGTGTGTGTGTGTGTGTGTGTGTGTGTGTGTGTGTGTGTGTGTGTGTGTGTGTGTGTGTGTGTGTGTGTGTGTGTGTGTGTGTGTGTGTGTGTGTGTGTGTGTGTGTGTGTGTGTGTGTGTGTGTGTGTGTGTGTGTGTGTGTGTGTGTGTGTGTGTGTGTGTGTGTGTGTGTGTGTGTGTGTGTGTGTGTGTGTGTGTGTGTGTGTGTGTGTGTGTGTGTGTGTGTGTGTGTGTGTGTGTGTGTGTGTGTGTGTGTGTGTGTGTGTGTGTGTGTGTGTGTGTGTGTGTGTGTGTGTGTGTGTGTGTGTGTGTGTGTGTGTGTGTGTGTGTGTGTGTGTGTGTGTGTGTGTGTGTGTGTGTGTGTGTGTGTGTGTGTGTGTGTGTGTGTGTGTGTGTGTGTGTGTGTGTGTGTGTGTGTGTGTGTGTGTGTGTGTGTGTGTGTGTGTGTGTGTGTGTGTGTGTGTGTGTGTGTGTGTGTGTGTGTGTGTGTGTGTGTGTGTGTGTGTGTGTGTGTGTGTGTGTGTGTGTGTGTGTGTGTGTGTGTGTGTGTGTGTGTGTGTGTGTGTGTGTGTGTGTGTGTGTGTGTGTGTGTGTGTGTGTGTGTGTGTGTGTGTGTGTGTGTGTGTGTGTGTGTGTGTGTGTGTGTGTGTGTGTGTGTGTGTGTGTGTGTGTGTGTGTGTGTGTGTGTGTGTGTGTGTGTGTGTGTGTGTGTGTGTGTGTGTGTGTGTGTGTGTGTGTGTGTGTGTGTGTGTGTGTGTGTGTGTGTGTGTGTGTGTGTGTGTGTGTGTGTGTGTGTGTGTGTGTGTGTGTGTGTGTGTGTGTGTGTGTGTGTGTGTGTGTGTGTGTGTGTGTGTGTGTGTGTGTGTGTGTGTGTGTGTGTGTGTGTGTGTGTGTGTGTGTGTGTGTGTGTGTGTGTGTGTGTGTGTGTGTGTGTGTGTGTGTGTGTGTGTGTGTGTGTGTGTGTGTGTGTGTGTGTGTGTGTGTGTGTGTGTGTGTGTGTGTGTGTGTGTGTGTGTGTGTGTGTGTGTGTGTGTGTGTGTGTGTGTGTGTGTGTGTGTGTGTGTGTGTGTGTGTGTGTGTGTGTGTGTGTGTGTGTGTGTGTGTGTGTGTGTGTGTGTGTGTGTGTGTGTGTGTGTGTGTGTGTGTGTGTGTGTGTGTGTGTGTGTGTGTGTGTGTGTGTGTGTGTGTGTGTGTGTGTGTGTGTGTGTGTGTGTGTGTGTGTGTGTGTGTGTGTGTGTGTGTGTGTGTGTGTGTGTGTGTGTGTGTGTGTGTGTGTGTGTGTGTGTGTGTGTGTGTGTGTGTGTGTGTGTGTGTGTGTGTGTGTGTGTGTGTGTGTGTGTGTGTGTGTGTGTGTGTGTGTGTGTGTGTGTGTGTGTGTGTGTGTGTGTGTGTGTGTGTGTGTGTGTGTGTGTGTGTGTGTGTGTGTGTGTGTGTGTGTGTGTGTGTGTGTGTGTGTGTGTGTGTGTGTGTGTGTGTGTGTGTGTGTGTGTGTGTGTGTGTGTGTGTGTGTGTGTGTGTGTATACTCCGGTACAGATACAAAATGTAACCTACATTACAATAATATGCCATCCTCCTCATTGCTTTCGTTGCGGAAATTACAGTGAACAACCATGCTCATTCATAAATTGTTGAATGTGAATATATGCGCCTCTCACTGAAACAATATAAAAATATTGGGAGAAAGTTTGTTCAATGTCATATGACGTTAATGGTGCATATGAGTAGTACAAATCATTTTCATATGTTTGTCTGAGACTTAGTTTATTTCTTATATTACACAGCATTGAAAATCCAGTATTTTTGTGTAGAATACTGGACAGTTCATTTTTTGTTCGTTTGGTAGGTGGTGCATTCTCTATATTGTTAATTTTTGCAGACACCTCCTCGACTGCTTTCAGAAAGCTCGAAAGTACAAGTTGTTTAATGGTTGTTGATAATACCCAAAACTTTTTCTTTATAAAATGGAGATTGTCCAATATTTGTTGTGAAAGTAATGCTATTAACAGAATATGTCAAACACCTTGCACTCCCTGGAAGACAGAACTACCTGCTTGGCGAGTAGTAGTTGTAATGAAACTAAAGCTATGCATTGCAAACCAGACTATTCCTGCATGTTTTCCTCGTGACTGACGTCAGCAGTCATATACTGCGAGACTTGTAAACCTCATATTCCTTTAAAGGTGTACAGGCTCTGATGTCAGATCATTATTAAAAGGTAAATAATATTATTTCTTTTTTTATCAAGTACTAGACATTTGCTGCAAGTTAAATTAAGGGGAAAGTATATACTGGTACTGACAGATGAACAAAATCAGCAAGTGAAGGCAGCATTCATTCATACAACCAGAAATTTATGTTAGTATGTGACAAAAGAACAGATGAAGTGGGTCAACATCTATTTGTTGTTAATTTGTCTTCCTGAGTCAATAATTGAGCAGGAGTTGTATGTTCCTCAGGTACATAATCTGGAAGCAGTTGACATAAAATCTTGAACCAGGGCAATCCTTAATTCGATACAGATGCATTCTATAAAGAAAATATCTTAGGATTCATAGGCAACAGTGCAAGATGCATGTCAAAGTGCTGCAGTTCCTTGATCTTTCTCGGAGAGAAACTAGTCATTTCAATCCATTTCAATGAAAACGCAATATTTTGTTTCTTTTCTTTTCAGATACGGGTATCTTAGTGCAAGATGTTTAGTACAAAAGAATGGGTCGACATTGTGCACGGGTATGCGGATTGTCATATGAAGACGCCAGAGCGGAATTTACCTGTAAATTCCACAAACCAGCTCCATCAAGGGCACACATTCGTCTGCTTGTGAACAAATTTAAGCATACCGGCAGTGTGTGTGATGAGACACGTCCTGGATGACCACACGTCTTGGCAGAAACAGTGCAGCAGGTTCAAATTGCCAGTGATAGGAGTCCGAAGGCATCAATTCGATGCCTCAGTAGGGAATTGAAAGTCCCTCGCAACACAGTTTGGAAAATTCTAAGTTTCACTCTACGAAAACGTCTGTATCACATTCAAGTTCTGCACCATCTTGAGGACCAGGATTTCGCCTGTCGTCGGGCAATGTGTTATAACCTCCTGGAATGTGTAGAGAATGAGAATTTAATGGACATTTTATTCTCCGATGAAGCCACTTTCCATGTTTCTGGGGAAAGTGCACGGACACAACAGCCGAATATGGGCATATGAAGAATCACATGAGGTATCTGAGTGGGAACGTGATACACCAAAAGTCAATGTTTGGTTGGGTATGACAAATGCAAAACTGTATGGCCCATTTTTCTTTGCCGAAAGGTCAATAACAGGTAACATCTACCTCAACATGTTAGAACTGTTCCTTGAACCACAGCTTCAAGAGGATGGCGTACTGGATACAGTTTTGTTTCAGCAAGATGGTGCACCTCCACATTTTGCAAACATCGTCCGTGATTACCTGAACAAAACTTTTCCAGGAAGATGGATAGGCAGAGGTTCAACTCGGCTGTGGGCTTCCCGTTCACCGGACCTTACTCCTTTAGACTTTTTTGCATGGGGGTACATAAAATATACAATGTACACTAGCAAAGTGAATGGTCTGTCTGAGTTACGGAATCGTATCAGGGAAGCAGCAGGTCGAATTACGGTTGACATGTTACAGTCTACATTTTGTTCCACTACTGAAAGTATATAGGATAACAACAAGATACCACATTTTCTCTTCAAATGGATACTGTAACAAACTTTTCAGTTCTTGACTGCCTGTATAACACCAATCTGTGTACTATGTGTAGAAGTTTGGTAGCTATACCATTTCTTAAAATCTGATAGTCTTATTTAAGTTAATTGATGGAAATTAATCATTTCTTCACACTAGCCATATATAGGCTAAGGTTTTTGATAGATAATTAGTAAGAGTGACTGGACAGAAACCAGGAGATCTGTGGTTCAAGTCCCGGCCATGGCATTGAACTTTTCAGGTTGGCTCTATCTATCAAAAACCTTAGCCTATATACGGCTAGTGTGAAGAAATGATTAATTTCCATTAATTAACTTAAATAATAAGAGTTTAATGATGAAGCCTGCGATTCAAGTACTTACAATAGTAACTTGCCACAAACGGTGTATCTCAGGTGCGAGAACCCCTAGTGGTTTACCAGGAAAATATATATGAGTCAATTGGAGAATTTAATGTCAGGACGGCATGTTGGCCATTGTAGCTATGGGTAAGAGTGACTGGACGGAAATCAGAAGATCCGAGGTTCAAATCCTGGCCATGACATTGAATTTTTCAGGTTGACTCTATCTATCTGATAGTCTTATTAATTTCTCATGAATTAAAAGGGCTTAAATTTAAAAGTCTTCCATGATGGCTTTATTGGATCTAACAGTGGTAAAGATCCATTTGCAGTGGATTTAATGGTACTAGTTATTAATCATAATGAAAGATGAGTTTGTTGCTATGTTGTCTGTGCACATTTCTTTCCTTGCTACTAATAAGACTGAGAAATTTGCTTTACAAATTGAAAGAAAATAATCCAAATGCAATGTCTCCTTTGATAGTTACAAAGGAGATTATAATGCACATATTTTTTTATGCCAATATGCTTATTTCAGATTACAATTTTAGATGTAACAATATTTTTCTTTAATCTTTTACTTACAGTACTGTTCACCAACACAAAGAATGACCAGAGTGTGCCATTCTTACCCAGTGCGACAAGGACAATGCATGCATGTGACAGAGAACGCATGCAGAGAACACAAGGAGTAGAACCATTAAAAAAAGACATGTGCTCTATTCACTCAGTACACTAAAACTGAGATTTATTCACAAAAGTAGAAGATGTCAGAATATTTTTGAATGGGCTGTAACTGAACTCTCTGAGTGTCATAAACACTATCAGGAAGGGTATCAGAATCGTGTCTAACCTTTTTTGTGCCTTATTCCCCCAGGACTTTCTTTGCTGTGGCAAACTGTATAAAAACTGTATTAAAACCCTAACATCCGTCACTGATTTTACAAAATAAAGAAAAATATCTATAAAGATACTGTCTTCAAAGTATATAAAAATAAATGTTCAAAAAATATGATTTAAAAAAATAACACAAAATGCTTAAAATAACCAGATTTCTACAAAAATAATAATACAGGTCCTATTGATACAGTGATAAATCAATACCATTCTAACCCAAACCTTAATACTTTATATTGTTAGGAAAAGCTATTATACCTGCATCAAAAATTTCTATCTTGGCTAATTTGTGGTAATTTAGAGCTAGTGAAATATAGTGATTAAAGTAACAGAAAGCAAATCTAAATACATTGTGAGATGCTTAAGGAGTAGATGTTACCTCTGCAAGGTAATTTGACTTATTCACCCTTCCTATTTAGGAGCAATCTAACAATCAAGAGCGAGTCACTAAGGTTCACCTAAGTGGGGATGCTTTTACACCTCATCACCTAGCTGCTTAGGCTTCATCTGGGTGGTTAAAAAGATGTGTCATCTGTCATAAACTTTTGTCTATGGGCATAGGTTCCTCCAGTCTTCTGGGTGCTGACCATACATACTGCCACCTTATTTATGAGCCTTTCATCTATAACAATATATTGCATGAACATGCTGAAAATGACAGGATATGCTGTCACCTATATTATGTGCGTATACGAACAGGATGACAGAATTCTGTGTTATCAGAGAGGCAGCATCTACTCCTGCTATTAATAATCAGGTATTCATGACACCGTATCTCAATGTCACCAATGTCCCTGAACTTTCCTCAATGTGGGACTTAACAAATGAACGAACGGGGAGGGGGGAAGTAAACTCTCTCCACTTTTACAAATTGATGTAGGTATAATAGTTTAGCTGTATTTTAAACTAGCTCATTAAGCACTAATATAATTTCTCCCACCTCTGATTTGCCGATCCAGTTGATAACCTTCTTTTCTTATTTTGTGAGACCATTCGTTCACCTATAGATAGAAAGTGGTTAGGTTACGCCCATTGTATGTATATATTTTCCAGACAATAAAATTACAGGTATGAATTTTTATGCTTACCATGTCTTTGGGATTCTTTTCGGGAGTTTTACCGAAGAGGCCCATTGTGGACGTTAATCCGAAATTTCTTAACAAAGTACAACTACAGATTTTATAGACGTATTATTGTCTTTCTCAGGTTGACATTTTGCAAGATCGCTATGCTACTGTTTACAGCACCAGAACTGTAACATAGAGGATTAAATGAATAATTCAACTCGTAATGACAGGGAGTTCTCGCATTTACAGATTCAAGATGCATTTAAAATTACTATACGTATAAATGTGAAAAATATAATCAATGACGAAGCAACGTGTCTATTTACTTTGTAGTTTTATAGCAATCTGAAGTTGATGTCAAGAATCGCGGTGTAATCAAACTAGTTGGCAGCCATTACAAGCACATGCTGCATGCTTCATGCGTCATGCTGTCAGTTTCTTATAGATTTACACGTAGGTGTCGAGGATGAATTAACTTGAAAACCCAGAGGAAACTATGTAAGAAATTTCCTGGTTATTGGTACATACTGGAGGAATGCAGAATTAAAATACTCTGGTAGTTGCTTATTTGTGCGTGAAAATGGTAAATATTTAAATATACTGTACTTAAAATTCATCAGGTCTTATGTTCATTGCATATAAAACCATTCTTTGCGCAAAGTTGTTTTTGAGTTTAGAAATTTAAATATAAAAGTATTCACTGAATTTGCATTTTGTTAAGCGTAGGTTTATATCTGTATTCGAATCCATATCCAGGTATAATTTTCAGGTTGGTAATGACATCCCATCCGCATTTGAACCGTAGGATGTCAATTGCGTATACCTATATTCCGATTACTAAAGCTTCGTTGTCCTCCGAGATCTAAGGTTAATTAATATGCTAGGCTTTGGTGCTCGAGATCACGGTTTCAAGCTTGGCGTAGGGTGATTGATTTTTATCAGGTCTAGATTAGATTAAATTGATTTGCGTTCAGTAGGTTCACTTGTAGCCAGAAAAGGCTGTGAACATTGAACATGTCCAGAGGTATAAAGTTTAATAGCATATATATATATATATATATATATATATATATATATATATATATATATATATAGTACAAAAGTTAACATAAGACACATATTATAGTATACAGGCAATATAAACAACATTATGGAAAACAAAGCAGGGATAATTATATATGATACAAAATGAAACACTTTTTAAACCAGCTTTCACTTGGCTTATGCCAGTACGTCTCAACCTTTTTGCAATGGATACCATTCTTGTTATTTATTAAATACATATACATTAAAAATAAACTTTCAACTTGCATCAAATATTTATTAGTAATGATTTGTCATTTCATTTGTCATTTGTCATTTCCTTTGATTCATCAAAGGATTTGTCTAAATATCCTTTCTTTGTTAGGGAAGTCAAATCGGTGCTCCGTGTGGTAGATTTAGACACGTAAAAGAACCTAAGCTAATAATGGAGGCCTCTTAGTAAAATTGGATGGTTCTTGACATATAATAGGATGTTCAGAACAAAAGCAGTTAAAGAGCGCCCATAAATTAGGGGGGAAACTCAATTTTGGGAAAGACTTACCATAACAATTTCAGGTAGATGCACATTAATTTAATACAAATAATTGGGGATCATTGGGTTTAACTACACTGATCTTTCTTCTATGCTTTGCCATCACTTTGAGGTTGCATTCTGTTACGTTCCTCTTTTTATATAAAAAATCCTTCGGCTATGCTTTACGGCTTAGGGTCCTCAGTACTTTTAATCACACATACTTATATCTTTTAATAGTGCAATATGCACACTTCAGGTCGTGAAAGTTCCATCATGATTACTGAACATTAAGGTATTTAAATACTGGGAACAATACCAAACACAACTAATCTCTAACTAGTAATGTTGAAAAACGTGAGTAGAATAATAGAATACCTTGGAAAGAGTTTAAAAAATAGGTGTTTCCATGGCGATGTCATCTGGTCCACCTGCTATCATTATTTAGGAGCATTTTTTTCTTTCTTTTTTTTAGTAAAGTATTGTGTTAAGACAGTAAAGAACATGGTAGGATCTGCACATGCAGGAATAAGTACCAGCGTAAGAGAAATTCACTAGCTTCATGGATCATTGGATTTAGTTGCACATGTTTTGACTGCACTTCGCAGTTAAGGGCCCTCAAGCTCTTGTCTACCCCTTGTGTTTGTAGTTGCTTAATGTCTGTGTTTATTAGTCTCATGTTAGCATCTGTAATACAAGTGTGCACAGTACAATGGACAGAATTTGGGCCAAAGTAGTAAAGAATATAGCACTATTTTATTTTATAAGTGTGGGGTACTATTGCAGAGTTAGAGCACCCTTGTTTTAATAGTATTTTTAAGGTGAGTTTTAGATTAGCTTTCAATCTAGTCAGCTCTATATGGTTCACCTAAAAAAATTGCAATTTTATTTGCATCTGAAAAATTCAAAACCTTTTAACTGTGAACCGATATGTCCCTGTACTACACTCACGTTCCTGTATTTAAATACAAGATTACGTACATTTAAAATGTTTTGACAAATAGCCGATGTCGATGGCCGTCTGAGGATAGAGGCAAAGTCTCTGAAACATGTTCCGGAAAAATTTAAAAATAAGTGTTGTTTAGTGTCATTAATCGACTCCCTTTAAATTTAATAATATATCTGTTTAGGATCCATCACTCACTATAGTTTAATTGAGAAGTACTGGCTATTTCCTGTCAGATTTTTGTTTTAATTCTCCCTTGTGTGGTGGTTTCTTTTATACACCATATGTCTAACACAGATTTAGAAATCACAGGAAGTAAGTAATTTCCTTTTATTTCCTTTTACATCAACAAATGGAAATACAAAATCAAGATACAGGAAGTAAGCTAGGCGGACCAAGAAATCAAAATCTATACTAATAATTCTGTCCTCAAACACACTTTTAATTGAAATAGTTAGGATTAAAATCATTGTTAAAAATGAAACTAATTTCATATTAAAATAATTATTGAGCTATATTTTATTAAAACTTAAAATGTTACTCACTCAACTATTTTAAAAGAGGAAAGTTTTCGAGACTGTCCCAGTCCTATCCTCAGCTGATTGGCGACTGACCACTAGCTTCACAATCGGCTGTCATGTGAACCTCTTGTAATTGGCTCCCTCTCTCTGAATATTTCCTACATAATTGTGTTAGACCACTCACCGAATGACAAGTCAGAATTTAAAATATATGAAATGTTCTTTACAATAAAAGTTTTCTCCCATGTTGAAAGTTCAGGTTTTGTTGATAATTTCAGCAATTTAAACTCCTCTTCAAGGTTCTCATTACCAAAAATGAAAAGCAATTGCTGATTTTGCTGTTTATATTTTACATGCCTTCATTATTCTGTTCATCTAATTTTTAAATTCCTTTTCATCAATTCAATATGGCATTTCTTACAATCCTTGCAATCTATCCCATATGTGTTGATTTTTGTTCTGAAGTTTTGGTTATTAAACTCATTTGTAACAGATTGATATGATATATCCTGTGTGTGTGTGTGTGTGTGCGTGTGCGCGTGCGTGCGTGTGAGAGAGATTATATTTTTAGCAAATTATATTAGTATATATTGTGACTTTGTGGGTTCGTAGAATTAAAAGGCCGAGTTGCAGAAATTAAAAATCTCCTTTATTTTCGTAGAAATACTCTTATAGATTACAGTAGCAATACGTTATGTACACCATCAGTCTACCAAGGTCGATGACAATAACAGTGACAGCAGATTACATCATTAGCTCTCGTTACAATAATTTCACACACCACTCTTTTTACACAACAACTGTTTCACAACTATCTCTTGGCCAATCATCCCCTCTTTAAATACTTCACAGATAATTTCTAGATGATTCGCAAATAAACCAGAACGCGAAGAATCCCTAACAGTCCAGAAGTAACTAGAAATTTCCATTTATCTCAGTTTGTTTGTTTCGGCAGACCCTTATTTGCCTGTTTTCTTTGTCCGCGGGTTCTTGGTTTTCACACTGCCCTCCTATCAGTTTCTTTTGTGTAAACAAGCCACGCGATCGTAGATACGGGTTAGTGACACTGCTCCCTCCTCAAGGCTGGTCGTACCGAACAGCACCATTGTAGTGGGCCAGACGATCCAGGTGTACCACCAACATCTTCCTTCGGGGCACCTTCTGGATGCGGTAGACCACATCGTTAGTCCTCTTCACCACCTGGTATGGTGCTTACCATGGCTGTTGAAGTTTTTCGATTGTTCGATTTGCTCCCAGGTGTCCTCCTGAAGTACCGGAGTGCACTTCTTCCAGGACTTCCGGGACCTTACTTCGGGGAAGTACCAACTGCTCCGTCTGCGTCTTCCCATCAGGCGATTCCCATACCCGGAACAGCACGCCCTCTCTGATTTTCAGTGAGTCCCATTGGGCCCAGTACGACTTGTAGGTGGCGCTCCTCGGTGCGATGTCCTCCCAGGTTGGTCTTGTCCCTGCCTCCACTTCCCTTAAGAGCGGCGCCAAGTCTGCGTCTGCCAGCTGCTCCCTCCTCAGGCCTGCTCTATCCCAGCCACAAGCAGGCACTGCCGTGACTACTCGGACTGCTGCGGCACGCTCCTTCTTTTCACTCTTGTGCATTGGCCGCACTCCTCTGGGCAGGACCTTCGGGACATGGCGTCTGCGTTACCTGGTTCTTCCCTCTACGATGTTCAGAGGTGAAGTCGTACTCCTGCAGCCTCTGAACCCAACGTGCTGTCTGGCCTTCCAGGTTTCTAAAGCTCAGTAGCCAGGTTAGGGCCAGTTCTCAGGTGGAATGCCTGACCGTCCAGGTACTTATGGAAGTGCTCCAATGTCTTTACTACCGCCAGTAACTCTCGCGGGGTGACGTAGTAGTTCTCTGCCTTGGATAGCGTCTTGCTGTAGTAGGCTATCACCCGCTCATGGCCGTCCTGGATTTGCAATAGAACGCCTCCAATGCAATGGTCGCTGGCGTTGGTGTCCACAATGAAAGTGACGCCTGGTTGTGGAAACCCCAAAATTAGAGCACTGAAAGGCGTCATCTTCAGCAATGTTCTTCATTCGCTGTCCTTCCAGTCGCGCCGTCACCACCACCACCTTTCTCGCGGGAACCCACGTCTTCCTTCAATATGACCCTGCAGATTCCAAGGCGTTCTTCGGGTTGCCGGAGTATGACCTCTTCTCCATTGAGCCGTAGGACCATCCTGCCGTCGTCGACCGTCGCCTCGTGGCTCCTGAGGGCATCCAGTTCCAGTGTCACCTCCTCAGCCACCTCCACGACGAACACCCACTTACGCACGCACTCCATCCCAAGGTCAACTGCAGCAGGGCCTCCCTCTCCACGGTCAAAGTTTCGCCCGATGCCGTCACTAGCTGGTATGCTCGGCTTGGTTTTCTCGACGGCGAACCCCTGGCTACGTCGGCTCTGATGACGGTCATGGCTGCCCTGGTGTCTACGAGCACGCAGCACGGCTTCCCTCGTACCCAACCGTCTGCGATGAGGCTGTCATCCATACGTCGGCTGACGGCGCGCAGTGTCACTCGAGGGGACGGTGGTGATGGCCCCGACCTGCTCCTTGCTACGCCGGTCCTTACTCGTTCCTCCGGCTGCTCTTCCTGGTGTCGGTCAGCTTCACGGTCATCGTTGCGCCCAAGTTGCTATTTGCAGCTTCCGTCTTTGTTGTTAATTCGGTCTTCATTTCTTCCATCTTCTCGGTGATGTTGTCGTCGTCCCACTTTCTGACACCAATTGTGACTTTGTGGGTTCGTAGAATTAAAAGGCCGAGTTGCAGAAATTAAAAATCTCCTTTATTTTCGTAGAAATACTCTTATAGATCACAGCAGCATTACGTTACGTACACCATCAGTCTACCAAGGTCGGTGACAATAACAGTGACAGCAGATTACATCATTAGCTCTCATTACAATAACACTTCCAGCTGTCTGTCATTTCACACACCACTCTTTTTACACAACTGTTTCACAACTAACTCTCTCTTGGCCAATCGTCGCCTCTTTAAATACTTCACAGATAATTTCTAGATGATTCACAAATAAACCAGAATGCGAACGATCTCTAACAGTCCAGAAGTAACTAGAAATTTCCATTTATCTCAGTTTGTTTCGGCAGACTCTTATCTGCCTGTTATCTTTGTCTGCGGGTTCTTGGTTTTCACACTGCCCTCCTATCAGTTTCTTTTGTGTAAACAAGCCACGCGATCGTAGATACGGGTTCGCAACAATATCATAATATAATTTGCTAAAATATAATTTTCTAATGACTTGAAAGACATTTATATGGAGATTACCATAGGAGAGACATTAAAATTTCTGAAAGAGGGTGTTGGAGCACATGTAGTTGTAAATGTTTTCAAGCATGAGCTCACATTATCTAGGTATTTACGGTGATGGGTCATTGTGTTTATTTTGCAACTTATACCAAGTTAATTTGCCTAGAATAAACTACAAATATTTTTAAAATGAGAGATGGTATATATGGGCTTTATGGTATTTAAAGGTCTCAATTTGCACTACCCATATAAAGCTTCCATCAATTATTATTTTAAATGAAGCAATAAGAAAGAAAAAAACTTGATTTTAATGGAATACCCATATATTTGATGGAAATTAATCCTTCTTCCACACTAGCTGTGTGTAGGCTAAGATTTGGATAAATAGTCAGACTGAAAAATTAAATGCCATAGCTGGACTTGAAACACAGATCTTCTGGTCTCTGTGTGGTTGCTCTTAACCACTGAGGTACCATGGTCAACATGCCAGCATACATTAAATTCTCCAACTGACTCATATTTTTCCTGGTAAACCACTAGGGTTCTTATATGCAATGAGATAAGCACCGTTTGTGGAAATTGATAGAAATTAATCTAATAGCCTGGTACTTACATACTTACTGCACAGTAAGTCGCCAGGTTATAATGGACAATGAATTAAATGGGTGAAATAACTGCTTAAATGAGCCCAAGATCCACAAAGCTTAGAGTTCCCGGACATTTGTCTTTCAAGATAAGGAAACCCTTGAAGAAAGCTTTGAGATTTTAAATTAGGATGTATTAAACATGAAGCAGAAATGAGGTCTGTTCAAAAAGTTCTGGAACTTGTCCACAAAATGTTGCTTTGAAATCCTCTCCTCCACAGTTAATATATCGCTCCCAACACCGTTTCCACTTC
This sequence comes from Mantis religiosa, assembly GCA_030765055.1. Lineage (NCBI taxonomy): Eukaryota > Metazoa > Arthropoda > Insecta > Mantodea > Mantidae > Mantis > Mantis religiosa. The sequence goes on along the minus strand of CM060952.1, from coordinate 49,697,669 downwards.
CGGAAGAAGTCTTGGTACACTTCTTATGGGATCACGCGAAGGGAATTTTGTTTCATCTCGTCTATCATTACAAATCTCCGTCCTTTCAACGGGGGTTTCAACTTTGGGGGAAAGGAAAAGTCTGCAAGGGGCCGTGTCTGGGAGTACTGAGAATGAAGCAGCACAGTGATATCGCCTTTTGTGCAATAGTCACACACCAACAGGAACAAATGTGCATGATATGATCCAGTTGAAATGTTACATTCTTCTACAATCTCTTGGACAGTCAGTCTTCGATTGCCACACACAATTTTGTTGACATTCTTGACAGAGTCATCAGTAAACGTCGATGGACGTCCTGAACGAGGGTCATCTTTAACCTCTGCCCAGCCAATTTTAAATGGCGTGAACCATCCGTTACTCCGTGTTACAGAGTTAAGCTGTACTCGGCTTAAGCACTCATCACCATGGGCTTCTTGCATCATTTTGTGTGTCTCGTAAAGGTTTTCTTGAGTTTCATGCAAAATTTAATACAAAAGCGTTGCTCCTCTAACTCTGCCATCTTGAAATTCTCAAACTGTGCAACACAATGTTCTGCTCAATACAGTACTGAACAATAACAGACATACAACAATGAAACTTACGGCATTTATACATCAAACACAGGCACGTGCAGGGATGCCAATCACATTTTGCTCCAATACTCCATTGGAAATTACAAATATTCGGTACTTTTTGAATAAACCTCGTTAGCTATCTCAACATCAATGAGCTCTTGAATTTTGTAAATGTGGTAGACTAATATTTATTAAAGTTGGCACTGCATAATTTAATTGAAAAAAACTATTTGTAGTTGGTTTTTTGACACTTCATCACTTACATTTTTATATTATTAAGGAACTATAAAAATGTAAGTGACAAAGTGTCAAAAAACTGACTACAAATAGTTTTTTCAATTAATTTTGACGTCATTGTACTAAATTCCTCCACTCTCGCATAACTGCATAATTTAATCAAAAACACTTTTTAAACCAATTCTCGAACTGTATAAACACTTAAGCTCCACTTACTTTTTAAATTAGGACAAGTTTCAAGGACACCGCGTCCCCATCCTCAGCTGATGTTCTACTGGTTCTTCAGGTGACCGCCTCCCTCTCCTGGCGCTGTTCAATGAGTTGAATGACGTCATCTACTACTGGAATTTCGAAGTTCATTGCTCTCTTTTTGTTCTTCAAAATGTGTATATTTTCCCAAACTGTTAATTCCCAATACTTTTTTGCCGGTACCAAAAGTTTTATGTCTTTGGAAATGTTGTGATTTTTTGACCAGAAGTGATGGGCTATGGCCGATTTATCAGTCTGTTTGTATTTAATACATCGCATGTGTTCTTTCATCCTTGTTTCTAGGTTTCTCTTTGTTTTTCCGATATAAATTTCGTGGCAATCCTCACATCTTACGCTATAAATTCCGGATAGTTTGTTGGTTGGACTTGTGTTTTTTAGCGGGTGATTCAGCATGTTTCTCATGTTATATTTGTTGTGTGGTACTAGTTGTATCTGAAATTGACGGAAAATGTTTTTGAATTTATTAAATGCCTTAGGGTGATACGTAAATTTGCAATATGCTTTCTTTGGGTCGTCAGCTTTTAAAGTGCTAACGTCCTTGATGGTTTTCCGTCTTTTATGCTTGTTTATCATTTTTTTAATAAATTTTGGATCAAAGCCATTCACAATTGCAACATAATTAATGTGATCTACTTCTTTGGTATATTCTTCTATAGTCAATGGGATGTTCACTAGCCTATGGATTAAACTGTGAAATACTGCATATTGGTGTTCTTTTGGGTTGGAGTTGTTGTTTTTAATGTAGTTATCCACATGTGTTGATTTTCTATATATGCCAAACTCTAATTTGTCTCCTTTTTTAATAATTTTTAAATCCAAAAACGGTAACCATCCATCTTGTTCTGTTTCAATGGTGAACTTTATGGATTGGTCTTGCAGGTTCAATAATTTTAGCGCATCCTGTGCTAACTTCTTTGGTATTATGGCAAATATGTCATCCACATAACGAAACCACACTTTAAAAATATGTGGATATGCTGCTGTTACCCGTGTTTCCAAATAACTCATATACAAATCCGCTAATAACGGTGAGATGGGGTTGCCCATGGCTAAACCTGAAGTTTGTTTGTAATATTTTTGGTTGAACATGAAGCTGTTTTGGTTGATGCATAAATTAAAGAGTTTGTTGTATTCTTCAATTTGGGTTTCAGTAAAACCTTGATCTGAGAGCCATAGCTTAATCAAATTTGGTAGCTTTTCTGTAGGTACGCTCGTAAATAATGAGCTAACATCAAAGGAGACTAAAATTTCATTAGTGTTTATATTTACTTTATTTAATTTGTCAATCAATAGAAAGCATATTGCAAATTTACGTATCACCCTAAGGCATTTAATAAATTCAAAAACATTTTCCGTCAATTTCAGATACAACTAGTACCACACAACAAATATAACATGAGAAACATGCTGAATCACCCGCTAAAAAACACAAGTCCAACCAACAAACTATCCGGAATTTATAGCGTAAGATGTGAGGATTGCCACGAAATTTATATCGGAAAAACAAAGAGAAACCTAGAAACAAGGATGAAAGAACACATGCGATGTATTAAATACAAACAGACAGATAAATCGGCCATAGCCCATCACTTCTGGTCAAAAAATCACAACATTTCCAAAGACATAAAACTTTTGGTACCGGCAAAAAAGTATTGGGAATTAACAGTTTGGGAAAATATACACATTTTGAAGAACAAAAAGAGAGCAATGAACTTCGAAATTCCAGTAGTAGATGACGTCATTCAACTCATTGAACAGCGCCAGGAGAGGGAGGCGGTCACCTGAAGAACCAGTAGAACATCAGCTGAGGATGGGGACGCGGTGTCCTTGAAACTTGTCCTAATTTAAAAAGTAAGTGGAGCTTAAGTGTTTATACAGTTCGAGAATTGGTTTAAAAAGTGTTTTTGATTGATGAAGCTCCACTGTTTATAAATACTTCTATTATAGTTTTACTGCATAATTTGTTTACAGCAGTACCTCACAGCTTCCTTTTTTATCTCTTTCTGAGACTGGGAGATTTTTATTAAAGAAACACTAATGTACCGCTACAATAATTATTAATGCTACTTAGAAGTTTTATAGATAGCACTTTCATAACCAAATATCACTGATCAACATGTAATATTTATTAAAAGTAGTTGTAACTACTGACCAGATGCTCCTTTTCTCTAGTATAAGTAATAATATATTATAATCAATCGTTAATCCAGTTTGCTTTTTGTTTTCAGTCTGCTTTACTGAACTTCCAGAGCCTGTTATCAGTTTTGCTGCTAGTAATTTGCACTTGTGCATATATTCGATCTATCTTCCCAAGTCTGCTGGATCGAAACAAAGTCGGGCAAGTATTGAAAATAATTTTCTTCAAATGACTTCATTAAAACATAGAGCACTGTTAAGATAGGAATGCCATAAATTTCAGTTAATTTTTCAATTTATGTTTTCAGATTATTGGGCACTTTCTGGAAATGTGCACGGATTGGAGAAAGGAAAAGTCCTTACGTTGCTATTAGCTGTATTGTTATGGCCTTTACCATTTTATTTTGGTCGTAGCATATTGCAAAAAGCCAAAATGGAGTTTCATTGGGATAATGTATATTTAAAATAAAATACTATTTTAAATAAATAATATTAATATTTTAATGTGTAAACACATTTTTTTCTATCCTTCATATCCATCTAATTAGAAACAAAATTAATGTGTGTGCATGAGGGTGTGGGGGCTGGGTGGGTGGTTGTGAACTTATGGGTGAAGGTAATCTCCACTTACGTGATTATGAATAATGCTTTAACATTGTAAAACCCAATTCGTTCTGACAGACATGGGAGACTATTAAACATCTAATTTAATTCATAAATTATTAAAAGATTAAAAAGTATTTACAAACCCCTTGTACTTCGATACAAACATATCAGCATTGTAAAAAACATGCTTCAGAAGAAGGTCTTGACGTTTAGAAGAAAATGTTATGGACTAGAAAATAACTGCTAGTACTCCACAGAATATAAACAGTTACTGCACTCTGCAGAGTATGAAAACAAAAGATGGTTACATTTTATTAAAGGGTATAATATACATAGATGTTTATGACTAGAACGTGGACTTGTATGCCAAATAAAATACTAAAATATGGATGCAAATATGCATGAAAAATTGTGAAAATATATATAATGATATCCAAAACCAAATTAACAAAAATCAAAGAAGCCATATTTTTGGGGATAGGCTTACCTTATACATGATTGTTGCATTGGTTAAGGAAAATTGCTCTGAGGTTTTGTTATGCGACGTTCCTGCATCTGTCAATCGAGATGGTTTCATGATGTCACAGCAGCATATGAAAACTACCACAACTCTTCTTCAATGAATTGCTCTTCTGTTGAGCTTTTTCACTATGACCAGACAATATTCTACTGATTGTACAGATTGTTTTGTATCCAGGATTTTTATTTAATACCTAACTAAGCTTATCAAATGCAATTTTAGCAACACCACGAGTTTCTGTAGATTGATATTTTCATATTTCATCTATCAGGGAAATAGAATAACCTAAAGAATTATTTCAGGCCTTTAACTGTGTTTTAATTTCAAAAACCAGTTATGAGTATACTGGATCTTTTTTCTCAATGCAGTCTTCACAAAAATATTCCTAAGCTATAGCAATGCTATCTACATAATACACATTTAATGCATTTATTACTGTTTTCACTTTATGAAACGTTCTGTAATATGATACACCTGTAACCACATACCCCACCTAGTTATAACTGGCTCAGGGAGTAATGGCAGATCTGGAATAGTTCACAAAATGTCCTACACAAACACTTTTTTGACACTGGAGACAAGTAAGTCCACTGTGAGTAAGACTAGTCAGATAAATTAATCTGTGATAAAGAACTTTAAATCTGGCTGTGCCATGGCCGATCAATTAGACTGCTTGGCTCTCATCAAGTGGGACACGGTTCAACCCCAGGCGACCGCAAATGAGATTTGTGGTGGATGACACAGCACTAGGGCAGGTCTTCTCCGGGTCCTCCAGTTTCTCCTGCCAGCATTCCACCAATTGCTCCATCATCTTATCATTTCATCTGGCCCTCATTCTGTTATCCACTTCCCTCACTCTCATACTGGGCATTGGGCTGATCACCCATCCTGGGTTCTCTCTCCCACTGATCCAGAGATTCTGTTCCTCAACCCACCACCTACAAGGATAAAGGTTAACAGGAACAAAGACACCCTGACACCAACATAGTGGTATAAGAGGGCAGTTAAAGAAAGAACTTTCAATCAAGTTTCTGCTTTTACTATACATGGAGCACCATTATTGAGAAAAATACATTGTCATCCTGTACTCCACTATACCACAAAGCTAAGGAGTCATTCTAAAATTTTGCAACCACGTTGTGATTTACCCTGTCAAATACTTGAATGTTCAAGAGGAATGATTTGCTATTCGCTTTCATTGAACCCACTATAGCACTAGCACTACACTAGTCTGTCTGGCACTTCCATCTATTAAAATCCAGATTATTTCATGTCCCTATGTATCCCATATTTTTAGAAATTACATAGTGGTACATAATTTTTATATAATGTACACTCATTTGGGAACCTTTTTTGTGTACTTTTCTAAGAAACTCTGAAGTTGCACATTCAGTTTCCACAATGGAATGTTAGCATTCACTAAAGTTAAACACAAGTATTTATTAAAATCATCATTTGAATGTGATTATTCACCCACTTGGCTTCTAATTAATTGTTGATTTAAAGAAGACTTCTTCTTTTCTTAACCTAGTGCTTATGCTTCCATTTTCAATCTCAAAGGTAGGCAGGCAACAACAGATGACATTTGAACCTTCAAGGTTGAAAATGGAAGCAACAGCTTCCAAAACTAGCCCCTCAGAAAATCAAAATGAAAGAATATAGTATGAACAATTAACTGCTAATAGTTTCATGAATTATTTTGTCTTTTCGGATTAATGCCCATTAAAAGCTATTTGTCTGATTCTTAAAATAATCTTTACATTACATTAAAAAGTTGGCCACAGTTTTGTCAGTTTGGTTGGCTCAGACTAATGGTTTTGCAAAAGCTAGTGGTTGAGGTGATGTGTATTTCTTCAAGAAGTATTTCTGCAAAATTCAAAGTCAAATAGAATTTGTGAGATTGGTTGCAAGTAGTTTAAGTGTGTAGAAGATGAAGTGGCTAGCTAAACTTGTCTTCCGTAAAAGGAAAATATCTTGAGCAAGAACAAGGATATAAGATAATTATAAGATTGCTGATGTACAAGCAGGTAAGATATAGAAGAGTTGGAAAACTGCAATATTTGTTGCTTTAAGCATACCCCAGTATCTTCTGTTGGTGTTGAAAGAAACTTCAATGCCCATAATAGTTGGCAATAATCCTTCAGATTTGAAAACTTAGAAAAGTATTATCATGAACAGTAATTCAATATTATAGAATAAAAATTAAATGTGCAAGGATATGAACGTACCTAAAAAAATCTGCTGTACAAGGCAGCTCTTAGATAACTGAGTGATTGCAAAGCATATACTCAAAAATGTTATCTTTATAACTTAAATGAAAAAATAGATGCCATACATCATTCACCTTGAGTACTAATAAAGCACCAGTATGAGAGGACATACATTGAGGTTACTTCTGCAAGCGAGAGAAAAAGGTAATAAAGAATAAGGCAACTGAAGACAACAGACACAGCATTCAGAGAATTAAAGAAACTAGAAAATATACTGGAACGAAGCACTGGATTAACAATGATACTAATGAAGACAAAAGTAAACAAATTGAAAGAAATTATGAAAGAAGTCCTGACTATAAAAAGAAGAGTAGAGAATGTAGGAAGGGATGCGAGACATGAAGTACAAGATCTTTTAGAAGGAAGATTAGAAATGGATGTGACAAAATACGAGATCTGTGATGATGTCCATTTTGGGAAGAAAAATGGGAGAAGAAAAATATTAGTGAAATTCATAAAGTACAAAACTAGTTTTTGAGGTGATATTATCATTTACATTGATAAAAACATAACCTACAAGCAAATAGAATTATTAAAAAGATTAATAGAATACAGAAGGGTTGCACATAGGCAAAGGAAATTGACATAAATTCAAAATTTTAAATTGTGGATAAATAGTAAGCTGGCAGAAGTTAATGACAAGGATATCTCACAAGCATTGAATGAAGAAAACACATTGATGAATTGAGAAGCTCAGGACATTGCACTGCCACAAGAATTAATGGATCAGCAAACATGGAATCAGCATATAGAACAGAAAATGAAAACAGGAGGATGGGCAAGGCAATGAAGGAAGTTATGGCAGAAGAAGGGATGACAACACCCAACAAGTATTGCAAGATGAAAGTATGAAAATTACATTGTTAACAAGCAAGAGTACTGGAGTGCTTCCCACGACAAATGGAAATAAAGTTGGAAGTGAGAAGTAACTAATGACCAGTTCAAATAGATAAGAGAAAGTAGAAGAAATACACTGATTGGGTGGGAAGGAGAAGAAATGACCAAAATAAAGTAGCTAGAATATGGAGGGATAAAAAAGAATGGTGGCAGACAGAAGAATGATATGATGTTAGGTTATACAGGATACCAATGAACACAAAGGAATTGGATATAGTACATGGTGAACAAGACAAAGTGGGGTAAGAAAACGTGGTGAAACTGAAAAGGGAGAGGAGTAGTGAGTAATAATGAAAATGTAGCAATAAAGTAAATGATGGAAGCTGTAAGCAGGAAGGTAAGAGAGAAAGAAAGCCAATAAAAAAGAGAAGTTTAAAAATATATAAAGAAATTAGTGAAGAAAATAAACTTAAGAGTTAGAAATTAATGTATAATATAAAGTTAAAAAAAGTTGCAGTGAGACAAAGATAAACTTACGTAATTAATGAAAACTGATGCAAAATAAACAATGAAAAATATGGACATTTTGCAAGAGTGACAAGGTTAAGAAAGTGGCTGGGCAACTGTAAATGAAGGAGTTAAAGGAATGAAGATACAGTAAAAGTGATGCTGTAGTGAAATTGGGATAAAGGTCAGAAAAGTGTACAATTAAATTTGGATGAGAGTGAAGCTGATGAGAAAAGCAGAGAAAGAGGGAAAGTAATGAAGATGGGAGATAAAAATAAAATAGAAATTAATGAAAGTCAGAGAAGGATTAATTTAGGGAAAGGGTAGGGAGTAAGTGCTGACAAACTGAAATTTAACCACCATGTTTGGATGTGCGAGACTCTAGGATAAATTAAAGTACTCCAAATAGAGTAAATGTAACCAAATGTAGACAGTAAAACTCATTTATTCATTCATCTATAACTGTATGAGAAACACTGGACTGATTGGAATTAAGAAATAAAAAAAACAGCTCCAGTTAATGAAATATAAGAAGTCATTATGTTCAGCGTAAGACAAAATAAATGAGCAAAAGCAAGAGAAATGGTTTGATTCAGAGAACATTGGAAGCATTCTCTAACTGCATTTGCATTACACAATTTAATACCACTCTACATTAATTTCAAAGCTATACAATAAGAGTAAGATGTATTTAACTTTGGTTGTATAGATAGTAGCTGAGCAGTGAGTATGGTCTCTTAATCAGAACAACATGCATTAAAATTCTTAATAAATGACTTTAACAATAAAGCACAAAATTAATGTAATTTTGAGTCAAACTAGTATTCCATGCTCAAGCACAAAATGATATTAATGCATTCAAATGTTTGATGTATGCACTTTTTATTATTAATTAAATTGTATTTTTCTAAATATATGTTTTCGATCCATAAGATATCTATTCATTTTAAGACATTTCGGCATAAAAACACAAATTACTCTTTTCATTTTCAAAATAAATGACTATTAGAAGAATTCTAAAGTGAACAACTTAAAATATTTAATTCACTTAATATTGGATGTACAAACAGTCTCACTCTTCAGTTATAAATGGCACTGGCATGATCGTGTTCATGCACCTCATAGCCTTGAACTTCTGCATGACATGTTAGCAATCAGACTATTGCTGTGGCTGAGCAAGCACATGTAAGCTACAAGATCTGTGTCTTATGTTACAAAAGTATTTGCATTCCTTATGTCAAGAGACATGAGATGGCTTCAGTTATCCATGAAAGTGATTGTTGATCTGGCTCTAGAAAAGGCTTCCAGCATGTATCAACAATTAGAAATAATGATAAACTGCAAAGGCTGTGACTACTTTTACATTGGAAAAACTAAAAGGAATTTGAACATCAGGCTTAAAGAACATTTTAGGAACATCAGGAACAAAGAAATATAGCCCGCCTCGGTAGCATAGATGGTAGCATGTCTGCCTCACATTCAAGAGGTCCCGAGTTCGAATCTCAGTCAGGTGAGTTACCTGGATAGGGTTCTTCCCAGGTTTTCCCTTATCCTTCAAGACGAATGTCGGGTAACTCTAAGGTCCATGGACCCTGGGCCCATTTGAGCATCATTTCACCCATTTTCATTCATCGTCCGATATGACTTAACGTTGGAGGATATTATAGGTTCCAAATGCATGAACCATTAACCATGTGGGAAAAGATATTCATAAACAAATATGAACGAAAACTGTTCAATTTTGACACCACCTTTGAAAAGAACCCATACTTCAAGTTTATCAGTATACAAACAGAGATGCCCCATTGCCAAAAAGGAGTTCACCAAATCAAAATTCAATAGTCGACATTAGCTGAGGCTGTTAGGAAGGTCGTAACAAAATTTGTTCTAGGTAAACACCAGCAATATATGGAGCATTGAGTACTAGTTCAACTCAAAATTGTATTAGTTAAAAATAATTCATTTCTCTAGGTGGAACTGCACGGCTATGAAGCAGTCTTCCAGATGACAGGTAATGTTGCCTGCATTTGCAGAAGTGAATGTCAGCATAATTAGAATATGGTTATATTAATAGACAAATATTTCCATTTACAAATGGGTGTAATCATCTTCTGCCTCAGACGAAAAGTTTATGAAATAATATACATAGTACAAATGGATTGCCATGTTGCATATCTTTGTTGTGTTGAGCTGGATGTCATGAGATGGGACTAGCTGTGTTGTGCAACTTCATGGCACATTAAATAACCAGCTGCATAAAGACATCTTTAAAAACAGGGTTTCTTCTGTGAGGACTAATAACCCGATGCAGTGATTGAATTTCAATAGAATAATCCCCTAGTCCACACTTTTACATTGTTCTTGCAAAGGCAAGATATCAGTCTATGGCTGGCTTCTTTGCTCACTAGATTTGACTTCACCAAAAATGGGGGGGGAGGGGGGGCAGAGGTGAAGAAAGTTTTGGAGCTAAATTGGTCTGCAAGACAAAAGATTTTATTGGATCAAACATAGGATGCTTCAGAACAAGTATCCTCTCGTAAAAATTTGATATATCACAGTTTCTCACAGAATGAGGACAATAATAGAAGCGGACAGTTTACCACCCAATATAAGTTACTATTTTTATTTGCTTTATCATTAAGGAATATTATGTTTACTTATTTCATATTTAGTCTGAAAATGAAAGAGTATTTCAGTTTTAATGCAAGCATAAATGCCTCAAAATTAAATAAACCATAGAAATTATAATGTGTCAATAAACACTACATATTTTATGGAAGAAAAAAATTGGGCTTGAGATACAACCTTGATAGGCATTAAAACCATGCAGTTGCTTACAACTGCTGAACTGTCAGTGCATATCAGTAACTAACTCAAAATAAAAATGACAATAGAGCAAAGCTAGACATACATTTACATATAATACTGTGAACCGGCTGCAGAAATAATTTGGACTAGAACAAATTTACGAGGGCTATCCAGAAAGTAGATTACGTTTTGGAATAAAAAGTAAACAAAGTATAGGAAACAAATTTTATTATATACAGATGAAAGCCACACTCAAATACTACTTTTCGACATAGTCACCATTCAAATTAAGGCATTTATCGTAGCGATGTACGAGCATGGAAATTCCTTCGTCGAAAAATTCGGCCGCCTGCGCCTTCAACCACTTCGTTACCTCTTCTTGCAGCTGTGCGTCGTCATCAAAACGCTGCATAGCCAGCCACTTCTTCATTGCTGGGAATAGGTGGAAGTCGCTCGGTGCCAGGTCGGGACTGTACGGCGGATGAGGAAACAACTCCCACTTAAAAGATTCAAGATCTTCACGAGTGACATTTGCCGTGTGGGGCCGGGCGTTGTCGTGAATCAACAAGATCTTAGAGCTCAACATTCCTCTGCGCTTGTTTTGAATAGCTCTTCTGAGTTTTTGGAGAGTTTGGCAATACCTTTGAGAGTTTATTGTAGTGCCTCTTTCCAGGAAGTCCACCAAAATCACACCTTTTCTGTCCCAAAATACAGTCGCCATCATCTTCCTTGCCGACATTGTTTGCATGCATTTCTTGGGTTTTTGGGGAGAACTTGTGTGCCCCCACTGCATTGATTGCAATTTCGTTTCACAGTTCACGTGTTTCACCCATGTTTCGTCACCAGTAACGATGCGATCGAGTAAAGAGTCACCATCCTTATGGTAAACGTCCAAAAAGTTCAACGCTGCAGCCATTCGCTGATTTTTGTGGTCCTCTGTCAAGATTTTTGTAATCCATCTTGCACAAAACTTGTGGTAACCAAGCTTTTCGCTGATGATTTCGTGCAACAAACTTCGCGAAATTTGTGGAAAACTCAAAGAAAGTTCCGTTATTGTGAACCTTCGATTTTCACGGACTTTAGCATCGACTTTTTCGACAAGTTCGGCAGTCACTATGCTGGGTCTCCCACTTCGATCTTCGTCGTGAACATTGGTTCGGCCATTTTTAAATCTGATGACCCACTGACGCACTCCACCTTCAGTGATAATGTTGTCCCCATACACTTCACAAAGCTGCCGATAGATTTCTATCGGTTTACAGTTTTTTGCAGTCAGAAACCTTATTACTGCACGCACCTCGCAGCTCGCGGGATTTTCAATTAACGCAGACATTTCAAACCGTCACAGTATCTGAACGCAGCACAGCACGAACCTCTCACTAGCACGGCTAGATGCCGACTGAGCTGCGCAACGCTCTGACCCCAAGATGGCCGCGCTAGCCCCGCCCCTAGCGGAAACAGACGAAAACGTAATCTACTTTCTGGATAGCCCTCGTACAATTCGAAAGTTTGGTCATTCTTTATCTATTAGGATGTGCATTTATTATAACAAAAATTTACAGCACCATGCTGAATAGTTTACATAATCATCCAAGAATTTGTGTAATTGATCTTTCAAATCGTAATTTTAATAAATATAACTTAGATTTTCTAAATAATGTATAAAAATATCTGTAGATGTAACAAATATTACAGCTAATTATGTTTCAGATATTGAAATTGCTGGACAGGTTTTAAAGGAAACTGATAAATCATTGATTAAAATGAAATGCAGTAAAATTGTACAGGATATGAGTAAGAGCTATCCTAAACAAAAGCAGAATAAACAGATTATATATTTGTTTTTAATTGTTTAATTATAGGTTGATAGTCATATCCTTTAATAAAGATGAATTTCATAAAGCATAGAAACACAAGAATTTCATAAAGAATAGAAACACATAATCAACATTGCTTTAATTAATGTTCTCAAGTTGTTCTCGGGAAACATGTCAGGTGAAAAGACAATTAGAAATCGATGTTTCGGGAGTGTGCATCTCTCCCATCAGGATGTTTATTAAATGTTATAACCACCAAATGAATCACTGGATATAACACAATGTTTATATTTGTGTTATATCCAGTGATTCATTTGTGGTTATAACATTTAATAAACATCCTGATGGGAGAGATGCACACTCCCGAAACATCGATTTCTAACCGTCTTTTCACCTGGCTTGCTTCCTGAGAACAACTTGAGCATATTTGTTGCCAAGAAAGCTTCAGGTGTTATTTTAATTTAATTAATGTTTTTAATAAATATTCTACACATAAAAAGACAGAAATTGAAATATCAAAATAATGTAAAAGGTGATATTTTTAAAACCATTATCTATCATCCCTGTGCCAGTAAAAAATTTACGCAAATTTTTGAATTATCTGGTATAATATTAGTTCTTCAAAATAAATAAAACATAATAAGTTTGCTAAAAAAGATAAAATTTCAAATAAAAAATTTAGGTTTATCAATTTGGAAATCAGAATAGAATGCCTATATCTGAACTTACATTCCCTGTTGCAAAACTTAAAAACACAGAGTGAAGTTCGTTAAAAATATTTATTACACTTTGTATACTTTGTTTAAAACAGCTGCACATGTTCTTTAGAAGTTTTACACACATCTTTCACAATTGAGGTGCCTTTAGTGACTGCATAATTTGCAAAAATGTCCTTGTCATTTTGTTGAATACATTGATAACCAGATTTAAGAGTTATTTCATATAACTAATCCTAATTTTTGGCACCTGGATACCAAAAAGCTCATTCATGGTTTAACAGTGCACCTACCATACACTGTGGGATAAAGAACAGTTTCTAGTGTATCAAGCAATTCCAAAAATAGAAGATGTTCAAACTAAACTAACACACTACTCGGATGCCAGATGGAGAATGTATGAAGTCTAACAAAGGAACTATTACTATGCTCACACTTGTACACACTTGATAGCTTGATGGCATTATCTCTGCTCTATGTGAAGCCTGTGTGCCAAAAATTGGCTGCAGAATATAAGGAAGTACACGAAAATGAGCCCAGAATATGTAGGAACATATAGGCATAACACAGCATTGTACAGGAGGCATTGTTTACCCCTGACTGGCATACATAGGGAACGCCATCCCAACACATGGTACAGAGCTGATGAGGGATGTTCAGCAGCTATAGTCGCCCTGCTGGAACGCTTACCATGGATTTATCTTGGGTAATAGACACCTCTCAGATAACGCACTGATTACTCCACGCGGAGTAAACGTATATCTGTCTTTTGTGATTTCTGCGAATTTCATTGGCTGAAGTGATGCGTTCATTGGTGCTTAGCACACGACCAGGAGGCCCTTCAGTTCCCCTGTCACTCTTACAAGAATAATCAGTGCGTTATCTGAGAGGTATCTATTACCAAAGATAAATCCATGGTAACCGTTCGAACAGGGCGACTATACTTGCAAGTGGTTGCATGTGGCACTTTTCAGGCTTCAGTTTTGGGCATTGCGGTTATCCTGCGCAGCAGAGTTTTGGTGCACATGGTTTATATACAGCAAGCATTATACCATCAAATTTTCAAGTCTGTAGCGGTGTGAGTACAGCGATAGTTCCCTTTTAAGATTCAGAGCATTAGCAAACAATAGCTTCAACAGGACAAATGACGGGCGCAACAAGGTGAGAGTTATTTACCATACCTTGAGGGAATACGAGGTACGTCCAGAAAGTTAGTTCTGTTTGGTAATATAATTAAATTGTGTACAGATACAGAAAAATTATTTATTGCACAAAATTCTATAACTCAGACTACTTTTCCACATAACTGCCGAAATTTTGCAGGCATTTCTCATAAGCACAAGCTTTTATATATCTTCTTCATAGAATTTGGCGCCTGTGTCTTCAACCAGTTGGAAACATTTTCTTTCAGCTCTTCGTCATTGTTGAAGTGTTGACCGCCAAGGAAAGATCTGAGATGCAAAAACAGATGAAAGTCGCTTGGAGCGAGGTCAGGGCTGTACGAGGAGTGGTCAAACACATCCCAGCCAAATCCCTATAGGATGTTTTTCGTTGCATTTGCAGTTTGTGGTCGTGGAGAAACAAACACCTTTTGACAGCCGATAAATTTGAATTGATTTCACTTTCCTAGCATTCAGAAAACGAATCACATCTGGTTTCACAAGCGGCGGTCTTTTCAATCAACACTGACATTGTAAACAAGCACAACAAAGCGTACGTCGCTGACAGATCTCACAATGGCACACGTTTCTTTTCCTTGATAAACAGCGTCTACTGCGCATGTGCAGAACTGCGATCGCAGCACTGCAGCGGAGATAAATTGAAACAGAACTTACTTTCTGGACGCCTCTTGTATTTAGTGCCCAAGAAGATAACGAAGCCATTGGCAGACAGTACCAGGAAAAACTGATGTAGCTGGAGAAAGTCTATGATGCTTTATTCATCATAAGTACTATTTAGCTGCAGAAATAAATTAGATAGCAACAGTCTAATCATATATCTGGTATATGACAAAAAATAAGCTATCATGTTAAGTTTCTTCTTTATCAAAAGACACTACACAAATATAAAGGAGTAATAAATAATAATCAAAGGTTATCATATAAATCCCATTCTTTTTATTTCACATGTACTGATGGTGTTTCTATAAGTAACACTTGAGACAGAGCACAGTATTATATACTGGAAAAATGAAGACATGGAAAACTGTTTTATCACATTCCATACAATCATATATGTAAATATCTAATCTATTTTGTTCTAGTTTCCCATAAAGTAAAATTAATGTAAATCTTTGCTGTACAAAATGCATGAGGTAATATGCACCAAAATATTTACATCATTTCTATTAACACACTTTACATATGCTTCTTCCATTCACTCACTATGAAACATGAAATTACAAAAACATGGTAATATAAAAAAAAATTCTTCATGAGTACATACGCCCTGTCAACATTATAGTAGCTGGTCATCAATCCTTTTTTTGTGTATGTATATATAGTATTATAATGAAGCACTAAAAATACATAGGAATTGCTTAACAGCACTGAGGCAAATGTCGTCAATGATGAACACATCATGAACCTTTTATAAATTTTCTGAGCAGCCTCTCATTTCTGTGCTAATCCAGGCAGGGGAGAAATGCAGTTAATGATCACAAACTGTTGTAGCAGCAAATCTTTAATCTAGTTAAACCTGTAGCTCCCGTTGTGTTTCTACACCAGCTTTTATCACAATCTTTGGCCCTATAATACAGATGTTTTGCCGCATCTTGGGTGTGAACACCAATATTGTGTAATATACTAGCACAAGCAACTATCTTATCATTTCCAAATATTTTTGTTTGTGTTTGCTCAGCATTTCAGTCACTGTGACGAGCTTCTTTATTGTAGCCTGAAAAAACAAAAATATATTGTTAGTTTGCACACTTTACTGAATAGGTATTAATTGGCAATAGGGTGCAGTAGCCAAGACTTACTGAATACAACTAAAGCAACATAAAAACATGATTTTTTATTGACTTTGAAAAACAGAAAATCCACAATAACTTAAAATATATTATAAACATTTAAAAAACCTGATGAGATGCATTCACATGATTTTCTATACTAATGACAAATACACAGTGTAATATGTTCATTATAAAATATGTTTGAGCAAGTTCTAGAGAATGGTTTACTACTTTTAGTAATTCAGAATTTGTGTTATTTAGTAACTGGTTTACCAAAAGCATGCTGCATCAATTAATTTGTGTTTACATTTTTATGTTTTGCTATATTCTTTGGTAAGAATGTTTATTCTTAATGAGTAAGGACTATGATGCAATGAAGCACAAAATTAATATAATTTTGAGTTGAACTAGACCCTGAATACTTTTTAATAAATATATTTCTCATTCAGAGTCCAATTGCATTAACCACACGTGAAAAGGTATTCTTAAAGAAATATGAAGGAAAATTGTTCAATTTCGACGCCACCTTTGAAGAAACCCCAAACTTCTAAGTTCATCAAGATACCAACACAGGACCCCTATCTCCTCCAAGTTGTCACCAACTCAAAATTCAACGATCAACGTCAGTTGAGGATATTAGGAAGGTCCTAACAAAATGCATTCTAGGCGGACACTAGCAATACATGGAGCATTGAGTTCTAGTTCGACTCAAAATTATATTAAGAATGTTTATGTTGCATTTAATTTTTATTGCATATTTGACAGTAGTAAACCATCCTCTAGAACTCAGTATATCAGAGATTATCACTCGAAAATACTAGTTATGAATTACACAGAAAATTGAAGCTAGTTACAGTGGAGTAATAAATATTACACAAATAAAAATATTTTAACTTATAATCCACTTATCTTAAGAAGTTGATTTTAAAACTTCTTTCTTCTTTTTTCAAATCGATTTCGAGGGTATTTTGCATTCGTCATCAGTGAAACACATCAGTGGAGTGGAGCATCAACTTCTTAAGATAAGTGGATTATAAGTTACAAATATTTTCATTTCTGTACTAGTTATGAACTTTATAACGATTGTTTTTGTTTGAACTGAGTTCTGTTCATTTCTGTTCATTTGCTTGGGTGTTATTTGGAATTTGGGAAAAATGTTTAAAAGTATTATAATGTTTGTGCTGAGTGTGTGGAAGTGAGATTCTAGAAGGAAATTTAGTGGGCCATGTAATGACAATATAAAAAAAAAAAAATGAACGGTTGCTAAGGAGTAAAAAGAAAATAATCTTGCTTGATGGTGGAAAAATGTCGCGGAGAAGACAAAAGTTTTGATAGTAAAAAGAAAATCAATAATCTTGCTTGATGGTGGAAAAATGATGCGGAGAAGATAAAAAGTTTTGGATAGTGAAGAATGGATGTGTAGGAGTGTAATTAATGGAAACTATTTATTAAGGAAGTAAGGATTTATCGATATGCTGGAGGTAACCTGCAATGATTGACTCGGAAAGAAAGTTCAAGTAAAATGTAATCCATGTTATACAATTAAATTGTATATTACGAAATTGGACTTATCCAAATTTTATTTATTTTACTTGTAACCACCCTTGAAAATGAGAGATCTCATGAGTCTTACTTAAGCAGACACAATAATCAAGAACCAATTCAAACTACAACGAAGTAACCCTGTTACATCTGGTTTCCTGGCCTGGGGCTTCGAAACAGTCAACGTGCATTCCATCTTCACCATCAAAATCTGGTTACAACTTTGAAGTCCTGCCTTTAGACATCTATACCACATGTAATCCACCAAAAACCAGAATGAAAATAAAACCTGCACCATCAGTCAAGCTACAGCTGATGATACAAGTGAAAGCTTCTGAAACATGTCCTTTGTGTGATGGTGGTTTGATTCACCATAGGAACACTATTCATGGCTTTGTCAAACTTATTTCTACAGAGTGAATCAGTTAATAACATTTATATAGTTATATGCAAATATAAAAATAAGTCAATCAACAATTTGTGTTTGCAAATTCTATTGACTCACATCTAGCAGAAACTACGCATTAGATAAATTTACAAATATATTAATATTACTGCCTATATATGATATTTTGTTAATGACCTGTTCATATGTTCTTTACAGCTTTTTAAAACTTGTTAAACTGATCAACAAAGACTGAGACTGACTTTTTCCTGCAGCTTCCTCGATAGTTTCCTATCTGTAACAAATATTTGAAAAGAGCAGGTTATATCTGTATCGGCAGTACTCTTGTATCGGTAGGTTAGTACTAATGCGCTATTTTGTAGATGCTATGTGCATTTTACATACCAGACAATGGAGGTGACGTGAGAGGAGCAGTATAAAGCAATCAAATTATGTTTTCATTTAAACCATATAGTCACTAAACGAAAAGGTGAAGCAAGCATACAGTGAAGATGCACTACTTCGTGAAACAGTGTTTACCTAGTTCAACTTCAAAAAAAAGCAAGGTGGGTCTGGTGTTTCGGCTTCTGCTGTGATTGAAGTCAACATAGACACAGCTGCTGCTATTATTGGTGAGGATTGGCAGATAGCTTGCATAACCTCAGTGAAGTTAAGCTCAGAGGCTCTACTCCCATTAGTCCTGGACCCGTAGGACCAAGGACCCAGGCCTCCTTCTACCCGGGAGCGATGGAAACTCCGGGGCTCTTTCCATAGGGCAATACCTTGAGTCTAAAAAGCCCCCCCGCTGAGCACAATGTCAAGACAGGATGGAAGTGGATACGCCACTTACGCGCGTCAACCCCGCAGGGAAGACTACCGATAACCTCGGGGCCGAATGGTGATCTAGCACACCTACTAGCTCTGCAGGCTAGTACCCGGGACTATTCAGGCAACCGTCTACCCCCTCCGGATGGCCATAGCCTGGCCGGAAGTACCCATTTACCCATGGGTGTCGGGAACACACTGCCCCCTCGAGTCCAACCCAATCCGAACAACTCCCCTACGGGAGGGGCTCAGCATGTTCGGCCCGAGGTTCCTCTAGTAACGTCAGAGGTACCACGAGTGCTAAGGGTCCGCAGCGCCCGCACTTCGGCAGCTGAAGGGGACGGATCCCCTCCCCTATGGGGAACCTCAGTGAAGTGTTGAGAATTACGATTATGCACTATCATCTCCATATGACCTGAGTTTGTGTCCATTGGGTACGTCTGCTGACTCCCAAACAAAGGCTGTGTGATTGAAGACAAACCATGAGGTGCTGCATCTGCTGATGGAGGGGATGCACATTTGAAATTAATTATCACCGGTGATGAATGATGGCTGCATCATTATGACCCTGAAGAACAACAATCTAATCTCTGTTTCATATAACCTTGCCCCGCTGAAATGTATCACTCCGCGTTCAACAACCCTCCCCCTCGCCCTAATTGGATAATGCTTTCGCGTCATAGGCCATAGGCGGTGCTTTCCCGTCACATTTAAACCTGCAGTAAATGTCGTAATAATTGCCGGGAAGATAAATAAAATCATACAAACATCATACAAATAAGGATATGAAGGCATGCAAAAATACAAGTTTATAATGAACTGAGCAAATTGAAACAGAATGACTGAGCAATGAAACTGAAAGAGTTTATAATGAAAGGCCTTTGGCCTTTTCCACTGGGAATTTTTAAACCAGCACACATACCTTTCAAAAATGCTTGTCTTTCAGTCTTAAAAGTCGTGTCACACCATACTTTACTTTTCGTGTGTTCTTCGTGTATATTAAGCGATTTGTATCTCGGTGCAGTGTAGTTGTCCTTAAATAGCGTATTCGCCACACAGCAATGTCGCCTCTGTCTTTTAGTACATTTTTCTCGCCTCTTTTTTCATTCACAAATCCCAGCTGTATAAGCAATCTGCTGAAATTTGGTAAATCTGCATCCTCATTTACAGCAGACGAAATGTTACTTATGTTAGGGAGTTCGTTTCCAAAGAAAGTTTTCCTGTTTCCTCAATTTCATGTCGCGATGTTCCTACGGATCTAACACTCACACCTGTAACTTCAGAGCACAGCTGTTCGACTTCTCTCACTGACAAAGACGGATTCTTCTCTGTGAGTGCATTAAACACATGCAACACAATTCTTTTTTCGCCTGTTTGTAAATAATTATCCTTGCGATACTTCAGCGAAAAACTGGCGGTAGACTCTGCCATTATACATATAAGTACATGCGCAATAAACGATCAATAAAATAATTTAGCTCCCGCACTCTCGAATGGCGATGCATGACTAATCCAGTTCAAAACAAGGTCAGTGATAAAAGTCATATAAACAAATGTCACCACTACCGCTAAATCACGTGCTATCGTGCCATGTGCTTGAGAGCAAAGGAACCTCCTCTTTACTTCGTTTAAGAATTAACATGCATTTCAGATAAATCAACTCTGTTGCGTAATATATTTAATTAAAACAGTTACGAAAATATAAATTTGACAATTCTCTTCCAACATATAATGATATATCACCATGTTAAATAACGAACTAATTTTTACCGCACGACAGTCATTACCACAACAGCAACCAATGAGAGGTGATTAGGTCACGTGACCGTTGATATTGATATTGATAGTTTATTGATCCAGTTTATCAGATGTACATTGATTTTGGACACGTCATTTCTATACAAATTTAACAATTATGCTAGTACCAAATTCTTACATATATAATTTACAATTCATCTAGGCTGTATATACATTTATTTAACAAATATTGTTTTAATTTACTTTTAAATTTTGGTTTTGAGCTATTCGTCAAAATTTTTATCTCACTAGGTAGTTTATTATACAGTTTGATCCCTCTGATATTAATGTCCTTTTCAGTGACACACCTGTTAATATTATACATGTGATAGTTATCACCATTTCTTGTACTATAGTCGTGAATTTGGTTGTTTCGTACTAATGTAAGTCTATCGGTTATGAATAATATAGTTCTGTATATATACAGAGAATAGACTGTGAACATATTTTTAGTTTTAAATGTTTCTCTGCATGATTCCCTTCCTTTTAGGCTATAAATCAATCTAATACATTTCTTCTGTAGAATTAGTAACATGTCCATGTGACATTTTGCAGCTGTACCCCATATTTCGATCCCGTAGTTAAAGTAAGGATATATACATCCAAAATAAATCATCTGCAGAAGCCTAGTGTCTTTGTAACTTTGAAAATACCTAAGCAAGTATATAGATTTACTAATTTTATTACATATATAATCTATATGTTTACCCCATGTTAACTGTTTATCAACAATTATTCCAAGAAACCTATATGATTTTACTTCTTCAATGGTGGTGGTGTTTATTTGCAATTCTGTATTGGAGGTAGTTTTTCTTGATGTATTGGGCCACATTACTTTAGTTTTTAGCATGTTACATTTTAAATTTACGGATTCAAAGTATTTGATTAGGGTATTAGCAGTGTGATTTAAATTTTTGTTTAGAGCTTCCAATGTCTTGTTCCAGCATATGGCAGTTGTGTCATCTGCGTAAGTTATTATAGCTGTATTTTGTGGACAAATAATATCATTAACATATATAATGAAAAGCAGAGGCCCTAGTACTGTTCCCTGAGGTACTCCATATTTTACTGTTTCTATTTTTGATTGAATTTTGTTTACAATTTTTCCCGTTTTATGATTTACTTCTGTATATTGCTTCCGACCAGTTAGGTAGCTGGAAAACAATTCTAGAGGTAGTCCCCTTATCCCATAATTTCTTAGTTTGTGTAATAAGATGCTATGGTCAACACAGTCAAATGCTTTAGTCAGGTCGAAAAATAGTGAGCTTACCTTATCATTAGATTCTAACTTACTTGTTATTTCATGTATATACTGTATGACTGCAGAGACTGTGGAACAACCTTTTCTAAACCCATGTTGAAAATCTTGTAGTACATTATGTTTATTTAAATACTTAATTAATCTTTCTAATAAAATTCTTTCAAAAAGCTTAGCTATTTCTGATGTTAAGGTGATCGGCCTGTAGTTACTGACATCCTGTTCATCCCCTTTTTTAAATATTGGTTTGACTAATCCTAGTTTCAAAATTTCAGGAAATTGACCAACTTCAATGGAGTAGTTAATCAGGTGTGTTAAAGGTTTTGAAATAGCTGTTTTACATTGTTTTAAAATAACTGGACTAATATCATCCCATCCACTACTTGCTTTTTTAGGTAGTTTGTTTATTATGTTGGTGATTTCGTTTTCTGTTGTTGGTTCAAGGAATATTGATGATTTGATGCCGATGTCATTGTTTGCATATACATTAGGAGACAGTCTATTATGTGAAGCTACGTTTATAAAAAATTCATTAAATTTCTGACATATGATTGTTGGGTCTTGTATTAATTTCCCATCTATGTTTAGGCTTATGTTTTGATGCAGCTTTTTGTTTTCCCTACACTCATTAATTAGGTTCCAAGTTGTTCTGCTAGGGTTATTTGACTGATTTATTTGTTCTCTATAAGTGGCTATCCTTGCATTTAGAAGACTGTTTATATACTCCTGTTTGGCATCTTTGTATTTACTTTTATAATGGTCTGAGAGAGTGCTTTTATATAGGGCATGCATGTTTTTCATTTTTTCTTTGGATTTAACTACTTCAAATGGCAGTTTAACTCTTTTCTTCCTGGCTTTATTTACTCTAACTTTTTTGAGTGGACATGTAGCTTCAAAATGAATCCTAAACTTATTATAAAATTCATTCCATTTATCATTAATATTAGTTTTTTCAAAAACGTTTTCCCAATTTTCAGCAGTTAGGATATTTACAAGATTATTTATATTTTCTTCAGTTACGCTTCTGCGGACCATGATTTCTTCAGTGATTCTATCACAACATGCAATATCAAAGTGTGCCAGCTGAGCATAATGATCAGAAATATGAACATTTACTACATTAGTTGATATTTCTTGTATATTAGATGCTATGTGGTCGATAATAGATGAGCTGTTAGCCGTTACTCTTGTTGGTTCCTTAATTAAATCTCTAATGTTGTATGAATTAAATACTTCTTTTAATGCTATGTAGATGGTATCAGAGAGATCTAAATTTATATTAAAGTCCCCAGCTAAGATAATTTTTGTACATTTTTTAACAAATTTACTTAACATAACTTCCAAATGTGAAATAAAATCTTTGGCAGAACCTGAAGGAGACCTATATATTCCAAAAATTAACACATGTCCCTTATCTGTCCTTACCTTGATCCCTGTTACTTCAAAAACTTTCTCTATACAATAGTTTTCTAAATTAAGTTTGGTGGCACATATGTCATTTTTTGTAAAAATTACAACTCCGCCCCCTTTGTGCATAGATCTGCTGTATCTATTAGCAAGTTTATAGTTGTCAATGTAATAAATTTCATCACTACTGAGCCCATGTTCCGTTATTACACAGATATCTGCATTTGTATCCTTAAATAATACACTCATTGGCAACAGCTTGGAACGGAGATACTGAATATTCAGGTGTAGGATACTGAATATATCACTAAAGTTGCCGTATTGTCCAGTAAATGACGATGACTGAAATCCTTCTGTTGGTATCACTGATTGAGACGGTAAACTAGCATCCACCCCATTCGAAATTAGTTTCCCTTTTTTGCATAGGATATTACCTCATTAAGCAGATTTCCAAATGCAAATGAACCTCTACGATTCAAATGAACTCCATCCCAGCCAAAGTGTCGGTTATTTATCCAAAAGTTACCATCAACAAATGTGCAGTTCTTCACTTTACACAACCAGTTCAGCTCACTGTTAATCCTAGCTATGCGTTTTGCGCTAGTATCATGTCGCCGTAATACACCACTTAAGATTACTTTTGTGCGTGGAATTTCACGTTGGATATATTGTACTATGTCCATACAATCCCCCATTATTTCTTCGGCATAAACACCCCTGGCGATGTTGTTGGTCCCCACGTGTACAACCATGACTTCCGGGTCCAGTTTCTTCAAATCCATCTGTTCGATTTTATGTCGTAGCTCAGCAGCTCGAATCCCAGGAAAGCATTGAACACTATGTCCCTTTTCCTTGCACACATCACCAGCGAATTTAAGCATTGAGTCCCCAACTACTAGAGCACCAATCTTCCTTTCTTTTATTCGTCGTTGTGTGTCACATCGTAGATCATGCGAAGATTTATCCACAGGATCTGGCATTTCCGCAGCATCAGGGTACAAATTTAGGACGTCGTATCTGTTCCTCCCGATGGTGCTACAGTTTCCTTTACTATTCTTCATCACTCTGGGTTCGTTAAGTAGTCTTTTTTGTTTAAAATTCTTCGAAGCCCGTACTTTGGTAAATCCATCTTCTTCTTCTTCTTCACAAGTGTTTAGGTTCCTTTCCGCTATTTCCTTAAACTGAATTAGCTGTTTTTTTAGCTCTTCGTTTTCTGTTCGTAGCTCTATCACTTCACTTTGCACCTTTTTGAAGTCTGCATAAAGCATATCAATGATGTGTTGGAGTGACGCTATCCTTTCGCGATCCTGGCGTTCCTCTGTTTTCCCGCGCAGAGATGGAGCTGCATTTCGGGTTTCTTCATATTTCCGGGTTTTTATGTATGATATTGCCTTACTTTCATCACCACATGATCTACACTCACTTATTGGATTACTAACACAGTTATTTAGTACATTCGCGTAAGTATTACCGTCGAAATCAAGCATTTTTTGCATGCTTCTTGTAACACGATCACTACTGGCCGCCATCTTGGTAAGGTTATCAAATCAAGTCATGCAGTTTCTGGCTTGACTCAACATCACATGTGTACTGCATCCATCTTATAGCCCCAATCTTGCACCCTGTTATTTTTTTTTTTTATTTTCATCACTAAAGGCAAAGTTAAGGAGCATTCGATCCAAGAACTCTGAAACAGTGCTTAAGAAAAGTGAGGCAATTCTGAAGGACCTGAAAAAGAATGGTCTGCAGTATGTGTTCAAGGACTGGCAGAGACACTATAAAAAGTGCATTGAGGAAAGAGAGGTAATAAACATCTGTGAAAAAAAAAATCAGTTTCAGTCTTTGTTGATGATCCCTTGTACATAAAGTGTTTACCTTCTCTCGCAATTATTTATATAAAATAATATCCTTGTGTAAGATAAAGTTTAAACATTGACTAAGGCATATATTTTTACTGCTCCTCTGGTATTATGTATATGGCACACTGAATTAACTGTAACCATTAAGTGTTTCTATGATAAAAAATACTGCTTCATATATGTGGATATATTACAGAGGAAGTGAAGAAAATTTGTCTCAATCTTAAGCATCTCCCAATGTAGTGAATTTGGCCTTACTTTTATAAAGTATGATAGCATACTGTTTCATATTAATTTCAACTGCATTGACGAGTCAATGGGTGACAATGGAGGAAAGTACCCTCCGAAACATGTTTAATCTGGGAAATTTAAAAGTAACTGTTTAGTGTCATTAATCAACGCACCCTTAAAATTTAAATGACTACTATTATTTAAAAGGCAATACTGACAAAAGACCTAAACTTGAAATACAAAAAACTTTGAAAATGGCATATACCTATAAAGATTAATACATAAAAACTGAAACTAAAACACCCTTTCTTTGTTGAAGATACAAAATAATATATTTGCAAAACTATTCCTGAGTATTGTGAGGAACTTATCATTTCTTGAAAAGATAAGTGAAGTTTGTAACAAATTATAAATTATCGAAATAAAAGTGGATTGTCAAATTAGGTATTTTAATAAGCTATGCACTTCTCTGTAGTAAATTTTCATTTTGTCCTTGTTGCCCTTCATTTATCAAAGGTAGAAAATCTTCATATGTTCTTGGAAGATACTTAACTTTTTAATAGGAAGATGTGGAATACATTTAAAAGAAAATAACGGGAAAAAAAAAAAGATAAGCTTGTTTCTTTTATTAAATATTACTGGCATAAAATTGTTAAATGAAATTGAAATAAATCAGACATAATGGAAATCAAGCTGTCATAGAAGAGATTTCATCTAGAGTAAAAGTACGTGGACAACAGAATAGACAACAAATTGAATGGAAATTAAGAAATAAAAACTGATGACTATATGAGAACAGACACGCAGAATATATATATTGTTACCCTGGCGGCAGACTCGCGATGCCGATCAATAAATGATGGCCGGTGGAGAGAGGGGAGACAGGAGGGGTAGCTGAGTCTTCATTTACCCCTCCTCCCGCCACTCAAAGTGACACGAAGCTTCGAGAATGTTTTCCCCCTCCATAAAAGGAGATTCGGGAAACTTCGGGCCGATCAATACCGGAAGCGACAGTCAGTTGAGTGTAGTGTTGTTGTGGCGTGCAGTGTGTAAGTAGCGTCGAGCGTACGTGTAAAGACGAACTGGCAAAATTTAATTGTGTACATTAAATTGTAATTGTGAACCGTGTATTGCTACGGAAATAAAGTGCAATTTTTTTGTGTTTGTAACCTGGACTTTTATTTCACGAACCCACAAAGTCACAACTGGCGTCAGAAGTGGGATAGCGGCCATGGAATCGGCACTGGAAAAGATTTTACACAAAATGGAAGAAATGAAGACGGCCAACGACAACATCGCCGAGAAGATGGAAGCGGCAAACAACAACTTGGCCACAACAATGACCGCAAAGATGGCCGAACTGACCACAGAATGAGGGCAGCAAACGACAGCCTGGCCACGGAGATGAAAGCGGCAAACGAGGCCCTTGCCGTGAAGTTCGAAGAGCAGCTGACCGGCGTAAAAGAGGACGTCACAGAGTTAGGCGAGCGCGTCGAAGACCTGGCGAGCTGCGTTGACGAGCTGGAGGGAAAGGCTGACAGCAACGCAAAGTCCCTGAACGCCATGGTGGAGGACGTCGGCAGGAGATTAAAGGATTTGAGGGTCGACTAACCGGGACGCGACGCAACATCTGTGCGCATCAAACCTCCGAAATATGACGGCGCGTCAACGTTTGAGGTCTTCCGCCGCCAATTCGACGCAGTGGCCAAGCACAACAAATGGTCAACAGAGGAGGAGGCCACACAGTTAATAGCCAGCCTCCAGGGTCGGGCAGCGGAAATCCTAAACGCGGTACAGACAACGGCGGCGCCCAAGGACATCTGGGAGGCCCTGGAGAATCGTTTTGGGAACCACCGCTTAGCCGCAGCGTACCGCAGCCAGCTGAAGGCAAGGTCACAGCAGCCAGGGGAGACGCTTATGGAGTTCGCCCTGGCAGTTGAACAACTGGCTAGCAAGGCCCTAGTCGACTTCCCACCAAAGTTCGTATCCCGGGAAGCTGCCTACACATTCGTTGACGGGGTACGGGACACGGAGATTTGTCAGCGCCTAATGCTCGGCGATTATAAAACAATCCACGAGGCGCTAACGGCAGCATTAAGGATGGAGGCGGCCAAGGTAACAGCTATACCGTCGTCGAGAACGAGGAGTGTGCGCTACGCTGGAGACAGAAGACCAGCTGAGGGATGCCGGCGAACACCTAGTGGCCTGTGTTGGGGGTGTGGACAGCCCGGGCACCTGCAGAGAGACTGCCTACACCAGGAAGAGCGGCCGGAAGAACGAGTAAGGCCCGGCGTGGAGAGGGGCACGTCGGCGCCATTACCACCATCCCCTCGAGTGACAATCCGCGCCGTCAGCCGGCGGATGGATGACAACCTCATCGCGGACGGCTGGGTAAGAGGAAAGCCGTGCCGCGTGCTGGTGGACACCGGGGCGGCCGTGACCATCATCAGACCTGACGTGGCGAAGGGTTTGCCGACGAGGAAGCCGAGCCGACCATACCAACTTGTGACGGCATCGGGCGACACCATGCCTGTGGAGAAGGAGGACCTGCTGGAGCTGACCTTGGGACGGAGTGCCGTGCGTCTGTGGGTGTTCGTCGCAAAGGTGGCTGAAGAGGTGATTCTGGGACTGGATGCCCTCAGGAGCCATGAGGCGACGGTCGACGTCGGCAGGAAGGTCCTGAGGCTCAACGGAGAAGAGCGCCTTTAAATTTGCAGGGTCATCTTGAACGAACACGTGGGTGTCCGCGCGAGGAGCTAGATGATGGTGACGGCGCGACCGGAAGGCCAGACAGCACGTTGAGTCCAGAGGTTCTACTCCCATTAGCCTTGAACACGTAGGAACAAGACCCGGGCCTCTTCCAACCAGGGAGTTATCCGAGCTATCCCGTGAAGGGCGCCCGGCATCCTCCGTGGGGCTTTCCATTAGGGCAAGACCTAGTTTCCTAACAAGCCCCCCCATCTGGTCCTAGGGACACAAGACGGGACGGAAGTGGATACGCCACTTACGCGCGTCAACACTCAAGGTGAAGACTACCGATATGACCTCGGTGGGGCCGCCTGGTGATCTAGGCAGCAGGAGTACGACTTCACCTCGGAACATCGCAGAGGGAAGAGCCAAGGTAACGTGGACGCTATGTCCCGAAGACCCTGTCCAGAAGAGTGTGGCCAATGCACAAGAGTGGAGGAGAAGGAGCGTACCGCAGCAGTTCGAGTAGTCACGGCAGTGCCTGCAGATGGCTGGGATAGCGCAGGCCTGAGGAGGGAGCAGCTGGCAGACGCAGACTTGGGGCCACTCTTGAGGGAAGTGGAGGCAGGGACGAGACCAACTTGGGCGGACATCGCACTGAGGAGCGCCACCTACAAGTCTTATTGGGCCCAATGGGACTCGTTGATGACCAGAGAGGGCGTGCTGTTCCGGGTATGGGAATCACCCGATGGGAAGATGCAGAGAGAACAGTTGGTACTTCCCCGGAGTAAGGTCCCGTAAGTCTTGAAGAAGTGCACGCCGGTACTTCAGGGGGACACCTGGGAGCGAACCGGACGATTGACAAACTACGGCAGCGCGGAGAGTCGCGGCCCCCAGACTAGGAGCCGGGGTCACATGCAACAGTACAACGTCGGAGCGCCATTCGAACGGATCGCCGTTGACATTGCTGGACCGTTCCCAATATCCGACCGAGGCAACAAGTACCTGATGGTGGTCGTGGACTACTTCACTAAGTGGCCGGAAGTGTATGCCATTCCGAACCAAGAGGCAAGGACAACCACAGACTGCCTCGTGGAGCAAGTGTTTTGCCGATTTGGGGTACCATTAGAGCTGCGAAGTGACCAAGGCACCAATTTTGAGTCCAACCTGATGAAGGAGGCACTAGAGAGACTTGGAGTTAACAAGACCCGCACAACACCTCTACATCCCCAGTCGGATGGCATGGTCGAGAGGTACATCAAGACCTTAGAGGAACACTTGAGGAAGGTCGTGGCCTGCCATCAGCGAGACTGGGACGTCAAGGTGCCACTGTTCTTGCTGGCCTACCGCTCGTCAACACACGACACCACAGGGATCACGCCAGCCAGCTTAATGTTCGGCCGAGAGTTAAGCCTCCCCTGTAACCTGGCTTTTGGTAGCCCTCCAGGATTGAAACAGCCAGCGACCGAGTATGTGGAGAACCTGGTGGACCATCTCCACGACATGCACGAGATGGCTCGCCAGAACATCCAGAAGGCGAGCGACCGCATGAAAACCCGATACGACAGGCAAGCCAACAGCCAAGGGTTCCAGCAAGGTGACCTGGTCTGGTTGTACCGCCTGACCCGGACCAAGCGACGCTGCCTGAAGCTTCAGCAGCCATGGCAAGGACCGTACCGTGTGGTGAAGAGGATTAATGACGTGGTCTACCGCATCCAGAAGGTGCCCCGAGGAAAGATGTTGGTGGTACACCTGGATCGCCTGGCCCGCTACGAAGGCGCTGTTCGGGACGACCAGCCTTGAGGAGGGAGCAGTATTACCCTGGCGGCAGACTCGCGATGCCGATCAATAAATGATGGCCGGTGGAGAGAGAGGAGACAGGAGGGGTAGCTGAGTCTTCGTTTACCCCTCCTCCCGCCACTCGAAGTGACATGAAGCTTTGAGAATGTTTTCCCCCTCCATAAAAGGAGATTCGGGAAACTTCGGGCCGATCAATACCGGAAGCGACAGTCAGTTGAGTGTAGTGTTGTTGTGGCGTGCGGTGAGTAAGTAGCGTCGAGCGTACGTGTAAAGACGAACTGGCAAAATTTAATTGTGTACATTAGATTGTAATTGTGAACCGTGTATTGCTACGGAAATAAAGTGCAATTTTTTTGTTTTTGTAACCTGGACTTTTATTTCACGAACCCACAAAGTCACAAAATATATATAAAGAGTATGGAGCACTAATATCAGGGGTTCAACTGAGTTATCTCAGAAGTAAAAGAAAGCAAGGGAGTGTGGCTTATATGCTTTTATAGAGTTGGGAGATTAGATATGCCTTTAGAGTGGGAAGACAAAAAGAAAAACTAATTTGAGATTTATATCTGTGCAGTTTTATAAATAAATTTTAAAGGAAATCTAAGCAATTCAAAGGTAATTAGATTTTTATAAACAAGAGATTTACTGGTGGAATAATGGGCACTAAGCAACAAACTAATTCAACAAATGAAGATGACAAGATAGGAGAAACAAACATTTATTCGTAATCTACATTAGTGGATTGAAAGGCAAACTGGTGGTTATGCAAGTAAAGTGACAACAGAACATAGCAAAAGGAAATGAAGAAACAAGTTTAAGGGGATATGGGTGGAGTAAAAGACCTAGAATTAATTTGAGGAAGGAAAAAGAATGTAAATGGATTTTGGAAAGGAAGGAGGAGATATGAAAATGCAGAAATTTGAAAGCTTCCAGTGACAGAGTAGAAAATTATATTTGTGTAGATATATTGCATATCAATAAAACATACATGGATAAAAGAAACCTATTTTAATGGTATTAACTGAACATTACTTATGTTTACATGATCTCATTTACTTTTGTAAAACCAGAACATGTTTCAGAAATGTCAGTTGTAAGCTGATCATGGGAGTGAAAGTTTGCAAAATATGTTCCGATTTTACAAAAGTGAGGCAGTTAAACTTAACTGATGTTCAATTAACCTCACTGTTCAAAAACTTCCAATTATTATTGAATATTTTGATATATTGAGTAAAAAATAAAAAAAAATATTGCACAAGTATAAGCAAATATATGAATATTAAAAAGAAGACAGCCCAGGTTCGATCCCAGGCGACTGCAAAGTGGGATTTGTGGTGGACAACATGGCGCTGGGGGTGGGGGGGGGGGGTTCCTCCGGGTCCTCCAGTTTCCCACACCATCATTCCACCAATTGCTCCATCAATCATTCATCTCAGGCATTGGGCCGACCCCTGAACCTTGATTTCATCTCTCAAGGTCAGATGCTTCAGCTCCTTCGCTCTGAGGGAACCCAATCGCCTCGTAATGTCAGCATTGACGAGAATGTGGGGGGGGGGGGAGACAGTATCTGAGACAAAGAGACAGCTGCTGGAAAAGAGTATATACACAAGAAATGATCTAAAATAGAAAAATAGCTGGAAAAGAGTATATACACAAGAAATGATCTAAAATAGAAAAATAGCTTCAATTCAACTCTTCAGAAACGAAAACAGGAATAGGGGAACATTTAATAATAGTAACAATTGAAAATAAATGGAATTGGATACTATGAAGGAAAGAAAAGCAAGCATAATGTTAAAGTACTTGAAGATGTATGCATAGATAATAAGGAAATCTGTAGTATGAATATGGCAAGCTAACGGCCTGGGCTCAATGCTTAGCCACACTCTGTAAATTTTTAGTTAAGTAAAGTGGATGTTGAATAAACAAATAAAATAAATCTGGTAATAAATTTGTAAAATATGAAGCTATTAACAGTGAAGCAAACAAATATATACAAATATAATAATTTGTAATTTAAAACTTCACTTATAAGAAATGATAATTCTTATAAATTCTCCAGGATCGCGATTTCATGTATATTCATAAACATCTTCAGCTGGAAAAACAAAGCTGTAGCCATAGATACTAAACATTAGAAGTCGATATGTTCTTGTTAGTATTACCAAAATCTGAAAATAAAACAAATTTAAAAACAGAATTGACTGCTGGTATTTCAAAATTCATTACACGATGTTTGTCTTTTAAAATAAATATCTTTTCCCAAACCATTAAATCTGTCGGACCATTTAATTGTTTTTCTGGATTTATTTCATGGTTAAATGACCAAAACTGATCTGCTAGGGCCGATTTCTCAGTTTCTTTATACTTAATGTTACGAAAATGTTCTTTCATTCTGGTTTCTAAATTACGTTTTGTTTTTCCAATATAAATTTTATCACAATCAAAACAATTAAACTGATAAATACCAGATTTTTTATTATTAGGAATTTTATCTTTTGTAGAGAAATGCAATAAATTTTTAATACTATATTTATTTTGAGGAACTAAAGGTATACCAAACTCTTTAAAAATGTTAATTAACCCAAGGATGGTAAGCAAATTTTTTAAAATTATAATTGTCTTTTATTTTTTCAAGGGTAGTAATATCATTACCAGTTTTTTTGATATTTGATTTTTTCAATTTTTTTATTTATAAAGTCTTTATTAAAACCATTATATAAAGCAGCATTAATAATATGTTTATATTCTTTATTAAATTCATCTTTATTCAGGGGTATATTTATTAATCTATAAATGATACTATTGAAAACGGCAAATTTATGTGAAAAAGTGCTGAAACTTTTATTTTTTATGTAATTATCAATGAGTAGACTTCCTATAAATACCAAAGTTTAATTTATTATTATTATTTATTATCTTTAGAATTCCTAATAATAAAAAATCAGGTATTTATCAGTTTAAATGTTTTGATTGTAATAAAATTTATATTGGAAAGACGAAACGCAATTTAGAAACCAGAACGAAAAAACATTTTCGTAACATTAAGTATAAACAAACTGATAAATCGGCCGTAGCAGATCAGTTTTGGTCATTTAACCATGAAATAAATCCAGAAAAACAATTAAATGGTCCGATAGATTTAATGGTTTGGGAAAAGATATTTATTTTAAAAAACAAACATTGCGTAATGAATTTTGAAATACCGGCAGTCGATTCTATTTTTAAATTTGTGTTATTTTCAGATTTTGGTAATACTAACAAAGAAATATCGACTTCTAATGTTTAGTATCTATGGCGACAGCTTTGTTTTCCCAGCTGAAGATGTGTATGAATATACATGAAATCACGATCCTGGAGAATTTATAAGAATTGTCTTTATTTCTTATAAGTGAAGTTTTAAGTTACAAATTATTATATTTGTATATAAATCTGGTAACTTTTACTTTACCAGAACTTTTACCATCTTTTAATGTACAAGTGGAAATAAATCAGAATGAAACTTGAATATCCTAAAGCAATACCTGATATTGAACATGCAGGTTGATCCTGAATGATGGAAATAATTGCTTTCCACCATACTTTTCCACAGTTTTTTCATTTTTGTCATCACATAAGTTATACATGAATGATAAGCAATGTTGTATTACCTGAGTTTTACCAAGGGCTTGTAGCTCCTTGAGGTGAGACACACAAATATGATGCAAAGTTCCCAGATCTCGAGCTGGATCACCTTTTATCCGAGTTTCCTCTGACTCTGGTTTTTCTGTCAGACACTGTATAAACAAATCCTAGCATGAGCACACATAATTATAAAAATTAAATTATAAATTAAAGACAAAGTTACAAATAAAGTCATAAATTACAGACATTACTTTGCAGATAGCAAAGACATAGTTGAATAAACAGAAATGAATATATATATATATATATATATATATATATATATATATATATATATATATATATATATATATATATATATATGTACGTAAAACAACTTCATGAAAATAGATGGCACAGCTGTGGAAAGTGATAGGGGAAGTACTACATGCGCACAATAACTTGAGTGCTTGGGCTCCAAGTCTTCATTTGGTAGGTTCTGTCTAACTCCGTAAACACAGATGACAACTCTGAAACATGAAATGCGCTAGACACTCTGACATCTAGTGGCCATATTTCATTTTGAGCAATTTCCAGGTTAATTAGCCAGTTTACAACAAATGTATGTGTGGATGTTATGGCTCTCAAAAGGTGATACACTATTATTTGTCTAACTCCATATAACTGTGATCTGAATGCAATTGAACTGGCATAGGCAAAAATAAAGAACGTTTTCAGAGGACACAATGTTACTGGTGTTATGTAGCCTCAAATCTGCAGAAACTTGCTATAGTGGCATTCTCTTCCGTAACCGAAACTTATTGCAAGAAGGTACAAGAGCTAGAAATGCAGTAATGGAGAAACAATGGTGTAATAGAAAATGTAATTGATGAAATTGTCAACAAATCAGAGGATACCAGCAATGAAAGTGACTCACCAGAATTGGAAATCAAAGAATCACAAAGCGAATGAGTATTTATAGCTGTCATAATATTTGTTTTCTACTTTTATGTGTTTCATAAATAGTAGGCATATAAACATGCAGCTTATCGGACTGAGTTCAATTTACTATTTGTTCACATCTCTCTCACTTGTGTCGCGTATCTCTGCTTATCTTACACTATTTTGCTGAACTGTGTTTTTTCTAGGTTAACCACACTGCAGAAACAAGAGCATTACTCTCGCTACCCCACTGCTGCCCACTGCCCACACCACACCATAAAACAAGTGCTCAAAATGTGTGCATATAGT
The DNA here is from genome assembly GCA_030765055.1 of Mantis religiosa. Taxonomy (NCBI): domain Eukaryota; kingdom Metazoa; phylum Arthropoda; class Insecta; order Mantodea; family Mantidae; genus Mantis; species Mantis religiosa. The sequence continues at coordinate 49,662,750 of CM060952.1, read as the reverse complement.
AAATGCAGTAGTATTTTGTTCACAACTTGAAATAAAACTAATTTGCAGTGAAATACAATTTTTAATTTATGTTATCTTTCATGTTCAAAGACTCACTGCATAGATCTTCCAAATTCTGTAGATCTTATCAAATTTTTAAAATTCTTCTGTCTGACGGAAATTACTAGAGTTTTATCACCAGAAGAATCACATCTGCGAACAATGCACATATAGATTTGGATTTCCGCACCTACAGTCAGATAAAGGCTAAAGATAGAAGCAAAAGCTTTTGAAATAGTGTCTCAACCAACTCAAAACTAAATTACTGTTTCAAAATTATAAAAATAATTATCTTAAATGTGAAGCACTTACATTTATTATTCTGATTGGAGGCATTTAGTAACAGTAACATCAAAATTAATTGAAAAAACTATTTGTAGTTAGTTTTTAGCACTTCATCACTTATATTTTTATATTATTGAGGGAAAAGTATTGCTTATATATTTGACCAAGTTCATATAGTTCACCCGACCCCTCCCTGCAAAAGATGGTAGGTGTCTACACAAAACTTCTAGCACTGCACATTCAGCACTGGAAGGCATCACTTCACTTTACACATTTTTCCTCTTCTTCATCAGTGATAATGGATTTGAATGTTTTTTTGTCCTACAATAAACTCCTCACATCTCTTTCCTCAGTAGAACTATGTCATAATCCACTTGCAGTGATTCCTTAATCTACTGTTAGTAAGGAAAGCCTTAGCTCTAATTGGCTTTCTACTCATTTTGTGATGACCACTATGAGTTATCCCTTCCTATTAATTTACAGCCTTCCACTGTGCGGTTAGCATATTGTCAACTCCTTTCTTAATTGATGCTGATTATTAATGCATTAATGGGAGATTAAGCAAATCTGGTTGTCCATAGCACTAAAATTTTTTGCTTTATTATTACTGATTTTATTGCTGAATTGACATTATTGATGATTCATTACATTTTTTATGTCTTTCTTAATGATTTGTTACATTTATTTTTTTTTCTTCAGTTTTTCTTGTTGATTTTACAAATGCTATCTAAGTCAAACAAGTTATTTGTTGTGATCTCCTTGTTTGGTATCCCATTTTTATGGCATTTTGCCTTGTGTTTATGTGGGTGCGCGCGCGTGCCTCACCAAATGAGGCTGCTTTAATGGAATTAGGAAGATTAGGTTACAAAAGCATGGTGATGAAAAGAATATTTAAATATTGGTTCAGAATATGGAGTTTAGATGAGAATACCGTTAAACAGTGTTTGGTAGCACAAGCAAGAATAAAGGGGAGAGAGACTTGGATATATAAAATTCAGAAGATTTTACAGGAAATAGGAATGGGATCATTATGGCTAGATAATGGAAGAATAGAAATGGAATTCTGGAAAGAAGTAAAAAACAAGAATTGAAGACATTGAAAAACAAAAATTATGAGCTAATCTTAATAACAAAAGATCTCAGAAATTATATAAAACATTGAAAACTGATTGGGGTGGAGAAAAATATATTGAAAGCTGTGATAAAGTAGAAAGAGAAGGATCGGCATGTTTTAGAACAGGAGTAATATACATAAGGGATATAAGGAATGGATATATTAAGGGGAGATGTCCAATGTGAGATAGTACTTTTGATTGTCAAAAAGCAAATATTGGAGAGATGAATTCCTTTTGCAAGTGGGAAAATACACCAAATGAAATAAGAGGCAAAACAATCTTGAATCTAAGATCAGAAGAAAATATAATAAAACTTGGAAAATTTATTGGCATGGCGAGACAAAAATGGATATGGAAAACAGGGAACACTAGTGAGAACAATTAGGAAAATTAGTATACAGTATATAGGGAAAAAGAAATTTAGAGCCCAAGTATTAATATAGCTATGCCCTATTATATACACAACCTGGGTTAACTATAATGGGACATGGGAAAATGCAACACATAAAACAAGGAGATATGTAAGAATGCCAAGTAACTACTCTTAGCCCAATCAGTAATACAGAAAATTTACATATCATCTCAGAGCTACATACCTTTTCCAAAAAGTCTTCAAAGAGCACATTACTTCAGCTCCAAGTGTACAACACCTTTTGAATTCATATAATACAAAGGAGATACCCACAGACTAACAGTCAGGTGTGTACCAGATAAACTGCAAAGGCTATGACAACTTTTGCATTCGGAAAACTAAAAGGAATTTGAGCATTAGGCATAAAGAGCATTTTAGGAACATCCAGGAACAAATAGATAAATCAGTGGTAGCATACCATTTTTGGAATGATAATCACGATATAGAACGAGAAAGCCACTCATGTGTGTTCAGGGTCCAACTGCATTAACAACATGGGGAAAAATATTCATAAACAAATATGAAAGAAAACTGTTTAATTTCGACACCACCTTTGAAGAGAACCCAAACTTCAAGTTCATCAAGATATCGACAGAGATGCCCCTATCGTCTCCAAGGAGTTCACCAAACCAACATTCAATAGTCGACATTAGCTGAGGATGTTAGGAAGGTTCCTAATGGAATGCCCTCTAGGTAAACATCAGAAATAAATGGAGCACTGAGTACTAGTTTGACTAAAAATTAGATATGTAACATTTTGTATTTATTATATAATGTATATGTTTATATATGAATGAAGTTGTATATGCTAAATATTGTAATAAATAGGAAATAAACAAAACTATTACTATTACTATTACATGCTGAGGCTTTCACGGCCGGCGTCGTCAACTACATTATATACATTTTCCGGGCTTGTAGGCAGTGGCCCAGTTGGTTACATCCGACGTTTTGCCGAAAACTGCATCCAGCATCATCAGGGTTATGAACTTGTGAGCTCCTGAGTATAAAGACTTTGCAGTTTTCGGCGAAACGTCAGATTTTAAACCAACTGGACCACGGCCTACAAGACTGGAAGCTGTATATAATGTAGTAAACTAAACTACTGATCCTATAAATCATACAGTGCACTGGTAGTTCAATGATATAGAATACATCCAACATTTGCTATATGGAACAAACATTATAAGTTAAAATTTTAACATTATAAGTAAATATTTTCATTTGTGTGTGTTCGGAAGCAATAGCTTCCAAAACTATTCCCTCCTCCCAAAAAAGGCGGGGCGTCAGTGACAGAGTATTAAAAACCAACTAAAAATAGTTTTTCAAATATTTTCATACCTAAATTACCTATGATTATTCAATTTCACTGTTAAGAAATTCCTTCTTTGAGTAGTAACAGTGATAAGCAAGTGTCCAATTAGGGTTAATTTAAAGGTAGTCAATTTCTTTACTGACTTCAAACCAACAAGAAGTTTGTTATATAATTTGGTACCTATATAAATTGTTCCATTTGCAAGTGTAATATTGTAGTTGTGGATTTCTTTGTTGAAAAGATATTGCCAGAAGGGTTTTTTTTTTTAATTTTATTTTAGAAAGGATTAATTCATGTCCTAAACTATGGCAGATTTTCAAAATTGCTGACCATAGATGAGGGGCAAATGGGGTTTGTTTTATGTTTTATTCAAGAACTTCTAGACTGTGCCCAGACTGCAAGAAAAAATTCCTAAAAAGAAAATATCCATAAGAATAGTAAAGGCATCCTAAAAAGCAAAAAGCTATTTATTTTGATTTTATGCACTTATCAATAGTTTTTATACTGACTAAAAGCTACAAAACCTATAATTCCTAATATTCAAAGTTTCACTACAGTTCATACATTAATATCCTGTACTGAAATTGTTCTTTTATCACAATTAAATCAAATCAAATAGAAAATATTTAAAGGGATGAACACAAGCATTTTTTGATAATAAACAATCTTCAAATGCTTAATCTTAACTTGTTTTATATTACAGAAAACCCTGAACTGCATCATAAGTAAACCATTTAAGACACAGTAAAAAAATCAGAACAAAACTAACAATTATTTTCTTAGTCGGTTTTTTCTTGGCTTTTATAAAATCGATGCTAATAATGATCTTGTGTATTCAGAATGTGTGAGTGCACTTTACCAAACTGCTCCTTTTCCTGTTAAAAAGGTTTTAGAAATAATGTGATAGATCAATTTCCAAGATTATGTTCTACTACAGCTATAGTAATTTACTAATTGGTTTAAACTGGGCAATATGTGCATTCTCAAGTTTACTTAAGCTACTGTTTATTTCATATAATTATGTAGCTTAGTTACTTACGGAGAGTTGGTCCAGAAACACAACCATACGTTCCTTGTTCTTAAGAATAAATGGGTTCACCACCTCCATATAAGGCTCTTTTCCACCAAATTCAACAAGATTTGCAAGATTTTGCAAACATTTTGCCACCATGATGAGCGAACGGGCTGCCATCGGAGGTGGCGGTTCTGTAAAAGAAATTTATACCAACTGCATAATTTTAAAATAAGAGTATCAGATGCTTTTAGCTAAAAATCCTGTTTACTTTAAATATCAATATCCAAAAGAGAGGGAGGCACCAAAGAACTTACAAAGGTAGGAAATATGTATGCTAAAGTTGGCATGCATATTTACTCTGGTTGAGAATGTTTGAAACCTAACGATTTCTCTATGGAAAGTTATTTGGGTAGATTTAAACCATGGATAATTGATGTCAGTACCTTTAAACCTTCCAGTCTTTTCCTTTATAAATCTGATAAAAAGCCAATGCACTTTATCATTTAACTACTGTGTAAATCTTTGTTGTTTCATCACTAGCTACTGTTCTATGATGGAGAATATTACCTTCCACATTTACATACAGAAGTACATTTAGAAGTACATTTGAAGCTCAAATGCTAGTATGCCAATCAAGTTGCTTATCTTTAATTTTAATTTTCACCATAGTGCAAAAATAGTCTAGTGCAGGCAAAACTACAGATGATGGGCAAGACAACAAAGGAGAAAATATAGCTCAAAAAATAAGAAAATGTGTAAGCAAGCAAAGCACTATTGAATACATTTGTTTCCTAATACCACTTTCATGTATTAGGGCCAATATTGTAGACTAGTTTGCTGGGAAAATTAGTTAAACCAAACCAAATGTTTAACTGCATGCACTGTTTGTAACCTTTATGTTAATTTAAATCATAGTGCAAAGGTATTGGTATACAGATTGAGATAAGAAAACTTCTTACAATGCAACTAGATGTTGTTGGTACACCTGCCAGCTTAGAACAATGTTAGATTTCTGAAATGGGCATTTCTGATTATACTGACAACAATCAAGGAGAGTAATGACTAGAGCCCGGATTTCTAAGTGAAATACAGAGTTTGCTTTCTTATTTTATGATTTTTAATATAAATTCTTTGTCAAATTGGGATCTCAAAGTTCCTTATTTTTCCATATATGTTCTCCCACATTGTTCATAGTTCTACTGCCAGAGAGAAGAGAGCAGATTACAACAGACAATAGTTGGATAGAGATTGAAAATGGATACAACAGCTTCCAAAACTAGTCCCTCAATAATATAAAATTGTAAGTGACGAAGTGTCAAAAAACCGACAAATAGATTTTTCAATTAATTTTGATGTCACTGCTACTGAATTCCTTCAATCATGCATAATCATACAAGTCCTATCTAATCAAACCTGTCCATTCCTTTTAACTTTTATAAATATTCTTAACAACTTACTTTATTCTCAAATATTTTACTACATAGTATTTCTTTATTCATTTTACCCCTTTTTGCATAAAATAGTTTAGTCAGACTTATCAAAGTTTAACAACTTCTCTAAAACTGAAAATGTTATGGTATTTACACCTATTCATCATGAATAAGTGATAATTTTAAAACTCAAAATCTAATAAAGAAGCATAAGTTGAATTAACTTTAAAGAGAGTCGATTAAAGACACTAAACAACACATGATAGAGGCAAAGCCTCAGAAACATGTTCCGGAAAAATTTAAAAGTAAGTGTTGTTTAGTGTCTTTAATCAACTCTCTTTAAAGTTAATTTATCATAACAACACTGTTTTCAACACTTCCAAGAAAGGAATTGCAAGCATAAGTTGGTTTTAGAAAACACCAATCAATTAATAAGTAGTAAAATAAAGTCAACATATTAAAGAAAAAATGGACTAGAAGATAACAGTAATAGCAGTAATAGCTTTGTAAAAGCATATGACTCCAAAACAAAATTAAAATTATTGGGGGGGGTTGGAAATTGAAATAAATGGAAAATGTTAAAATGGAATTAAAATTTTCAATGCACAGATTTTGCACAAGTAAATGCAATAAAGTCAGTGTACTTAGTGTTATCTAATTTTACAGCAAAGGGTTGCTGGCCCTATGCCTAATGCTGGCCATATAACTTGGAGGACCATTAAGGATGTCAAGCATTTCAAATACTTGGGATCAGTATTGGAGTCGTCTGGGACCTGTTTAGCAGATATAGATAGGCAAATGCATCCAGCCAGAATTGCAGTGCGCTCCCTAAATGGGGTTCCCTAGAGTATTGTGACTTTGTGGGTTCGTGGAATAAAAAGTCCAATTACACCACTCAACAATGTTCTTTATTTCCACCGACTTACAGTTTAACACTTGCCAATTACACAGAATTACTTGCTGCACACAGTTACAATTCACCAGTCCGTCCGTTACAATTTCACTGTACTCGCGGTTACGTAAGCTCCGGTACACATTCAAAGTTACGTACAGTCTTCCGTTGCACAACCCTTTCGTTCATTAACACGTCACTGACTAACTCTTACACCAAGAACTGCGACTGTCTCCTCACTCACTGACAAAACCAACTCACTGACTGACTAAACCAAAACCAACTCAACTCACTAACTAACTCCGTCTGTCTGTCACATTCTTTATATAGGAATATCGCCGGTTTCTAGTGACCAGGAGAATGTTCCAGATTACGTAATTTCTGGAACCAGGTGGACAGAAAAACAGACGCACAGTTATGTTTCTTTCCGACCGCTGGCTGTCACCACTATAAGACAAACGAGGGAAAGGCGTGGCTAACCGAGCCTCCCCTGTCTTCCGTTGCCAGCTGCTCACAGGGTGTTTCAACGCTCCCCGTTACACTGCTCCCTTCTCAAAGCTGTTCGCCCTCGAACAGCCCCATCGTAGCGTGCGAGGCGGTCCAGGTGTACCACCAGCATCTGCTCGGAGTCTCAGCCAGAAGTAGCGCTGCCGTAGTTTGTGAATCATTCGGTTCGCTCCCAGGTGTCCTCCTGAAGTACCGGCGTGCACTTCCTCCAAGATTTCCGGGACCTTACTCCGGGGAAGTACCAACTGTCCTCTCTGCGCCTTCCCATCGGGTGACTCCCATACCCGGAACAGCACGCCCACTCTGGTCTTCAACGAGTCCCCTTTTGCCCAGTGCGACTTGTAGGTGGCGCTCCTCGGTGCGATGTCCTCCCAGGTTGGCCTCGTCCCTGCGTCCACTTCCCTCAAGAGTGGCCCCAAGTCTGCGTCCGCCAGCTGCTCCCTCCTCAGGCCTGCGCTATCCCAGCCTTCAGCAGGCACTGCCACAACTACTCGGACTGCTGCGGCACGCTCCTTCTCTTCCACTCTTGTGGGCTCATGGCCGTCCTGGATCTGCGGTAGGACACCTCCAATGTAATGGTCGCTAGCGTCGGTGTCCACAATGAAGGCGCCACCCGGTTGTGGGAAACCCAAAATTGGAGCACTGCACAGGGTCTCCTTCGGGTGCTGGAAAGCGTCTTCGGCGTCCTCCGTCCACACATAAGGCCGGTTTTCCTCCGTCAGGCGGGTGAGGGGTTTTGCGATGTTGTCGGCCTTTCCCTCTAAATCATTAAGGCGGTCGTCTACTTGACCCTTCCGCTTGCCCAGGTTCGTGACGTCATCCCTCTCGCCGGCCAACCGTTCCTCAAACTTTGCGGCGAGAGCCTCGTTTGCCGCCTTCATTTCCGTGGCCAGACTGCCGTTCGCTGCTCTCATTTCTGTGGTTAACTCGGCCTTCATCTCTTCCATCTTCTCGGTGATGTTGTCGTTGGCCGTCTTCGTTTGTTTCAACTTGGCGATGAGGTTGTTGTTTGCCGCTTCTATTTTTGCAACGAGGTTTTCATTTGCCGTCTTCATTTCCGAGATTAGTTCGGCCTTCATTTCTTCCATCTTCCCGGTGATGTTGTCCTTGGCCGTCTTCATTTGTTTCAATTCCGCTAAAATCTTTTCTAATGCTGCCTCCATTGTTGTAATGTTCGGTGATGTTGTTTTCCCGCTTCCTGACACCAGTGTGACTTTGTTATCCCACTTCTTGACACCAGTGTGACTTTGTGTTATATCCCACTTCTGACGCCAGTGTGACTTGCCAATTACACAGAATTACTTGCTGCACACAGTTACAATTCACCAGTCCGTCCGTTACAATTTCACTGTACTCGCGGTTACGTAAGCTCCGGTACACATTCAAAGTTACGTACAGTCTTCCGTTGCACAACCCTTTCGTTCATTAACACGTCACTGACTAACTCTTACACCAAGAACTGCGACTGTCTCCTCACTCACTGACAAAACCAACTCACTGACTGACTAAACCAAAACCAACTCAACTCACTAACTAACTCCGTCTGTCTGTCACATTCTTTATATAGGAATATCGCCGGTTTCTAGTGACCAGGAGAATGTTCCAGATTACGTAATTTCTGGAACCAGGTGGACAGAAAAACAGACGCACAGTTATGTTTCTTTCCGACCGCTGGCTGTCACCACTATAAGACAAACGAGGGAAAGGCGTGGCTAACCGAGCCTCCCCTGTCTTCCGTTGCCAGCTGCTCACAGGGTGTTTCAACGCTCCCCGTTACAGTATGAATGTTCGCCTATGTACCAAGAAGCTTATCCTCAATACTGTGGTGGAAACCATTTTATGTATGGATCGGAAGGTTGATCATTGACCCAATGGAACAGGCAGAGATTTTGTGCAGTAGAAATGGATGGGCTCAGGCGAAGCTTCAGAAAATTCAGGTTGGATAGAGTATGGAATGAGAACATACGGGAGATCATTAATCAACCCGAGCCAGTTGTTGATCAAATAGGTAAGAGAGCCTTGGAGTGGTATGGTTACCTCAGACGAATGTACAAGGATAGATGGCCTAAAAAAAAAGCTTTGAATAGGTCGTCAGAGAGCCGAAGAAAGAGGATGTTCCGGCTTAACTTGGAGAGGAAGTGTCATCAATGCCATGCGGAGATGGAATCTAGATGATAGATTGTGGGAAGATCAGAGTTCCTGGCATTAGGCTGTCAGAGACAACCACTAATAAGGGGAGATGCCCATATAAAGCATAAAGCAAGTAAATGCAATGAAATCTTTTCCCCAAGGAGCAGTCTCAAATATAACACTTTTCAATATAATGATAAATATGGGTGGTTTCAACAAGATTCTGCTGGCTGACCCCACAGCTCAGTCTGTAGATCTGCCTACTGTGCGAGGGATCCCAGGTTCGATTCCCGTGAGCAGGGGGGGGGGGGATTTTTCTCCAACCAAGATGATTCTCCCTCTACCCCAGAGTCTGGAAGTATGAATGAAAGTCGAATGCGTGCATGATCTAATGATTAAAAATCCAAAGTACTAGCAACCCAATGAATATGAGTCCACACCATCGCCAAAAAGCGATATGTTCCAAAAGAGAACGGCTGCCAATATAATCATTGCAGTTAAAGGTAATGTAGGCGAAGAAAAAAAAATCTGCTACTACCCATACAGCAGAGGAGCTAATAAATAAAATTAAGGAAGTGTTAGAAGATAGAGTGCTGATGCATAGCTCTCTCATTCCCCCAATCAAACAGTATTATTTTTATTGAGATTTAACTGTATTGGAACACCACAGTGAAGCGAAATAATTATTTTTACTTGTGGGGTAACCTGAAAGATAAAGTTTACGAGACAAATCCTCATACATTGGAAGAACTAAAACATTAGAAATGAAATCGGAAACATTTCAGTGGCCCAACTTAACCGTTTGATTGTGAATGTATTCTCCCTATTTAATGTTCGTTTAGCCGCTGTTGTTTGTGACTGAAGATGTAAACAAGTGTTTACAAAATCAATCTTGGCAATTAATAAGAAAAATTTACATAATTTTCTTTTAAGATAAGTGAAGTTATTGTTACAAATAGTTTTATTTCTGTAACATAAATTATATGTTCTTAAAAGTGAGTGCCATATTTTTTTACTTTAGTATAGCAAATATTAATATGCTACAAAAAATTAATTTTATCCAGAAACATGTTATAGCTTACACCCTTTTTTATAGTGTTTATTCTGGAAAACACAGGAATTTTCCATCTAATCTATGATGACACATTTTTTATGACTATGGTTTAATAATGAGTCAAAATAACTTACACATGTTTTGCACATATCTGCATCAGAACCTTCATTATGATACTGTTAGTGAAGCTCTAAGTGTCAACATTGACTCACTATTCATTCAAAATTTTATTTTTGCTTCATTGTGTACCACTTCCAGTAATTTTATTCGTTTCTTTATTTGGTTTTGAAGTTTCGATGTGCAACTTCTCTTTGGGATCTTACCTACTTTGTTATTGTGTCATTCTATACCATTTGCAAAACTAAAACTACATTAATTTTTGAATTTTATTTTATTTATATGGACATTTTTAACTACTGTTAACAGTTATATAAGTACATTGATAATGATGGAAACATTTTCAATGCCATCAACAAGTGAATTAACTTACCAGATATTAAATTGAACTGTCGTGGATTTAATATAGCAGGACACAGCAACCTCAGGAATATAAATCCACTGACTACTCTAGTTCTCACTAAGCGTTCATGAGGCCATTTACCCATTACTGTGCGCTGCAAACAGCCACAAATATATCTCACAGTCCTGTAACAAAATCATAACATACAATTGTGTGCAAAATAAAGTTTATTTCTAATATTAGCTAAAGATCAAGAAACACTCATTTTTGCACATGCATATAAAATTTGTTATTATAATGCCTTTCGCAATTGTTTTAAGTAGAACTTTCCCTATCTAATTATCTTATGCTAATTTAAATAATGGCAGGCATTAACCTCATTGGGAAAACTGAACTACTTTGTTGTATGTGTCTACTAAAGTTATGTGTAAATAATTTAAAGATAGTAATGACATTACATCACTCTTTTTAAAAAAACATGATGTTTCAAGAGCTTAATTGTTTGCATACTAAACCTAATGCCAACAAAAACACCAAAAAATGACAGTGATACAATTTCTGGGGACACCATGCTACAACAGTTGGCATCAGGTTCACAATGGAAGCAATGTGAAAAATGTCTCGCCTTTTTTAAACAAATTAAATGATGTAATATCAGTAAACCGACTCATTTTTACTATCCAGAAATCTGATACACCTTGATGTTCGTTGAAATTTACAAAATACCATATGGGATCTCCATTTTCTTCCTCGACCATTTCTCTTTTCAACATAACACATTTCAACCCTTTTTCATATTTTTCACTTGGATCAATGATATTCTCAACTTCTATAATACCTTCAGTATACACAATTAGTTCAACTCTGCAAATTAAGGGTTTGTATCACTTGTTATCTCTGTCCAGCGACTCATTTCTTTGAATTTTGGAAGAGAGCGCCAAATATCGTGAATGTGGTGCATGTGGCAGCAATTCAAAATGCAAATTATGCATGATTGCAATTAATGTGTGCACTGGTACATTGTCATGGTGAAAAAACTTTCTTCTTTAACCCTTTCACCGATATGGACGTCATATGACGTCCAAGTTAAAATGCCCCAAACCGATATGGACGTGTATAGACGTCCTGCGCATACATGCATTTAATGCTCATTTAACGCCAATTATTTTAATCTTGCTGTTTTACAATAAATTTAAATTAGTTCTATAAGGAATGTAAACATATCCTTAAAGTACCTATTTTGAGGACATGTTTCGCAAATCTTCGCTTGCATCTACGGCTCTTGTGCGACTGACGCTAGATCCAGCGGTGTGGGTAATTCTGGGGTTGCGACTCATCTAAAATTTAATAATTTTTCGCTTCACTGTGGTGTTCCAATACAGTTGAATCTCGATATATCCTTAAAGGTTTCTTTTTGAATTGTACACCTCCAAACCTGGATAAACACCCAAGGGCACATCTGCAGATTCACACCAAATAATATTGGTTTCCTTGCGAACTTCTTTTTCGCAACACACTACACATTTTCGAAATGGTTACAAGTTTTTTGGGTGTGGGTGGTATGCTTTTAGGAAAGTGTTTTCTCTCAAGTATGAGGGATGATGTGGTGAATTTTGCTACCCCGTAGTATAAAGAGGCCTCTGAGTATTATAATACTCAATTAGGTTACGAGCTCTTTATACGCGCAAGTACAGGTAGATGAATGTCTTTTACAGCTCTGAAAATTACTAAACAACTGTGCATAGTTACATCCAGTGGTATAAAAATACTTTTTTTTTACCATTTAACTGTTTTCCGTAAAGAGGGATAGCTGGTAATAGCTGATCCGTATCACCCATATTTGACCCGCCATTTCCCCAAACAATGGAGTAGCTAACATGCCAGCTGTAGACCAGTACACGTCACTGCTACGTATGTCCTAAAGATCTCCTTCATAATCGTACAACAAATCTTCCAGATTTTCTACAGTAATATCAGAAGCCTGTACACATAATACCCAAGCTAATTTATTTGCTACATTACGGGGATAAGCCATGGTTAACATTGAAATTTAACAATTTCAAATGTGCCATACATTTAGCTCTTGATAGCTACAAGAAATCATTCTGAACACAGAGAGAGTATAAATAACTGAAATACAGAGCGAAAACTGCTGCATAAGGCTACTAGAAACATTGGTTGAGAAACACTGTAATAACAGATGCTGACAGAGTTTTCATTCCAGTGTGTGAGTGTGTGACGCAACATATTCTCGTCATATTATCGCTTGGCATAGCATAAATAAACTAAACTTGAACCTGAGAAGACGCTTGCGTAGCTATACATACATACTATGGCTCGTATACACACAAAACAAAATGATTCACATATTAGGCGCGTTCGGCACAAAGAATGGCTTTTGCTACAGTGAAACAAAGAAGTGAAATTTCAACAATTTATTAATGTAGTCTCTACTTTATTGTTACTGTAGATTTATACTGCCTTTAATGAGTTTTAAACCAGTTTTTGTTTCGTTTAAATAACTTAATAAATACGGAAGATACGGAACTGTATTTATGATGCATTTTTACAGCATTTAACAATTTAAATGTCCTGTTCTGTTTATTGGGTATCCGTTTCCGGCTCCTGAAGGGTTTAAATGGCCATCGGCGAAGCGGTTAATAAAGATAAATGCTTGATCTTCATCCTCTAACTGCTCCAGCAAAGCAGCACATAGTACTCTGCACTGAGGAAGTTTTTTCCAGGTAGTCTAGCAACACCACATTCTGAATGACACCATCTTTCCTTGCCTTCTTCGGAGCACTTTTATCCTCTTGCACTCACTGTCTGGATAGTTGCTTCATTTCTGGCATGTGGTGGCAAATCCACATTTCATCACCAAGTTTAGGTCTTTGTAAACAAGTCATGCTGTAGCACAAAAGTGAATCGAGAAGATATTGACACCCTGCTTCACTCACACTGTTTTTTCACAGGGTATGTTTCAAGAGATTTTGCTATCATCAGCTGGAACTCGACTAGTGCAAATTGTAGTGGTTTCCTCTTTCTCTATATCGTCGATGATATGCTTCCCATATGAAAAGGTCTATGGGTTGATTAACGTATTTTATTAAAGATGTTTCCAAGTTGATGTCATGTCTAGTATTCAAAAAATGAAAAGCCACTGCTGATTTTTCTGTTTCACCATTTTTAATGTTTCTTATATGTTCTTTAGTTTTGATGTCAATATTTATTTTTGTTTTTCCTATATAAATTTTAGGGCAAGCTTCACATTTGATCTCATAGATTCCTGGTTTTTCTTTGGTAGTAACTGAAATTTTTTTTTGGGGGGGGGGGGGGGGGGCTTTTAACAAATTTCTGATATTAAATCTATTTTGAGGTGCAAGAATTATGTTGTGTTTTGAGAAGATTTTTTGGAATTTATTAAGGGCCCATCCATCAGCCCATCAAAAACATCTTTAATAAAATACGTTACTCACCCCATAGACCTTTCCATATGGGAAAAAATCTTCATTAACAAAAATCGTCATAGAGTCATGAATTTTGAAACTCCACCACCAGACATCTTTGACAAGTACATCATGCCACCTATCGACGATACAGAGAAAGAGGAAACCAGTACAATTTGCACTAGTCGCATTCCAGCTGATAAGAGCAAAAGCTCTTGAAACATGTTCTGTGAAAAAACAGTGTGAGTGAAGCAGTGTGTCAATATCTTCTCGATTCATTTTTGTGCTAAGTTGTGCTTCACTGTCTCTACGCTTCTTTCAATTTTATACTGTAAGTCATGCTGTATTTGAAATTGTCCAACCACTCCAATGTGTTTCTGATCAGTGGTTAGCAGACACCGTACCCATTGTGTTGTGAGCTATCTCATGTGCAAATGCTTATGCAAAATGTTTCAGATGCAATATAATGAGACCTTTGCAATGTCACAACTCACATAGTCTGATGTGTACGTAATTTAACATTGCATTATGGATTTTCACAGTCCTTCCATCATAGCAGTACCGGACATACTGGATGTTTACCATAAAAAAATGGAACATCTGCATTTAAAATCCACAGCTAATTTATTTATTGTATGGAATTAAAAAATTTATTTTCCAAAATAGAATTTCATTCCAATTTTAATGAAAGCATACATTCCAAATTGCCTGTTAAGCCACCTAAGCATTGAGAACTACCTATTTAATACTGCCAGCAGCAACTCAAATTTCTCAAAAGACCTTTAAATGAGCCAATGTGAGCAATGGTTTATGTTAAACAACAATGTTAAACCAATAAAAACTGGCAAGTGAAGCAGAAATAAAATATATAACCAACTTAACAGCCCAACTTCGTTTAATCTGCAGATTGGCCAATTAGTAATTCATATTGGACTCGCTGGATATTTGATTGTAATCAGTGCTTGAGGGGATAGTCTGCAAGAAGAGACATATTTAGGTATTTACTGTTCACAATGATGGATTTTCCTTTGACATGCATGCTGCTATAGATGAGTGGCCAGAAAGACTTGGAGCCTCTTGAGAGTACAAAAGGAAGCCATTTTGAAAACTGATTGATGCTCATAGTGATATGATATTGAATACATCTAAATAATATACTAGTGAAAAATATATTTTAACAACGGTTCAGCAAGTTCCTTGAACTGCCACCAGAGGAGACCTATGACAAAATATCGCTAACTACACCACTGAGAACCAGTCGATGTCCAGTTGACAATGGAGGCAAATAGTCTCTGAAACATGTTCTGGGAAAATTTAAAAGTAAGTGTTGTTTAGTGTCATTAATCGACTCCCTTTAAATTTAATTAAAGTGACATCAAAATTAACTGAAAAAAAACTATTTGTAGTCAGTTTTTAATACTCTGTCACATTTTTGTATTATTGAGGGACCAGTTTTGGAAGATGTTGCTTCCATTTTCAAACTCAAAGGTCCAATTGTCATCTTTTGTTGTCTGCTGCCTTCTCTCTGGTGGTGGAACTATGAGCTTCTTTATCACTCGATAGTTTGATATCACTGTAGCTCTAAGTACCTTATATCCTTTAAATATCAAGCATTCATCTAAGCACATAAATGAGCTGCTGCTAGAACAAGTAAAAGTTAATATCTAACTTACATCTACAAATTTAAAAATAACTAAAACAGTTGATTCGCCTGCTTTAATTTGACTAATTCCTATTTATTCTATTTAACCATGATACTTCCATACAATCATGGGTGGACAGCTCAGACTCCATGCCTTGATAAAACACATGTTAAACAATGGCACTCAACAGGTAAACCATTAGGTGAACGTCAGTATCGGATGGAATCCTATCCCTATCGGACAGTATCCCTATATTGGACAGTATCAGTTTTTGGTTTCCAGTACAATGTGTCAGCAAATTTACCTAAGGTAGTGTTAAGACCTTTTAGAAGCAAGCTGGAAATAGACTATTGTGTGACTGAACAATTTATTATGTGAAAGAGAGGTTTCTTATTTCTGACCTGCTTCCTGCAGCATGAAGGCAATTTTGGGAATTTGATGCTACAACCTGCGAGTCAAATATACTTTTAAATGTTGCAAATTATTTACCATATGTTAATATAAAAATATGGATGATGGCACTGCTTTTCCTTAAATGTGTTATGTGTAGTGATCACTTACATTTTATGTGTAATGCACCCAATATCAGACAAGAATATGGAACACGGTATCAGACAAACGTATTTGTTGCTTTTTATCAATCCTTTTATTTTGTTTCAGACAAATATGATGAATAGAGGGAACTGGTTGGTGGAAAATGTGAAGTTACTGATTGTTGACGTAAGAGAGAGGGGGGGGGGGGGGGGGACTAAGCAGGAAGCAAGTGAGCAGTTCTGTGTGACTAAAAGCACATTAGGAGCACACATTAATTTCTATAGGAAATGAAACAAAAGTGAAACTGCCATTGGTACATATGAAAGCCTGTTCTGGAACAGAAAATTATGCACTGAACACCCAAATAAAAATAGTCGTCTTATGCCACTGGAAGGGGGGAGGGAAGAAAAGAAAAAAAGAAAAAGATAAAAAAAATAGAAAAAAGCAGCACTTAAGTTGGCAGAATGAAGCTTTTAAGTGATATTTTCTTTTTGTGGCATCTATCCCTTGAACCGCAACATTTTTAGTGATTTCACGCACAAAGCGAGAAAAGTACTGAGCTTTGAATATGAAAAACTGTCTGCATCGTTGTGGCGAAAATTTCATGACGACTGGATATAATACCGCATATGCAAGGGTTGGGCCCATAAAAATTGCGCCAAGTCTTGAAGAGGATCCCCATTACTATAAATGTGACATTTGTCTTATTCCTTGCTTGTTAAATAGGGAAACTGTGAGATTTATAAAGGTTTAAAATTCTCTCTTGTCAGTACTTACTATGGTTAACATGTTTGGAACAATTAAATGCATACAAAACATAAGTTCAAAAATAATTTTTAATATTGACTGTACCCATTTCCAAAGTCATTATGGAACAAAAAGCTTAAGTGTCCAAAAGTGGGTACCCTTCCCCTATAGTTGGCATTGAATTTCCCTAAGTTTCAACTTTTTCCATATTTTCAGTGCATGTGTTGATCACCATTAAATATAACAAAGCAAAGCTTATCCATGTCAAAAATGACAAGAATAAAGACAGCAAGTTTTAAAATATAGTAAATTATTAATACCAATATAACAAGCAGGGTAAACAAAGTGAACACCATGAGTGATCTGCAATGCAGGAGAGAGAAAAGAGATATTTTTTATGTTGAACAGAATAGTAATTCATCTGAAAATTATATTCAAATCATCTTACTTTGGACAAGCTTCAGCTGACATAAAAATTGACAGGGTAACTTCATCCAAGACTTGTAATAGGAACTCAGCATTTGCACAGGCATCATCTGGAGACTCCATTTTTGTAGGATTCAACTGTAAATAAGAATTTATTATACGTTTAATATAATTGTTTAAAATTAAATCAATAAATAAATTTAAACATAAAAACTTCATTCTTAAATGCTATTTGTTTTATGTTCTTGACCTGAAGCGTAATCTGCCCTGCAATCATATGCCTTCAGAATAAGAAGAGAAGCAAAAAGTGATCAGGAGGAAAAAATGACCCATATAACGAGTTATGTGCCTAATTTTTTAGCAAAAAATAGCTTAAAGAATAGTCCTGTCTCATCGCAATTGTTGATGTCAGAAATGTTGAAATTTTCTGCAATTTTAGGAACTTCAGCTTTCCAGTGACTCAAAACTTCGACACTATTGAACTCTCCACAAATTCTCCGGCCACTTATGTCATATGTTTTCTTAAACTTTTGGAGCCAGCCCACAGAAACTCTTGCAGTAAAGAGCGATTCTTGCCATGGGGCAAAGAAGCAAAGAGCGATTAACTGTATTGCTTACAACAAATGCAGATGGAACAGATAAGCTTACTCCATTGTCATTGGGAAACCAGTAAAACCTTGCTGTTTAAAAGGTGTCAAATCACTTCCAGTCCAATACGAAGCCAATAAAACAGCCTGGATGAACAGTTAAGTGAAGAGGTTCTACTCCCATCAGTCCTGGACCTGTAGGACCAAGGACCTGGACCTCCTTCTACCCGGGAGCGATGGATACTCCGGGGCTCTTTCCATAGGGCAATACCTGATTTCTTAAAAAGCCCCCCCACTGAGCACAATGTCAGGCCTGGATGAACAACACCATTTTCACTACTTCCCTTGAAAAACTGAACATTCGAATGCATTATGAAAAACTAAAAATACTGATGTTTTTGGACAGCTGCCCTGCACATCCCAGCTCGTTGAGATTTAGTAATATAAAACTTGCCTTTCTACCACCAAAGTGCACCAGTCACATGCAGCCACTTGATTTGTGTCTAATAGCAGCCATGAATGTCCAGTATAGGAAGCTGCTGGTATAACGGGTAGTTGCTGATATTGATGCAGGGAAGGATGTGCCAAAGATAATTGGTACTCCAGGTTTGTACTGTCTTTTCTTTCCATAAATTATGGACTGCAGTCTTAAATTTAACTTCTATTTTTCACATATACTACAATATGATTTATATTTTTATTTCAATCGGTGCATCTGGAATAGGGTAAAATCTGAATTCATCTGCAAGTGTTTCACTAAAGCTGGGATCCTAAAGAGAACAGCACAGAAGACAAACCAACAAGAAGATAAAGAGGAGGAAGTGGAAGAGGAAAATAATCTCAGTGCTTCCACTTTACCAGGCCCCTCAGAATGGAGCTGTTTGGAAAGTGATATGGATTTTGAAGAATATGTGTTCTGTGATCACCTGTGCTATCCAAAGTGACAGTGAGATTGTTTCAGAAACTGTTCCTCAAGATTCATCTGACGGTGATCAAGAGAAATATTGTGAAAGTGTTCCTAGTGCGCATAAGGCAATTCAAGCTCTAGAAATAATACAATGGTTTCTGTTTTCAAAATGCCTTAATAATGTTAAAAGTGAATCAACTAGTGTAGGACTGCACAAAAAAATCCAAAAAACACACAAAAATTGAAGAATTTTTTAAAACCATTTAAAGTGCACAGTGTATAAACTAATTTTGTGTGTAATTAATATTTGCATACCAGAAGAGAAAATCAGTTACACGTCTTCTCATTTATGCAGTCTTTTAGCAGTCCCTCTTGAAAAAGTATAAATTAGGTTTCACTGTAGATATATTTTATTGGGGCCTAGCTCTGTGCTGTGGACATAAGCATGTCATGTACAAGAGTTTGAATCTCAGTCATGTTGAGTTATCAGAATAAGGTTTTTTGCCCCAAGTTTATCCTAATCCTGATGTTGGATAACCCTAAGCTCTATGGGTCATGTGAGCTCATTCCACCCATTTCATTCACCTGACCTACATCGTAGGTCTTAAAAAATAGAAAAAAAAAAGTTAATGAAGACTTATGATGCTATAAATACCTAAGTACCAGGATTTGAACCACGGATCTCCTGTCTGTCTGGTTGTTGTTACCACTGGATGATTTTTAAAGTGTCCTGTGCTATAAAGGGAATGTAATTGTATCACTGTATTTGGTTTAGTGTATTGATATCTCCATAAACAAATGGTTCACCTATTTCTGTTGGATGAGTAAGTGTATAATATATGTACTAGAAATAGTTCTTAAAATGTTACATATGTTATATGTTTGGTGATGATAGTTAAAATGTTTTATGTTGCTCTGATGAGATTTGTTTTCTGTATGACTTTTTCAATGTCCTAGAGCGCTGCTCAACGATAGAAACAAATCATCCATGGCATCATGCAAGCTCAACATTAGATTCTTTAACTAACTCAAATTTTCACCAAGTCCTAAGCTTATAGCTTAGACCACTATTAGGTGCATTAATGAAATTAATTGTTCTTTCATACTAGCCAAGTGTAGAACAAGGTGGGGAAAGGTAGACTCAGATTGAAAAATTCAATGCCATTGCCAGGATTTGAACAATGGATCTTCCAGTAAAAATACGAGGTGCGTTCAAGTTATAACACCTATTTTTTTTCAGGACTGGGACCAGATAGGAACTTCTGTTTCTTTTTTTAAAAAAAAACTACATAAGGACTCTTTGTGAATGCATGACAGAGATGGCAGTACTGTAGAGCATACAGAACTCTAGTGGCAGCGATGAGAGTTAGGACGGTTTTTGATACTTAAAATGGCAATGTTTTCATTGCAAGAACAGCGTATAATCATTCGTTTTCTCCATTTTTGGGATGTGACACCTATTGAAATTCATTGCCAGCTGAGTGAGGCATATGGTGATGGTACCATAGATGTGTCTAATGTGCGTTCCTCAGTGTGACAGTTCAATGAAGACAGAACATCGTGTGACAACAAACCAAGACAGTCACGTCCTTGCTCCAGCCAGTGTGACGACATGATCCAGCGAGTGGAGAACGTTGTTTTGGAGCATCGCCAATTGAGCGTTGCAGACATCGCCTCCAAAATTTCGGTGGGGTCTGTGCACACAATCGTGCATGAAGATCTGAAAATGTGAAAAGTGTCTTCCAGGTGGGTGCCACGAATGATGACAGATGATCACAAGGCTGCACGCGTGGCAAATTGTCAGGCGATGTTGATGCGTGATGACGGCATGAATGGAACTTTCAATAGATTGTGACAATGGATGAGACATGGATGCCCTTTTTCAACCCTGAAATGAAGCGCCAGTCAGCTCAATGGAAGCACACAGACTCACCATCAAAAAATTTCAGGTGAGCGCCAGTGCTGAGAAAATGATGGTGACCATCTTCTGGGACACCAGCATTCCAATGAGCACTACAGTGACAGCTGCATCTTACCAAAATGTTTTGAAGAATAAACTCCTCCCAGCATTGTGTGAAAAATGGGCAGAAAAGGTTGGATGTGTGCTCTTTCATTAAGAGCAACACACCAGTGCATCAGGCAAACATGATGCAGGAGTTTCTTCGTGACAACAACTTTGAAGTGATTGCTCATGCTCCCTGCTCAACTGACCTGGCTCCTAGTGAATTTTGGCTGTTTGCCACGATAAACGACACTAATAAAGCACTCTAGCCTGTGCAACCGCTGACCAGAGGGCTCCTATCTCTTTTGACTCTGTATCTGATAATATGACCAAGTCCCATAGCCAGTAATTATTTAAGTACATTAATAATTTACAATAATTAAAATTTAATACTAATAACAATTTAGGAATATTTATTAATTATAACTTGCATGCAGAGTAAATAACTACATTTTGTATATTTAATATAAAAGGTACATGCAAGTTTTACAATAAATTTACAAGCCCATGCAGAGATAGGTATAACAGTTTCTTAGTTAATAAAATAAATAAAAGTTTAAAAGAACTATGACGGAATCATAATATAATATATAGTTAAAACATGAGGGAATAAAAATCGCAATAAAATGTTGCCCAGTTAGAGCCTATAAAATTCTTTATATTTATTTTTAGGAAATTTTGTTGTTATTTTATTTAAATAATAATATATATTTTTTTCTAATTATTTCATTTATCATTTTGTTCTGGATGTATTTGCCATATTCAACTCTTAATAATAAAGTATTTTCGCATTCCCATATACTATGTTATATATGGGGTACCTACTTGTACCACATGCACATAAATTACTGTCTCTTTAACCGAACCAATGTAAGTACTCAGGGTATGGACCATTACCTGATAAATAATGGAATAGACCATGTGTTGGCTGTAAATATCTCATTAATAATCTTTCCTTTATATTGGGTAAAAACAAGTAGGTCTTTTTCACTGGTATCCCATTCATCCTGCCAGGTTTCTATTATTTTTTCATTTAATTCTAATTCATCTTCGATCCTAAACCCCGCTAATTGAGAGGCTCTTAAATTGTTGCCTTTATGTAGCCAGTAATGCGCAGCTCTTCTTATCTCTAGGTCTATTGGTAAAATACCTAAGCGTAAAATACCTAAGTTATTACGAGCAGGACATCAGTAGAAGTGGTGGAAAATGCTCCTGTTAGTCTAATTAGAGCTTTCCTCTGCATACTTCTTAATAGTGTTTTACAACCTGCTAAGTGTACTCTTCCCCCCCCCCCCAACAGCTAGCACCATACCCCACTATAGAAGCTAAAATTGCATTGTTATAAATCTTTATTACCCTGTATAGTATTTTCCCATTATTCAAAGTTATTCTTATGAGTTTATTCATTACTTTAAATGTCTTTGCAACTGCTTCTTCCACGTGCATTTAAGAAGTCATGGCTTCATTAAAATATACACCTAAAAATTTTATGCTGTTGTCTCTCTTAATAGATTTATTATTTATTTTTATTGTTGGGGAACGCAAGAGTTTGCCTTTAAGAAGTGCAAATTTTGTTTTTTGATCTGAGATATGTAGTTTTTGCTCATTAAGAGAATAAAACAGTTCATTTAAAATATTATTTGATTTGTTTTCTAATTCTCTTCTGGCATCACCTTCTATTATTATGAATATATCATCAGCATATGCCACCACTCCATATACATCAGCCAACTGCTGTACACGAATTAAAATTGGATCTAAACCTATGTCCCAAAATAGCGGTCCACAAAACGATCCCCGGGGGCAGCCTTTAGTTAAAATTTTACTACATCTATTATCACCTATGTAATAATGTATATATCTGTTTTTACAATAATCCAGGATAATCTTATATATTTTCTCAGGGCAACCTAGAGCTAACAAATTTCTAAAGAGAGCGGGCCACCATAGTTATCAAATGCTCCTTGAATATCGACTGAGATACCCAAAATATATTTTCTCTCTGAGGCACTTACAATATCTGCAGCATAATTTATGGCCTCCTCTGCAGACTTGCCGGGTACAGACTTGCTGGTACATTCCGTTGATCTGTCTTACTTCCCATATTCGGTTGCAGATTATTTTCTCTTGTAGCTTAGCAAGTGCATTAAGCATACATATGGGCCTATAGGATTTCACCTGTGTCGGATCTTTATCAGGTGCCTTTCTCAAAATTACCAAATTGGCCTGTTTCCATATGTTGAGTATTTGTGTCTGCCTAAAGCACTCATTGAGAAGATCGGCAAGATGCTGAGAAAAATCCTCTCACTCAGCGCCTGGAGAACTTCAGAAGATATATTACCGGGACCAGCAGCCTTCTGAGGCTTCATCGTGGCAATGGCTATTTTTACTTTCTCTGCTGTTACTGAAGTTATTTCTGTATTGCCAAATACAACGTTTTCCAAGCTATCCCTAATTGCCTTATGCTGATCGTTCTCTTCATCTATCATATCTGCAGGGAGAAGTTTATCCACAAGATAGTTATATGTATATATTATAGGTATATTTGCCGTTCTCCTTTTGAATAGTAGATGATATCACAGGATTAAACTTCTCCATCACGATCTTATAGGGCATTCCCCAGTCGTCTCTCTGCAAACAGTCATGGGTTAATTTGTTCCAGCATTCATTTTTATTTCTTTTCAACATGCTAGCAAATTTCTCTTTATTCCTTCTATAAATAATTAATTTTCTTTGCTTTTCCTCCGGACTTATAGCCTGCTGATAAGATCGTCTAGTTTTCCAAAGACACTATCAGTGGTCGCAGATTCACTAGTCGTGCCGCTACTCAGCGATTTTCAGTGGCCAAAACACACTTTTAAAGAAGTGTTTGCAGCAGCCATGGAATCATGTCATCGACGTTGTGAAAATTGTGTACAGCTAGAGGGAGATTACATTGAGAAGTGACACTAGTTTCACTTTTCCTTGTAATTACTTTGTGAGAGAAAAAAAAATAGGTGTTATAACTTGAACACACCTCGTGTATACCTCACTCACTGTGCAATTTTGCTGCTGACCAGTATACGCTTTTGATGACAGTTATTAGTTCAAGAACTATTTTGCGCTAAAATTAAATATCCAGTAAATTATGGAAAATGTAATATAACTGAGTGGAAAATATCTATTGTACATTCATAAAATGAATTCTGAATATTCCTGTTCTCAGTTCCTCTTCAGAGCTACTGGAAAAGGAAAATAAAAAGTAGGGATTTAAGATATTCTACATAAAGTATTGAAAGTCACTGAATGTAGCATTACATCTTCTTCAAACCTATAATTCATTGTAAATTAACATGCTGGAAGTTTTCAATTTGGTTTATTGCTTCTTAAAGTCAGCAATGGTTTGTAAGTGTGAATTATAATGGGTTGTTTTAACAACCTATTTGTAATTATTTTTAGCTGTACTAAATATTTATGGTTAATAAAACTTGACATACCTCACAAGACTGCTTAGACTCTAGCAGCTTTAATATTGTATCCTGAATTGCAGAGTGAAGAAAGCCTGTGCATACCGACTTCATATACAAATCCATTAATGTTGTGGTAAGTGATGCAGCTCTGAACAATGTTGATGTTTCTTCTTCTTTTTCAATTTCAGCCTCATTAAGTGTCTTGAGCAGATCTGCTTCTTTACGTTCATACCTAAAAATATTCATATTCAATGACTCAAACATGTTAAGATCTATACAATCCTTTTACCCATGCAAAATATTAGCAAATTATGAAGTAGACGAATTCTGTGAGCAATTTCAGTGTATAACATTAGGACTGACAGGTCATTCAGACCCAAAATATATTTTTATTTCTTTGTTGTGATCATAATAATGGGAGGATATTTACCACATTTCATGACTTTTCATTACTATTGGGTATCTTACAGCATACAAATTTTTAGTTGTGTGTAAATCACAACATTTATGGTTTTTATGTTTTTACCACTAAGGATGGCAGGGTCAATTTGACCCAGATTTATACATTAGTGTAATACATGATGTTGGCTACTGTTATTTCATTTGCAGCGTGTCAAGCCTTTGTTGAGCTAGCTATCAATGTGTTACAAACTGCAACAGCAGCAAAACATCTCATTGTTGTTGCTATAATTTACAAGAAATCATTACGTGGTGCTTTGTCAAAACAGATTTATTTTATTATTTAAGTTAATTGAAGGAAATTAAATGTTCCTTCAACTAGCTGTGTATAGGCTAAGGTTTGGATAGATAAGAGTCAAACTGAAAAATTCAATGCCATGGCCAGGATTTGAACCACGGATCTCCTGGCTTCTAGTGGTTTACTGCGAAAATATACGAGTCAATTGGAGAATTTAATGTCATGATATCATGTGGGCCATGGTAGCTAAATGAGTAAGAGCGGCCATGGCATTGAATTTTTCAGTTTACCTATCCAAAACCTTAGCTTATACATGGCTAGTGTGAAGGAATGATTAATTTCCTTCAAATAACTTAAATAATAAGAGTTTAATGATGAAGCCTGGGACTTAAGTATTTACAATAGTAAGTCACCACAAATGGTGTATCTTGAATATGAGAGCCCCAAGCGGTTTATCGGGAAAATATATGAGTCAATTGGAGAATTTAATGTCATGACGGCACAGTGGCCATGGTAGCTCAATGGGTAGGAGCAATTAAATGGGAACCAGGAGATCCGTGGTTCAAATCCTGGCCATAGCACTTAATTTTTCAGTTTGACTCTACCCATCCAAAATTTATATTAGGTGCACACCTCACACCTTGTCACATTCAGAGGTAACACCAGTGGTTTTGTTCTTAGATAATGAGCCAACGATCTTGCAAGACTGTGGAAGAACCATTGCAGTATTATTTTAGAATTCATAGTGAAGAATCTGGCAGTAGTTATGATATTTCTGAAGGAGAAGATGAGTATGTGCCAAATAAGAAGAGTAAAACTAGCAATGTCAAACCAGTTGGAAATAATGATAGTAGAGTGAAAATGATTCAGTGGTTTCAAATAAGGAGCCTCCCATAGCCAATGTCACAGTTCCTGCTTGAGGCAGAGGACAGGGATGTGGAAAAAGAGGTGGAGGTTTGGTGTAGTCTTGCAATGTAAGCAAGAAATATTTCCTGCAGAGACATTTTGCCTGGTCAACCTCAAGTGGATACATTTTCAGTAGGTCATGAACATTATACTGCTGATGGAACATCTTGGAATGTCATCCCTCATGGACCAGGATTGGCTACACCAGGTCGATGTGACAACCACAATATTATCTGGCAAAACAGTGGACCAACTTCTTACACTAGAGGAACATCTTTGCTGATAGTGTATGTATTGCCTGGTGTCTTATGGTAAGTGACAACATTATTTGAAGCAAAAGGTTAAAAACAGTGATGCATTTAACATTTGAAAGTAATGAGTCAGTATTCAAGTGATGTTTGTGTTTGAGTACAGACTCATTACTTTCAAGTGAGAACATTTTCAGGAAAATCATACGATGTACAGAAGAGGAAGCCTGCTTGAAGTCAGGAGATGCAATTTGGACAATTATACTGGAAAAATTAAGATGCCTTCTGTGCAATATTGTAAGCTCGTGGAGTATATGAGACAAGATCCAAATCATTAAAGAGCCTATGGAACAAAACTTGGGTCTCACACTTCTTCACATAAACTACGGCAAGGGATCAATTTACAGAAATCATGAAGTACCTGAAAGGAACCCACAGAACAGCACTTGACTGAAGATAAGTTTGATCTTGCTTCAGAAATATGGAATCCCTTCATACAGAACTGCATTGCTTGTTTCCAGCCAGAACCAAATCTTAGTGTAGAACAACTGCTTCCATCTAAATGCAGATGTGCATTTTTACAGTATATTGCAAGTAAACCTGACAAATTTGGCATAAAGTTTTGGCTTGCTGTAGATGTAGATACAAAGTATGTGTGCAATGGTTTTCCTTGCACAGGTAAAGATGGAACATGACCTGCTGATGAATAAGTTGGTGAAAGTGTGGTTGTCAACTTGCTAGCTCCTTTTACAGGCAAAGGTCTCATATTACTACACACAGTTTCTTTACATCAAAACTTGCAGATAAGCTGAAAACTAAATCAACTAGTTTAGTTGGAACTGTGAGTCGTGCAAGTGAGATGTGCCTCCATTAGTGAAAGAATAGTGACCTCATTGAAGTACGGCTTTACTGCAGAAAGCTGGCTCTAATACAACATTGACAGTTTACCAGTGTGAACCTAGAAAAAATGTAATAATCCTTAGTACCGTGAATCCTACAGTGGATATTGCCAACAATGAGAACAAAACTCCAGAGACCCTAAGCTTTTACAACTCAACCAAATTTGGTGTTGTAGCTGACCGGATGTCTAGACTCTATACAGTAAATTCTGGTTCTTGGAGGTGGCCAGTACATGTATGGTACAATATACTTGATCTAAATAAATGCATGGATCTTCTATAGGCTGGTAACAGGAAGAAGGATCAATTGCAAAGATTTCATCTTTGAACTGGCTCTGGAACTTCCTGCTTCACTTCATGTCATACTCTGTCCAAATTCCTTGTCTGTTTTTTTAATTAGTCAACTGAAAAATTCAATGCCACAGCCAGGATTTCAACCACGGTTCTCCTGGTTTCTGTACAGTCGCTCTAACTCCTTGAGCTAGCATGGCCAACATGTCGACTCGACATTAAACTCTCCAACTGACTCACATTTTCCCAGTAAACCACTTAGAGTCCTCATATTCGAGATACACATTTGCGGCGACTTACTATTATAAGTACTTAAATACCAGGATTTTTATCACTGAACTCCTAATGTTAAATTTACATTGAAGAATTAATCCATTCAGAATTAATCTTTTTAAATACAACTCCTGTATATGGATGTATTGTTAATTAGAGTCAACTGTCTGGTTTAGTCTGTGTCGAATAACTTCATATGCTGGTATTATTTTGGGCAGTTAGTTACAAATCATGCCATTTCCTCCCATTAGAATTTATGTATTACAAAGACGAAGAAAGAAATTAACTACAAGACAGGAGCCGTTGAAACAATAGATTTCAGCATTATGGATTGGGTCACCACAGCACTTAGAGAAGCAGCACTAGAGTAGTCTCCATGATGCAATAAGACAGCTGACCGCTGTTCAGTGTTGCACTGGCAGGTGATTTCAGTGATCTTTGAGGCATTAAATGTTGAGAATAAGCTATAAAAATCAATATTTCTATACTCGGGAAGCAGTTTTAAAGATGTTCTAATCCAATAATTTCATTCACCCTGTTTAAATATCAAAATATCAAATTTGATGCCAATTAGGTTTAACACAATTAACTGCATTATGTTTAGGTGCACACCATGCACAGCCTATCTCAACTTGCTTATATTAGTCACGTCTACAATTGCTGAAATATTTTGGTGCAACTCATTAAACTCTGTCTGTCTCTCTGTGTCTCTGTGTGTGTGTGTGTGTGTGTGTGTGTGTGTGTGTGTGTGTGTGTGCATGCGCGCCTGAATATACAATTAACTCCCTAATCAATAAAGTTTGACTACAGAGTAAATTTCATCAACATAATCAAATGTTTTTAAGTATGCATTAAAATTTAACCAACATTTGCTAAAAAAATAAAGCAAAAATTTGTTGTTCCTAGTGATAGAAAGTTAAATCAAATTTGACACTCAGTCCCATATCAAATCTGATTCAACTTAGTGTTTAAGTGCATTACATATGTTAATCATTTGCAACTGATTCAATCTATATTACGGTTGTAAACTCAAATTTTGTACAAACCTGAATATTCGTAACAGTGAGTTTGCAAGAGGCACCCTATCTAGATGACAAATGTCAGCAAGAGCTCGTACAACTTCCAGTGATGGATCAAGAACAAGTTGTTGCATAGGCGAGTATTCCTCCTGTGGCATAATCAAATCATGCAGATACCGTGTTCGTAAACGGAGAGAACCCCATTCACCGATTGGCGTTATCCCTGACAATGTATACCAGTCTTCAGTCTGTAAAAATAGTTTAACATGAACTTGCCCATTCTATTTTCTCTATACTACAACATACACTGAATAAATTCCATTATTGCTTACCTGTAACTGTTTTTATCCAGTCAGTTTGGATTGAAAAAGGTACAAGTCAAAGTAAAATATTCAGCATTAAAAACGAGCACAGCTAATAAATTAAAATTCTCCTTAAATTTATAGTCTCTTTACCTCATCTCCATTGGTCAAACTGCTAAGCTCCACAGTCAATTCAGCTACTTCTGTATCCTTAGATCGTTTGCCTTTGTTATAAACAGTTACTGTAAATGTCAGCACATCAGGTGGAACATCACTGAAATGATACATTAACATAAAATTAAAAGAAATCTCTGGTAAAAATTGACATACAAATATTAGAATGTACAATTTTCTTGGCAGAAGAAAAAGTTTTCTTTCAAAACTTCTTAACTTCTTTATATGTTTGATCTTTAATGGTCATCAACATTTTAATATTTTTCTCATGTAGTAGTAGTACTGGTTTGCTAATTATTTTCTTAACATTTATTCAAAAGAAGAAGCTTACTTAATTTTACAACAATTTGTTAATGGTTATTACTTTAGCTTTTTTAAATAAGAAAATAAATGGTATAAAAAGTTTACATATCTTCAATACCTACATTCAAAGTATATTAATGTTATAAATATGGAGCACAAACATTACAAATATTAATTTTTCTAAAACAAGTATTGAAATAAAATATTTTTTGTTATCACTGTTTTATATACTGTGACTGTCAACCAGCTGAGCATGAAAATGAGTATTTGAGAAATTAGTCCTGTTTATTATAATTATCAAAGTGTGAGTGAGTGGGGTGTGTGTGGTGTTTTAGGGCTCGTCGACAGCGAGGTCATTTGGGCCCGTAATTATCAAAGATGAGTGAAGGGTTGTTTTTATTATTATTATTATTATTATTATTATTATTATTATTATTATTATTATTATTATTATTATTATTATTATTATTATTATTAATTTGTGAATTACATTTGTTTCAGTGACAATAGCTTCAGTTGTTGAAATGTTATGACAAATAAGTATTGATGGTGAAAGTATTCCTCAAAAATGTCTAACAAATTTTCTTGGTTATGTGTTTGGTGGAATTTAGTAACAGTGACGTCAAAATTAATCTCAGAAACTATTTGTAGTTGGTTTATTAATACTCGTCACTTACTTGTTTATATTTATATTTATGAGAGACTAGTAATTTTGGAAAAAGAAGATTACACGAAGATGGAAGATTTGTTGGAAGAGAATAATTACCAAAAAGTAGAAACTAGCCCTTTAAAGTGCTGCATTGAAACCACAAATAAAACTCTAAAAGAAAGCAAAATAATCAACAAAAAATAATTTCACAAAATTAAAGTAGATAACCCAACATTACCAAGAGTATATGGGCTGCCAAAAATTCATAAAACAGGGAAAGGCATGAGGCCTATCACTAGTACAATATAATTTATAATAGTATAATTTGGCCAAATGGTTGCTAAATAAATTTAATAGTTTCCCAAAATTCGAAAGTGCAAATTTAAAAAACTCTTTAGATTTAGTAGGAAAAATCAAACATATAAATTTGGACAAAAATGACAGACTGGTTTCATTTGATGTCTCATCTTTATTTCCAAGCATACCAACAGAAAAATTACAGATTGTATTGAAAAAGTAGCTAACTACAATAGAAATGGAAGAAACAGAAGCAGAAGAATAACTTTCTCTAACAAAAATATGCATTGAACAAAACTTCAGCTTTAATGGAGAACACTACAAGCAGAAATCAGGGTTATCAATGGGTAATCCACTTTCACCTTTTTTGGCTAACTTGTTTATGAGTGCATTTGAAACACAAATCAAAAAGTCCCTCCCATTGATCTTCAAAGTTGGCATAGATATGTTGACAACATCTTTGCAATTGTACTGAATAAACATTTAGAAAATGCATTAAAATTACTCAATCTGCATGAAAGGACTATAAAACTCACTATAGAAAAGGAAACCAAAGGACAACTCTCTTTCTTGGATCTAAATATCATCAGGAATGACACAAAAATAAAATTTGGAATTTACAGGAAACCAACACATTCAGAAAATTACATAAAAAATAATAGCCACAACCCAATTACACATAAACATGCAATAATAAACAGCCTTACACACAGACCAGTCAACATACCCATGGAAAAGAAGAATATTTCAAAGAACAAAAAACAATACTACACAATCCCTCTTTACAGTTAAATAAAGTATTTTTAAACCAGCTGGATGTAGCCATACACAGTGGTTTAGTAATTTGCAGAGCTCTAAATTAATGCAAGACAGTGACCTACCTGGACTTACGTATATCAATTGCTCATAGCCTAATTGAGTACTATAACATTCAGAGGCCTCTTCATACAAGGGGTAAGAAATCTACCACTACAGCACCCTTCATACTTGATAGAAAACTCCTTTCCTGAAAGGATACCTGCTACAACCAAAACGTCGTGACCATTTTGAAAATGTCTAGTGTCTCGCAAAAAAGAGTTTGCAAGGAAACCAATATTATTTGCTGTGAATCTGAAGATGTACCCTTGTGTGCTTATCGAGATTTTGGATTGTACAACTCAACAAGAAACCTTTAAGGGTAAGTTCTCATCTCGTATAGAACTAATTTAAATGTATTGTAAAGAAGAATCATTAAAATAATTAGTGTTAAGTAAGTTAAATGCATGTATGCACAGGACACCTATATATATCCAAACTGGTTTGCAGCATTTAAACTTGGAAGTCATGTGACATCCATATCAGTGAAAGGGTTAATGCTGGTTATGATCCTCTCGCTCCCTCAATCTAATAGTGTCTGATTTTTACTTGGGTATTAATCATAATAATCATAATAATCATAATCATAATAATAATAATAATAATAATAATAATAATAATAATAATAATAATAATAATAATAATAATAATAATAATAATAATAATAATAATAATAATAATAATAATAATAATAATAATAATAATAATAATAATAATAATAATAATAATAATAATAATAATAATAATAATAATAATAATATTCACCTGAAAGACAAGATTTACAAGACAAATCCCCATATATTGGAAGAACTAAAATAAAATATTAGAAATGAAATTGGAAACATTATAGCGGCCTAACTTAATCATATGAATTGGAATGTGTTCTCCTGATATGCTTGTTCAGCCGAAGGTAGAAGATATTTGTGTTTTACAAACTTTACACAGAGTTTATGTAGGAGTAAAGTTGGCACACCTAATCGCACAGAGGCAAAACGCCATCCATTAGATTTTAAATGTAGAACCCTATATGTAACAGAAGATATTGTGACTTTGTGGGTTTGTAGAATTAAAAGGCTGAGTTGCAGAAATTAAAAATCTCCTTTATTTCCATAGCAATACACTGTTCAATTCTCACGTAACAACATTACAGCACCAAGGTCAATGACAATAACAAACAGCTCTCATTACAACACCAACACAGCTGACTCTGCTTACTCACTGTTTACAACTCGCAACCCTTGTTTCACAACTTAACTCCTCACTGTTTTACAACTTGCAACTGTCCGGCTGGCGTGTCACAATCGCTTATATATCTCCTGATAATTTCTAGATCATTCTAAAATAAACCAGAAACCGAATTATCTGTATCAGTCCAGAAGTAAATAGAAATTTCCATTTATCTCAGTTTGTTTCGGCAGACCTTTATGTGCACGTTATCTTGTCTGCCAGCATTTGGTTTTCACACTGCTCGCCTATCAGTTCCTTTTGTGTAAACAAGCCGCGCGATCGTAGATACGGGTTTGCGACAATATTATAAACAAATTATAATAGGCATTCATATAATGTAAGAAATAAAACATTTTTGGGCTGCACTTAGGGGAGCACAAAATAACTTTGCTAGGAAGTACAGGAAAAGAGATGTACAAGAGATTACCAACAAAAATAATACATTGAAATATCAAATATATAAAATACAACTAACAGAGTAAGCTATTGATAGATAGTATGGAAGAGTATGAAACTTTAAATGACATAATATACATTTTTTAGCAAATGTAAGATTAAGGTGTTTTCTATTAATTTTACAAAACAATGTTATATAAATTTAAAGGATAAATGAAATAAAATTTTAATATAAAGCACCAGTTCTTTAGGAAGATATAAATGAAAGTTCATGGTGTTCTTTACTTTATGCAAACAGAATTACAAATATGGAAGTTTTCATTATTATACCCAAAACTAATCCACTTATCACAAAAAAAAAAAAAAAAAAAAAAAAAAAAAAAAAAATGGTTTAAAAGATAATTTGAAGCAAAAGATTAGAAACAGTGAGGTATTTAACATTTGAAAGTAATGAGTCGGTAATTCAAACACAATCATCACTTAAATTATAATTTATAATTTATAATTTAAGTGATGATTGTGTTTGAATTACCGACTCATTACTTTCAAAAGTTTTAAACAATGTTAACTTGGCTATAGAAAATTCTTACGAACTTGAGCAGGAAGTGATGAAGCTGAATGAAGGAACAGAATAAGTGAAAGATAAATCCCACATAAAAGTAACTTGGCTATCTTAATTTTAAAAAATGAACATACTTACTCCAAAACAAACTCTTCATCCCACACAGGATCTGGACCAGTCTTAACTTTTGTTCTTGCTACCTTGACTTGGTTCAGTGAGATTACACAGAATGGATTTGGCACCAGTTTGTATGGAAGTCTGGAAAAGAATATAAATCACTATATTTTATATCTGATATATTGATAATTTGAAAACAAGATCAAGGGAGAAATTTGGATATGATGTTTTGTATTCTTTTAAGCAGATAATAAATAAATGAATGAATGAACTGCAATGCAAAGATAAAGTAGCTCAACTATCCATGTATACAAATGGAGAGAGAAAAACTAGTATAATAACCTGCCAAAAGGGAGCTATGGTAATGTAGATAGTGCCATTGTGGCACTACATCACCCAATCTTGCCTGCACACATATCAGTGTCTTAACTTTTTTTTTCAGTGTCCAAAAAAGCAGCCACTTAATTCATTTGCTTCCTTGATAATTCACATTTTCACTTCCTCTATTAATGGCACTTTTCTCAACATTTTTTTTTTTTTTTTTTAACAAAGAAGGGATATATATATATATAAAGTCCTTAAAATGAAGTAGTGTCTTGTTCACTGATGTATAAAGATCAAAACTGAGGCTAGAACTGGTGACATAGAAATCTTCATTCAAAGGCAAGAAAGAGAATGAATTAAGTTGCCGTGACATTTGCTATCAAATTGTCAACAATTGTTGTCAATTGTCAAATTTGTTGTCAAATAGAGCAAAACTGTTCATTTCTGATCACAGATGCTAAACACAGAACAGAAAAGGTAGAAGAACTGTAACTGAAAAATTAAACTTCCCTAAGTTTCATGATTTTACCATATTAGCAATGTTTGTTGTTACTGCATAACAAACTTGTTTTGAATAGAAATATTTTTGCAATTAATTCAATTAGAAAATAATGTTTCACTTTTATTGCAAATTCAATGAATTATTGAATTCATTATCAGAGGTCTGAGAAGCATGATACTGTTCATGAAACGCCCCTCAACTGATTAAAAATTTGATGTAAGGACACCATGGCCAGAGAAAGAATTATAAAGGCCAATTTTCTTTTGAGTCATTGACTCCTCATAATCAAAAATACTATTCTGAACCTCATCTTTAGAGAATTATCCCACAAGGTATGATTTTGCCTTTTTACAACAAACTCAATCACAGCTCATACAGCCTATAACTTTATGAAAACAAAGTGTGCCTTGAAAGATCAAAATTATTTACAGCTATCTGTGGTCCCCTCAATCTCTTGATCCTTATAACTTTGCTCCAGAGTAAATTAAAATATGTGTACTGCACAAATCTACACATAATGAAAGATTAGAAACAAAATATCCACCACAAAATAGGAAGTATTACTCATAGTAGCTGATGGATACTTCCTTAGACAAGCATCAAGAACATGTGAACAAATGGTCAGTTTGAGCACCTACTTAATAAAGAACAGCATAAAACAGAGGAATATAAGTCAACACTCAGAGCAGTAGCACATGGTGTGCCGCAGGGTTCAATACTTCTTTTTTCTGCTATACATAAATGATATGCCACTGAATGTCCAACAGGCAGAGGTAGTACTGTTTGCAGATGATACAAATGTCCTTATAAAAGCAAAAGGTGACATAGAACTAAAGGATAAAATAGAAAATAATATAATGAAACTCGAATCATGGTTTAAATCCAACAGGCTGTTAATAAACACAGATAAAACAGTTGCTATGAGGTTTCATAGTAGCCAAAATAGGAATTAAATAACAAATCCACAAATAGAATTAGATGGAGAAATTATAAAGTATCAAGGAGAAACACAATTTCTGGGAGTACAGATAAGTGAAGATTTAAAATGGGGATCACACATAAATATGTTAACCAAAAACCTCAGTACGAGATGCTAAATGTTAAATACATTAAAAATGGTCACCAGCACACAGGTTCTCAGAAATGCATATTTTGCTCAAGTCCACAGTCATATTCAGTATGGAATAATATTTTGGGGTATGGCAACTGGCTGGGAAGAGGTATTTAAAATGCAGAAGCGAGCAATAAGAATAATGATGGGTAAGACCAACAGAACGTCATGTAGGGAGTTGTTTAAAACTTTAAAGATTATGCCTGTGACCTGTATATACATGCTAGAAGTAATATACTACATTCGAATCACATAAATATAAACTTTCCGAAAATTCACAGATACATGACTATTGTACACGGCAGAGCGATAATTTATACATTCAACACTGCAGGACTAACCTAGCCAAAAAAAAGTCACACCACATTGGAATAATTCTGTATAACAAACTGCCTAACTTCATTAAAAACTTAAAAGATCTAAATGTATTAAAAAAAAAAACTTAGGTCATTCCTATTAGTTCATTCATTTTATACAGTTAGAGTTCCTGGAAATGTGATTATCTAAAATATGATAGTTAATGTTAATACTCTCTAACCATGAAAATCATTTAATGTTGTATAGTTCTAGTTTTAGGAATAGGATTTTACTGTGTGTTCTTGTAAATTTTATTTGTTTTTTCATGACGAAGCCATAAAAATGTAATTTTTTTTAAGTGCTGAATAAATACTACTACTACTACATTGTGAAAGGAGTGAACTTACCTGTGAGCATCAAGAATGTGTAACTGGAGGCACCTTAACTCACGAAGACGCTGTACTTTAGGGGCTCTAGTTTGCTGTGTCACACACAGAGGTTTGAGAGCTGCTATCCAGTCTTGTGCTGAATCAGCGTTACTGGCACACAAGTAGGTGGTGGTTGCTAGGCAAGGCAATGCACGCTCCACTAATTGGAAGCAATGTGGCCTGTCAAACACGCTATCATGAACTTGATAAAGATAGGCACAGCTGAGATCTATCAGGCCTTTTGGTTTTGTGCGCTGTAACAATACACAAATTACTTATTTACCATTTGAGAAATTTGTAGAATTTAAAGTGCCATCTCAGACTTAACACTGTGCATAGTTAAGGTATCAAATCCAAAATAATACATAAAGAGTACACTACTATGTCATTTAGTAAAATATTTATAACTGAATCTTTAAAGTACACTTACCTTTGGATTGTCATAAAAATACAAATGAGTATCAGTGCCATCTACAAGTAGAACAAAATACATTGACTTCCATTTTTTATTCTTCTCACTCTTCTTGTTCAAATAACCCTGCATCTTGATCCCTATAACGTAAAATGATTACAGTGATTAATTTGAAGTGCTGCTTACAATTTCTTTCCTATTCTAAAATTCTATGACACAACCTTACTATATTTAAGTTTGAATTTATGAGTCACTATGTTTACACTCAGTCTTCACTTACTTGTTGTTGTATAATTGAAACGTTTTCAAGATCATTTGATCTCATCATCAGCTGTTTGGTGACTAGATGAACCTCTCTCTTCTTCCACTACTACGGAGCTCCGATCACTCTGCCATCTGGTGTTAGGGGCACTAAGTTTTAATACTTCATTTAATGCCGGGATTTCAAAATTTATAACTTTATCACGGTTTTTGTTTATGAATAAATCCCGGCATTAAATGAAGTATTAAAACTTAGTGCCCCTAACACCAGATGGCAGAGTGATCGGAGCTCCGTAGTAGTGGAAGAAGAGAGAGGTTCATCTAGTCACCAAACAGCTGATGATGAGATCGAATGATCTTGAAAACGTTTCAATTATACAACAACAAGTAAGTGAAGACTGAGTGTAAACATAGTGACTCATAAATTCAAACTTAAATATGAAGAATACTTCACTGTTAATAATGCTTCTGCTTTTAATATTTACAACCTTACTATGTCTCTGAAATTATATAAAACACTGAAAAATGATTGGTGCAGAGAAAAATATATTGACATCTGTGATAAAGTAGGAAGAGAAGGATTGACATGGTTTAGAACAGGAGTAATATACTTAAGGGGTATAAAGAATGGATATATTAAGGGAAGATGTCCATTGTGTGAAAAAGAAGATAGTACTTCGCATATTTTTGATTGTCAAAAAATAAAATATTGGAGAGACGAATTTCTTTTGCATAAGTGGGAAAACATACTAAATGAAATAAGAGGCAAAAGAATCTTGAATCTAAAATCAGAAGAAAACATAATAAAACTGGGAAAATTTATTTACAAGGTAAGACAAAAATGGCTTTGGAAAACAGAGAAGACTAATGAGAACAACTAGGAAAAGTAGTATAAGGTATAAAGGGATACAAAAATCTAGATCCCAAGTTTAAAATGCTCCATTATATACAAAACCTGGGTTAACTATAATGGGGCATGAGAAAATGCAACTCCAAAATGAGGAGTATGTAAGAATTTGTATTCACTGTATACTAATTATGTTATATATGTATGAAGTTGTATATGCCAGATATTGTAATAAGAAATAGGAAATTAACTACTATGAATACTAAGTTTCTTCCTTTCTCCATTCACCTTCATCTGTATCTAACTGCATTACAAAATAAGAGTAATGAATTGTTCAATGTCTTACAAAAATAACCACAAAAGCTACTACACTTGCCTTTTATTTTCTTAAGTCCTGATTGCTCCCTGCATTCTCGAAGGGTAGCATATATCTTCTCTGCATGCTGAACCTCTTTTGACTTCACAGTTCCATCTCCCTCTGTTATTGACTGGATAAGCATAAGTAAATAGCGAGTATTAAACACTAACATCATTCAATATTAATATTAACAATTTCTGTATAATAATTAAATCTGTCAATATTGTAACTTATTTGTTTCAACCAGAGAAGCAGTCTTGTGTAACCTTAAACCACTATGCAATAATTAACTTTATTTCTGAAATTAGGTTCATCAAGATTTTCTTCCACTTGCTTTATAATATCTATTAATTAAATCTGTCAATATTGTAACTTATTTGTTTCAACCAGAGAAGCAGTCTTGTGTAACCTTAAACCACTATGCAATACTTAACTTTATTTCTGAAATTAGGTTCATCAAGATTTTCTTCCACTTGCTTTATAATATCTATGAGATCAAGCTTATCCAACATACTGGCAAGCAAAATGGTATGGTAATTGAAAAAGATCCAATTTCAACCTCCAGTATGTTTATTAGCTGAATAAGAACCATTCTGAACTTTCTACAGGTCAAGAAAATTTTAGCTTTCATTGATAAAATAAAACAAAAGTAAATATCAATAGACATTTGGTTTACTTTGAGTCCATTTCCAAGTATTCCGAGAAAAGTACTAAGAAGACTTTTGGTTACACCTTATTCCAATTACTTTCAAAATAATTATAGAATTTCAGATTATACCCTGACATAGTATGGAATCAGAAACTAATCTTTTCTGCATAGCTGTAAAAATTATCTGAAATAAAAAAATAACCAGTATTTCTATCTACAAGGACAATTACATTAAACACAATAGTTACAATTCTAAATCACACAGGCATGCAGAACTCAAAGGTATTAGCTTCAGATGGTTATTACTAGGGCTCGGAAGTTGATGACCCAAAAATCAGAGAAAACTGACCAATAAAAAAACCCTTAAATTTTGGGGAAAATGACATGAAATTTTTAAAAAATGACTGTAAATTCTCTATGTAATTTTAACGTGTAACTGTTACAAAATTACAACATTTTCATGTTTTATGCTCTGTGGCCACAAGAGAAACGTGCTCCGATCAAATAGCTTGCATATATTGATGGTTAACCTTCTCAATTACTTCCATCATAAGAAGAAACTCTCTCAACATTGTTATTACACTTAAAGTGCTTTACGTTGTAGAAAACTTACTCGGCCTACAGCCTGCACCAGGGAGTGACCCTCCACAATCTGCTCTTTTCTGTACCGATTAATGACTGCATCCAGACACTCAAATGTACGTCCTCCCATAAGATAGCGTACACCTTTCTTTTCTATTCGAAACCTCTGGATCTGATTATTGATGTGGAAGAAAAGAGAATAATCACCAGGAGAATTATCACTTGGTCGCACCAGAAAACTGCCAGGTCCAGCTGTAAAGAAATTATAACATTTTTCAAAATTATATCTTACTTCCAACACAGCTTGAATATTTTCTAAATAAAATAAGTAGTGAACTGTGGAAAATGCAATGCTGTAGAATGTTCCAATTTACCACTTTTTTTTACTAATTCTCTATGATAATTCCCCTAACCCCAACAATACAACTTCAAATCATGAAATACTATCAACTATTGTTGTAATGCCATTAAAAAAAAAATCAAAGGCTTAAATGAATTATTGCAGAGTACTATCTTTCTTAACATAAGTTTCATAATAATTTTCCTGTCAATCCAATGTCTTATTTCATCAAAAAGCAGATAAAAGCACACGTATTATAAACTGAATTGCCATGCTGGAAATCCCATGGAACTTGGATAATTCTACACACTTTTAGAAAAATAGTTTATGATAAATGGCCTAGATTCCATGACGAGAATCATTCCAATTGCTCCCAAGATTCTGAGCTTTATAGCTTCCCAGTACTTATTCAATGCTTACTATATGAATATTAGAACCCAAAAGCTCTACAAGCACAATGTTATAAACCAGCTAATAATAAATCTTTCTTTAATGAAAAGTTCTAACAAAAAAAAAAAAAAAAAAACATAGGTTAAGGGAGCATATTTTGGCCTTCATATGGATAATATATTGATTCAGGTGTGTCACTGGAGTATCTGCTGACTGGTAAAAGTGCAGGAATTAGCAGATGATTGACATTCTTTAGAAACAAAAGCTTGGCACTATTCCTGTTCAGTTTTGACCAGTTATATTTGCATGCTTATATGAAATGTAGCATCATTTTCGGTGTGTTGTCGATTTATGATTTCTGTGTATGTGTATACTCAATTTTTCTGGGGGGGGGGGGGGGTGGGTCAATTTGCTTGACTTCTCCATCCATTCTTCTACAAACTATTTCTGCAAATTATGCGTGATTGGAAGAATTTGTATTGTATTGTATTTATTTGTACAGTTTCCATTACAATTTCAGTACAATAAATTTAACATTGAACATGCCGTATTATAGCTCCTGTACAAATACACGAAAATTGCTGACTCAAGATTGACTCGCAGACTCAGGTCTCCTGGCTATAAGCCTCTGGTTTTCCTGAGCAGCTTGGTTTCATTTCTTCTTGACCTTCACTTCTTTTATCCTAATCCACTTTTCTCTTAACCTATATAAGAAATCTCCTATACATCTATTTTTCTTTTCTCCCATCCCTGTTAGCATGCGTACCACCAATATCTCTTTACTTATACTGTCCCATTTCTTATCCCATATTTTTCTCCTGTAATTTGTTAACTCATTACATTCTTTCAGGTAATGAACAGTGCTCTCTTCGTCTCCACAAGATTCACATATCCCTGCTTCATTACTTCTCAACTCTTAAGTATGCTATTCCTACTCTCATCCATGCTATGCCTCCACTTCTGGTTTTTCCACATTGATTTATATATTCTTTTCTACCCCATTCTGTCTTTAATTGCTTATAAAATTTCTAAGATTTCTTTTCTTCTATACTTTTCCATATCTCATGCCTATCTATGTCTAGTTCCCACTTCCTTCCAAAAACTGCTGTAATTGATCTCCTCTGCTCTCCATAGATCTCCCATGCCTGTCTTCAATACCATTCTTTCCAATTCCGACCACCAATTATTTGTATTTTTAATGCTTTTATGTTGCTTCATGCACAGATTCAATAATTCCCCTTTCTGCCCTTTAATTGTAT
Organism: Mantis religiosa; assembly: GCA_030765055.1. Taxonomy (NCBI): domain Eukaryota; kingdom Metazoa; phylum Arthropoda; class Insecta; order Mantodea; family Mantidae; genus Mantis; species Mantis religiosa. The sequence goes on along the minus strand of CM060952.1, from coordinate 49,621,380 downwards.
TTTTAATGCTTTTCTGTTGCTTCATGCACAGATTCAATAATTCCCCTTTCTGCCCTTTAATACACTTATACCGGAATTTCAATATTCTCTTTATTATTATTCCTTTCCTTTTTGTATTACCTAGCTCTAATAATGCCACTTCTCTTTTTGGCAATTTTGGCAGCCCTAGTAGTTCTTTGCAAAACAATCCATACATCTGGTCTAATTGTGTTCCTATCTCTGATGTGCCCCATACCTCCACTGCAAACATTGTTCTGACTTCAACGACCGCTTCATACATTCTTTCTAACCATCTGACATCTCCAGTTTATATTTACATATTCTTACCCCTGACATTGCCGCCCTGCCATTAGCTATCACTTTTCTGGCTTGTGCAGCCCATCCTCCACAGCTACACATCCTTACACCTAAATAGTCATACTCGTTTACCACTTCTACCTTTTGATGGAAGAATTTAGTAACAGTGACGTCAAAACTAATTGAAAAACTATTTGTAGTCAGTTTTTTGAACTTTGTCACTTACATTTTTATATTATTGAGGGACTAGTTATGGATGCCGTCGCCTGCATCTTCAACCTCTTTCCAACTAACGTCTCTTCTCTCTCATAGTCCCACCACCAGAGAGAAGAGAGCAGACAACAGACGTTAGTTGGAAAGAGGTTGAAGATGGAGGCGAGAGCTTCCATAACTAGTCCCTCAATAATATAAAAATGTAAGTGATGAAGTATAAAAAAAAAAAAAAAAAAAAAAAAAAAAAACTGACTACAAATAGTTTTTTCAATTATTTCTGGAAAGTTTATTCTTTTGTAAATCAAGATAAACATATGCTGCAGAAAATCTTTTATTACCCATGTTATAAGTGTAAGTTAGTCTAAGTTTTAGAAAGCTGCTTGCAAAGGATTCTACTACTGAACTGTCACCTTTTGCATGACCATTAGACGGGGAAAAAAAAGCAAAAAAACTGTGATTTAGTCCTTGAAAAATATGAAGCATTTGAAAATTGAAGTTAATAGCAATGAATATCTGCAAAATGTTTAAATTCATAAAAAACTTAGATAAACTGTGGGTTTTAACAAACTCTACAATTTATGTGAAGTAAGCTTTCATAAATGGTTCCATTAAAAGCTATAATTGACATAAATTGTTATCTACAACAAAGTCTACATTATAGTAAAATAAGTTCTTGTGATCTTACTGTTTAGGAGTTACACAACATTCATTCAATTGAACACAACTGCACAGGTATAAAGAAAAAATTCAAGATATACTTTAAAGGAGTCTGCAAATATCTTTGAAAAATATGATACTTTACTAGACTGAAACCAAAAATAAATATTTTTTTGTTTGTTTAAAAGGTAGTTTGGTGAAGAGGGATCTTTATAATAGCACATATTGAAAGATGCTAAATTTAAGAACCAGTTTAGTGTTTAGGTATTCATCCATCATTTTGTTTTAAAGTTTCTCTCTCTATTAATCTGCTCACACAGTATTTGTTTACTATGAAATGTGTATGTGAATCACATAGCTGCCAGATATGATATTTATATGTAACTGCTGTGACATCTAGCAACACTGGTTATGGTGTATGATATTGGTAAGCATAAACATGGAGATAGTAGAAAATATTTAAATAATAAATAAATAATATTTTATTGTCATTAAGCTTATTACAGCAATAGACAAAGTCAAAAATAGAATACAAATTAATACAGTTATAATACAGTGAAGATAAAAAATCAATAAAACACTTACATTAGATATACAAATATAAAGACTTAAAATAAAATGAGGAAATAAGAATACTTCATGTCATAAGCCAAAGTTTAACTACACCTGTTAAAGTATTCCTGTATTGAATAATAAGGTTTGGAAACTAATTTAAATTGCACATTACTAGAATTAGCCTGCTCTGGCAGTGAGACAGTACATACATATGTGAACATGATTTTTAATGCTTTTGGAGCTAAGAATATTAAAAACCATGCATATCTACAGAAATCCAACATTAACTAACCACTAACAACTTTAATGGATGTTTAACAATACAAATTTCTTATTTTTCAATATTTGTTCAAATATTAATCATTATGCAAGGATTTCTAGAATTTAGACACATTTTAACAAGAGAAGTTAAAATTTTAATTTATTTGAAGTTACAAAAAAGCAACACTTGACATATACCTTACCTTTCACAAGCATATCCACAGCTTCACTCTTGGTTACATTAGGATGAAACCAACTGAAGACTGTATTTGGATCAATGTTTTCATCTAGATCATCCACTAGGTCCCGAAAAATCATCCCCTGTTCACCTGTGCGATGTGCTGTGACCCATAACCAGCCGTCTCCCATGTCATTGTGCACAAAAAATATATCACCTTTCTGAAAACTGAACAAGATTAGGTTACTCAATATATTCCACCATATGATTTTGATTTTTGTAACAAATACAGATTAATACGTAAAAAATGAAGCTAGTGACAGTGAAGCAAAAAATGCCACACAAATATAGTTATTTGTAATAAAAACTTCACTATCTTTAAAAAAAAAATTATGTAAATTTCTTATTGATTGAGATTGCGATATACAACTGAAGATGTAAATGAATGTTTAGAAAATCGCAATCTCAATAAGAAATTTACATCATTTTCTTTAAAGATAAGTGAAGTTTTTGTTACAAATAATTATATTTGTGTAGTAAATAAAGATAACCTGAAATTCATAATTATAATACAGAAAAAGATGACACTTGTATGTTAACTTTCATTGAAAGAAAGTTATATGAGCTCAGCTTCAAGTACTGTTATTCAAATGAACAGGGTGGCACACGAAATGTCATATATTGAAATTGTGCAATATTTTATTTGCAGGTTGGTAATGCTAGAATGTTGTAACAATTAGCTGTAGTTCATTCATGGTTCAACCTTGTTCACATTGGTACAAACTGGGCCCATAACACACTGTGTATAGGCTAACCACACAATTTGAAACTGACAGCAGTATTTCACAGCAAAAGCTCTAAATTATTGAGGTTGTGAGAGAGGCTTTGACATTAAGTACGAGGAAGTACACGAGACGAACTTCAGCAGGATATGAGCATCTCACGCTTTCTTAGACGAATACTTCATATTGATGTGAACCTATTCCCACACAAAATGACAGTGTTGCACAAACTGGCAGAGAAAACAAGGGAGGCGATTACAGTTTGGGACTTTGGCTCTTGCAAATGATGATGCTGTAATTCATAACACATGGTTTTCTGATGAGATCTACATTCAACTGAATGGTAGCGTCAATAGGCCAAGCATTAGATTCTGGGCACAAGAACCTTCTGGCATGAATGCACCTTTATTTCTATTTTACAAAATTTACAATATTTCTATTGCCTACCTTACAAATTGTAGTGTAACCGTTCATTATTCCCTTAGCCCCCTGGCCTTTGGCTCTCCTCGGAGTGCCCTCCCTCTGCTTCATTCTTACTCTCTCGCTTCCTTATCTATTCTATTCTAATCCTCTTTTTTTCTTCCTACTCCATTTCTCTTCCATCTTCTTTAAAAACACCCCATGCTTTTATTCTTTCCCCCCTTTCCTGTCAGCTTTCTCATGGCTCCTAATTTTTTGTCCATTTTATTCCATTTTTCCTCCTATATCTTTATTTCTTCAATTCACTATTTCCGTGCACTTTATCATAATGTTCCATGCTCTCCCCTCCCCCAACCCTTTTATCTGCCCCCTTAGCCCCTTCAGAAAGTGTTCCTGTCCTCATCCATGCCAGCCCTTCTCTTTCCTCTTCATTGCAATGATCCACATATTCCTCTCTTCCCCACTCCCTTTTTATTATTCTATAGAATCCTAATGATTTTAACTTTCTAAGCTACCCCATATCGCTTGTCTTCGTATGTCCTCTATATTATCTCTCACCATCTTCCAAAATTCTCCTCCATTTCTCCCTCCCTTCTCACAAATGTCTTCCATTACCTCCTGGTATTGTGCACAAGATTTAAAATGATGCACAAAAGGTTAGTATATGGGATGCCATTTTCAGCCATGAAATCATTGGGCCAATCTTTTTCAACGGCACAATTAACAGTGCATGCTACATGAACCTGTTGCAAAATAAATTTCTCCTGCAACTTTATGCAACATGGTTACCAATGGAGACACAATGGTTCATGTAAGATGGAGCTCATTCTCATACAATGTACGAGATTTCCTGTACCAACTTTTGGACTTTGGTGATGTCCCATCGATATCCAGAACGTTTTTAGAGTGGTTCAATATGGCCACCACACAACTGGATATTAATCCTCGTGATTATTTCTTACAGGGACATTTGAAGCAGACCGTTTACTACAACAAACCACGCAATCTAATGCAATTGCAAGCAGCTATCAACATCTTTCCAGGGAGGAAGAGAAAACCTGTCTCATATAGTGGTTTGGAAACATGACAGTTTTTCTGGAAGAGATGGTACATCAAGGTGGACATATTGAATATGTATTCACACTTGCTAAGCACACACATTCTGATGACTAATGTAAAAAGGAAAAACTGACATTTTATTTATTAAAAGTTATATAAACAAAATTCAATGTGACATTTTGTGCACCACTTATATTTAAAACTTATTATTCACCTTGTGTGTGTTATTACAATAATTGCAATAAGTTTGAACACCTGTTAAAACAGTTTTTGGTTACTAAATCTTTCTACAGTATTGATGAATATCTGTTTACTTTAAGTAAATGTAAATAATTAATTAGGTTTAAAACCTTAATTCCTTTAACTGGACTACTTAAATCTCGAGAAGCACAGAAAGAGTATTAGAACATTAATACCTTTGTACATCAACAGAAGAATGAATTATTTGAGTCTGTAAAGAGCAAGCTGGTGGCAGATTGCCACAAAATCACTCAAAAGACGCTGATTATATGAAGTTTACTGAATTACAAAATTATCATGCAATTACACACGTTTTAAACTGAAATACATCAACATTTAAAGTAACACATTCATAAATAAACCTATGTGTTTTACAGCATGTATTTTAATTTTTACAGAAAATGTTGGGAGATTTTAAATGTATATGTACATAGATTTTCAAAGCATATACCTAATTCTGAAATTTAAGTTATATGCACAGTAAATTAATAAAGCAGTTATCTATAGCCTAAGTAATAAGTCATTTACCTCAAGAATACTTACCTAAGTTCATCAGTATCCGGCATCTTTGTATAGGGTAATATTGCAACAATACGTTTTTTGTCATTTACAGGCTCTGGAGGTGCTACAGGGTGAATCAAACGCTCGCGTTTCAACAGATCTGAACAACTAGTATAGTAGCCAATCAAATCTGAGAGTGAATCAAACTGTCTACCTCCAATATAAAAATCACCACATACTGCAGTTATCCTGGAAAAAATAGAAATAATTTTTCTATAGGAATTATTCCACATCAAATAAACTAAACATCTCAACTTTAAGGATAAAGATTTGCTCAGGTTTTAGTATCCATGGAGAACATGGAAAATCCAGATTTTAAATTATAGCATTTTCCCAATACAATTTTGCAAATGTTTGAAAATTCTAAAACTCCCAATATTTTGATGTACAAAACCTATCAAATCAGCAAAGTTTCATCATAAAAAAGATGTTCTGTATTGATGCTAAAGATTCTCTAAAGATGACCTAAAGCTAACCAAATAAAACAAAATCTTGGTTATTCTACACAAATGGAATGGTGGGGGTGAAGAAAGAAAAAAATTATATACTTTCATATGAGTTTCTTCACCTAACAATTTACTTCTACAAATATTGTCAAAAAGAACATTTTTCATGATTAACAAAAACATTTTTAGAAATAGAAGTTAATTAATGGAAATTAATCATTTCTTCACACTACTACGGTTTTGGATAAATATACGGCTAGTGTGAAGAAATGATTAACTTCCATCAATTAACTTAAAAAATAAGAGTTAAATGATGAATCCTGGGACTCAAGTACTTACAATAATAAGTCGCCACAAACGGCATATCTCGAATATGAGAGCCCCTAGTGGTTTACTCGAAAAATATATATAAAAATATATATGAGTCAATTGGAAAATTTAATGTCAGGATGGCACTTTGGCCATGGTAGCTCAATGGGTAAGAGTGACTGGATGGAAACCAGGAGATCTGTGGTTCAAATCCCAGCATGGCATTGAATTTTTTAGTTTCACTCAATTTATTTTCAGAATTGTTTTCATTGTACAATTAGGTGTACACAAGGGCCACAGGGACTGAAGCAATAGTTCAATATTTAAGAAGATCATTAGAAAATTTCTATTTTTGTATGACCACCAGAAATGTATAAACTGCAAATTAGCATCTCAAAAACTGTAAAATATTTTGAAAATTCAATCTAGCAACTCTATCCCACCTCGGCAGCGTCGTGGTAGCATGTCTGCCTCACGTTCAAGAGGTCATGAGTTCGAATCTCGGTCAGGGTGGATTACCTGGATAAGGCTTTTTCTGGGGTTTTCCCTTATCCTGAAAGATGAATGTCGGGTAACTCTAAGCTCCAAGGACTCCGGGCTCATTTTAGCTACATTTCACTCATTCCATTCATCGTCCGATATGATTTAATGTTGGAGGACGTACATTACAAAAGAAAAAAAAAAAAACTCTTCAGAAATGGTTAATGCCAACAAAATGTTGACATTTAATATGCATTAAATTTAATTTGCATTTTAATGAGTTTCACATATTCCATGTAATAATTTTTGTTGTTTAACAATTACATAAGATACAAGATAACATTCAGAATTAATAGGGCTTTATAACAAACTTGCAGAAAATTCAACATATGCATTTTGTTATACAAAGTCTTAAAAATATGTTATTAATGTTATCAGCTATTAAGAAAATAATTAAATATTTTTCTTATAAATGTTAATTTGGGTAGGGAATATTTTGACATGTTCATGTCACATCCTTGATACCGAAATTAAGAATTGCAATGAGTAAAGAATCGTAATAGATTTCAAAGGAGTATTGTATTTGTTACGACACGAACAGGTGCAGTTGGTTCAGTTGTGTAATAAAAGACACGGGAGAAACAGAATTCTAAGGGATAGCACTTGACTCTGTTTGAAAAGGTATTCTTCGGACCCTTAATAATGGCATGGCTGAGTCTAATAATCACAATGGACAAAATAGTTACAAAGGGAATCTTTGTGTGAAAAGAAGGCTTCATAAGTGAAAATTACACACTCTGCACAGCTGTGGATAACGTGAGGACACTCAGTCAGCAGCTTGGGGCCGATTACGGCAGTCCTCTTCTTGTCTCTTGGTCGAAGGTAGACCAGAAGTGATGAGAAAATATTTGTCGGTTCATATGTACATGAAGAATGAATTAAGTTTTATCGAGTAATAAGCATTTCACATGCAGTAACTCTAAACAGTGATATTGGTAACCCTTGGTTGGCAACTTTGAGTTTGATGTAATGATAGAAAGAACCAGTCGTTAAATCAGTTTGTAACGGGCATTCCAGTGTCATTAAAACCATTCTTCTCATACATACTCAACACTTACTTTTAAATTTTTCCGGAACATGTTTCAGAGACTTTGCCTCTATCCTCAGCCGGCCATCGACTGGTTCTCATTGGTGTAGTTGACAATATGTTGTCACCGGTCTCCTCTGGTGGCGGTTCAAGGAACTTGCTGAGCAAATCTTTCTGGGGGATGTCGAAATTGAATAGTTTGTTCCTATTTTTTGAAATGAAGATTTGTTCCCATGTGGATAGCTCTTGTTGTCCTGATGTATGTTTTAGTAGTTTTGGTTCTGGATTTATGTTGTGGTTTTTTTTTCCAAAAATGTGTGGCAACTGCTGATTTTTCTAATTGTTTATATTTTATGTTTCTAAAGTGTTCCTTTGCTCATGTTTCTAAATTTTTTTTGTTTTCCAATATAAATTTGACTAGTCACTACAGTCACTACAGTGTGCAGTTGCCAGATATTTTTGGAAAAAAAAACAACATAAATCCAGAACCAAAACTACTAAAACATACATCAGGAAAACAAGAACTATCCACATGAGAACAAACCTTCATTTCAAAAAATAGGAACAAAGTATTCAATTTCGACATCCCCCAGAAAGATTTGTTCAGCAAGTTCCTTGGACCGCCACCAGAGGAGACCGGTGACAACATACTGTCAACTACACCAATGAGAACCAGTCGATGGCCGGCTGAGAATAGAGGCAAAGTATCTGAAATATGTTCCAGAAAAATTTAAAGGTAAGTGTTGTTTAGTGTCATTAATCGACTCCCTTTAAATTTAATTTATCATAACAACACTGTTTTCAACACTTCCAAGAAAGGAATTGTCCTGAATGTTTAATTTGAATGCTATATTTTCTCACATCTGAAATCATATCATATACTTTTGATAGAGGTGAAAAACTAGTTGTTTCTCAGTAAAAGTTCCAAAAATGTAGGTCTTAAGTAGCCACTTCAAATTAATAGACAAGTACATACATAACCGTAACTGCAAGACCCTTCAGTTCATTGCTATTAATTTGTCTTAGGTTTCTTCACATGTCCAATTCTTTACAAAGAATCAGAAGACATGTTCCCCTTCCATCATGTGCAAGTGAGTTTTTAATGCACCTGCTTGCTCAACTTACTACAGAAATGTACATCTATTATCATTGTGGTAACTGTACGTATCAATAATCATGACACCAAGCAACATTACTTCAGCACTACTGCGGATGACAATAATATTAGAATAACACATTACACAGCTTGCATCCATCAATATTCAAAACCAAAATATTATTTGAAAAATTTGCCTCTAACAATCCTTCAGTGAATATAAGGAAAACTAAAATAATAAATTAAGATCTGTTGACAGTAAAATTGCAACTTTCCTCTATGATCAATAATGAACACTCTTTTCTTGGTGTTTAAATGTTTAAAATGATAGCAGACTTTGCTGAGGCAGACTGCAATGAAATATACACAATTTCATACATATTCAGAATTATCAGGACCAATGTCAACAACCAAACTATGGAAGTAATGTATTATGGATTGATATCCCTATACCTAACCTATGGCATCAGAGTTTGGGACTTATAAATTACCCCAAGCAATTAAAATAACTGCAGACAAGTTCCTCGAAAAGATTTTTCTATAATTAAGTTAAGGAATTTCTAATTTATATGCATCTGTACTTGTTAAGAAATATAAGGAATAATTTTAACATGTGTACACATTTTTTTTTTTACTAATACTGTATATAACACAAATTTAATAAAACTGACAAACTGTAGAATTATAACTTATAATTTTGTAATTAATAACCGTATTATGACTGTAATCATATCAGAGAGCTGTAATAGCTCCTTGACAATAATAGTTGAAATTTCAAAATGGCATCTTCAATAACTGCCTTTTGTATGTGTATTGAAAGTACTGCACAGCATAAATAAATCTAATTGGCGAATTTTCAGGGTGGACTGTCCACTAATTTGAAAACAAGCAGAGTTCCAAAGCCTCACTTCATAACTGCTTTTAACTCATACTATAGTGTAATCTTTTTTTTTTTTTTTTTTTTTAACAATAAAGCACTACTTTTGCTCTGATGATAACGTTAATACAAAGTTGGATGATCGTTATTCTAGAACTGTATAACTGGACCAGGAGCTATGGATTTTTTTGGGGGGAAGGGGAGTAGTCCTATCCTCAGAAATGTTCCAAAAGAATGATTTCTTTCTTTTTTCTACCTCTACTGTTGATTACCTGCTAAGCATGCCCACATAGAAGTTAGAAGAATATCTAAACAATGATAAGCAGTGTGTAGAAATCACATGTACAACATGCGGAGGGCAGTTTTAAAAATAATACTAAGGGTTTTTGGAATTATATTAATAATAAAGGTAAACATCAGAACAAATCACAATGCAATAAATTAACTAATGAAAAAGATTGTGCAAATAGTTTTGCCAACTATTTCAAATCGGTTTATGAAGACAAGACGATAAACCATAATATTTCAGAATAACACCTCTTTCTTGCATTCCTTGTTAATATCAGAAATAACTATAAAAGAAGTTAATGACGCAATCAAAAAGCGTAAGCCTAAAAGTAGTCGTGAACCTGATCATTTACATGCATCAAAAGGTTGTTGTGAAATTTTATCAAAACAGCTGTTTATTATTCAACACCATAAGTCTGAGACATTTCCAAACATCTGGAAAATAACCAAACTGTCTCCTATACATAAATTCAGAGACTCGTCCAAAATAGAAAACTACAAACCAACTGCAATATTATCAGCACCTGCTATAATTTCCAAACAAATATTACATAAATGCATATATTTTTCATGTTAGAGCTTACATTTCTGAGCATCAACATGGTTTCTACTCAAAAGGTCTACTTCATCTAATCTTACTACCTTTATACAATATGTTACAAATGCAATTGATAATCTAGGGGTTGGTACCATATACACTGACTTTTCAAAAGCTTTTGATAAAATTAACCATAAACGGTTGGTCTTAAAACTTTCCAATTTTGATATCTCTAAGCAGTTACTGCAATTCATTTCATCATAATTATCAGATAGATAATTTATGTACAAGAATCATATGTCATACTTAAGTTGTAAATTCAGGTGTGCCTCAAGGATCTAAGTTAGGGCCCCTATTCTTTTATTTATTAATGATTTATCAAATGTAATAATTTTTTCTGAATGCCTTCTTTATGCAGATGGCCTTAAATTATATAAAGTAATAAGAAACGAGAGTAATTCTAGAATGTTACAAGATACAGAGTGTTGTATGTTGGGGTATACATAACCATCTGTTATTTAACATAAAAAATGTTTCATAGTTAAATATAATGCAAAAATGCTATTGAGTATATGATGAACAATGAAATGCTGAATCTCCAAAAATCCATTCAAGATCTAGGTCCTAATTTTACTTGACAGTTTTCCTTTAGGATGCATTTTGACACAATAGTGAATCAAAAAATTTAAAATATAGGTTTCATAATTAGAAATAGCACACTTTCCAAAACATAGACTCTCTTCTATGCCTTTTCAGTAGTTTTATAAGATCCAAATTTGAATATTGTAATCTAACCTAACTCTCATAGCAGGAATTGAGAAAGTACAGAATAAATTCTTAAGATTACTATATTATAAACAGTTTAAGATCTATCCTAATTATATGAAGTATAGTGATCTGCTAAAAATATTTAATGTTATGCCACTTGAAAATCACAGAAAAATACAGTAACAGTTATTCCTTCATAAATTAATTTATGGTAATAGATAATAGTAGACTTCAAGAAATTAAGAAGAGCCGAAGATGCAAACGATGGTTTGCGAAACATGTCCTCAAAATAGGTATGTAAGTGAAGCCGATTTCAATTTTCAATTTCAATTTATTCATCCCCTATATTTCATACAGAGGATACGTCATTTTACATTGTGTAATAAATACCACTCATCTAGAAATTAATAATTATTTCGCTTCACTGCGGTGTTCCAATACAGTTAAATCACTATATCAAATGTTTATCATTTGGTACATCAATTTAATTTGACAACTTTTCATAACAGTCTTGGCAATTTGTGGCTTGCATTACTTTCAGAGGTTATTGTTATAAATATTTTTATTTACTTCACTATTAACATATACCACTACAGTGTTGTGATTAATATGAATATGTACACCTATTATTTTGTGGTTATATATTATCAGGCATTTTGATTTTATATTCATAACTATATTTGTTTGTATCTTACTGTAATTTTTCCTTTTTTTGTTGTTTAATGTAAACAATTATTGTATATTTTAGTTAATTGATGAAAATTAATAATTTCTTCACACTAGCCGTATATAGGTTAAGGTTTTTGATGGACAGAGCCAACATGAAAAATTCAATGCCATGGCCAGGATTTGAACCACAGATCTCCTGGTTTCCGTCCAGTTGCTCTAACCCATTGAGCTACCATGGTCAATGTGCCGTCCTGACATTAAATTCTCCATTTGATTCGTATATTTCCCCGGTAGACCAATAGGGGCTCTTGCATCCGAGATACACCATTTGTGGTGACTTACTATCGTAAGTACTTGAGTCCCAGGCTTCATCATTTAACTCTTATTATTTTAGTTAATTGATGGAAATTAATAAATTAATTAATCCATCAATTAACTAAAATAATAAGAGTTAAATGATGAAGCCTGGGACTCTGGTACTTACGATAGTAAGTCGCCACAAATGGTGTATCTCGGATGCAAGAGCCCCTATTGTACTACCGGGAAAATATACGAGTCAAATGGAGAACTTAATGTCAGGGCGGCACATTGACCATGGTAGCTCAATGGGTTAGTGACTGGACGGAAACCAGGAGATCCGTAGTTCAAATCCCGGCCATGGCATTGAATTTTTCATGTTGGCTCTATCCATCAATTACTGTGTAATTTGCATATGCTGTTAAAAATAGGGCTTTGCCCTCTGACAGTAAATAAATATTTTGCATTACTGACCCCTAAAGAGTTTGATATATCATTCCTGAAGGATACAGAAAATAGACTTCCCAAGCAGTAACAAATAACCTCAGTGTGGTTTGTTATGACAGGGAACATAATGTGCCTTACCATCACTGACTTGTAACAATCAATTAATCCTAACATTTATTGGTGAATAATTGGTGAAGAGAAAACAATAGCACTCCACTTCCGGCACAAGGCTTGTAGAAAAGTGGGAAATCCTTGTACTTCATTTGGTTCCAAATCAGTAAATTTTGAACATGAAACTAAATTCCTAGATTTATAGGTAGACAAAAATTTAAGCTAGGACAAACATATTGAACAGTTAGCAGCAAGGCTGAGCCAAGCTTACTTTGTTCTATATTAGCTGAGAACTCTAGCAACATTTAAGGTGCTTAGAACATATTACTTTGCTTATTTTCATTCTCTATCATACGGTCTACAATTATTAATTTATACGAAGGCTGATAATACAAATTATGTTACAAATGGTGAAAAACACTTTCATTACACAGCAATAGACATAAATTACACACCTATATTGATAAAACTAAGCTGTTTGATACCTGTGTCAAAAATATGGGTTTAAATTATATAACAACTTGCCAAGTCAATTAAAAGGCATACCCTCTATTAATAGGTTTAAGGCAGAACTTCACAAATTCTTTATGAAAAAAGCAGTTTTACTCAGTTACTGAATATAACTAAGGTAAGTGTTAATCTATCAGTTAGATGCAGTTCACTAAATTGATATATTTTATTCTTGTTTCATGTGATCAAGAATTCAAGTTTCACCAATGAAGAAGGATCTCAAAAATTCCTGAAGTGCAATACTAGCGTCAGTGTCTGTATAAATAAGTTGTAATATATGATTGTACACTGTATTAACGCTTCCAAGCATAAACAGTATTTGTGTAATTTAGTGGTTATCTTGATATAGTAAATAAGTTATAGAAATAGACTGTAAATATTGTGAAATACTTTTCTATTATGACAATGTCTATAATTTTGTACAAATTCCTTTGCCAATAAACTCAGTTGAATTTAGCTTTGCAAATGTCTCATTTATAAGTACAATAGTAGGTTGAGTTTCATCCAGGAAACAAACCCTTAATCAATTCTTTGGCCTCTATATCTATTTTACATAATTTTACTGACATTCTTTCCTTCTTTATGTGTTTAGACCATCTGACTTTGTGCTTGTTATCTCCATTCTTTTACTACAGAGTTAACAGATTTTGTGCAATGCCTAATGTTTTACATCAAGCAGGTAATGATAGTTAATTGGAGGAGACTGAACTGCTAGTGGACATCTTAACTTGTTTGTAATGAATGTTAGCAAATACCTTAAAGGTGCAATTCCCAAAAGGTTTCTTAAAGTTGCTTAGTATATATGAAAGATTTTTAAGAACTGTGGTTCAAATAGGTTCTACAAGTAACACTCAACATAAGTCTTATATAGTTCATATAAGATAGTTTGAAGAAACTTAAATAAAAGACGTAATTTAATAGAAAGTCATACATAGCTTCAATTTTTGTAAAATACCCTACATGAAAAGCTGAGAGAACTTCATAAAGACAAAGGGAAGTAGGCTTCCTGTTCTGCAAATAAATGCAGGATGTTGTCTGATGGATGCTACACCAGGAAGTAGGAAAATATTATAACAAAATTGCACTGTTTAGTTACTTTTATCAGCTGTACTGTCCCAGATCAATATAAATATTCCTCTTCCATATGGGCTTTCAGAAGTGTGTTAACTTTTTATACATTTACTAGCAGAAATACCCAGTATTATGGCTGGAGTGACAGTTTATCCCAACAACTTTTTAGACTATTTTTGCAGTTACCCAACAGCTTTGCATTTGAGACATTTTAAAATTATGACTTATGCAAAGAGTTGATTAACTCTCAGATAGACTATAGAAAACAAAATATAAACAAAATAAATAATAGACCTTTATATCAATCAATTAGAATCAATTGACTTCACACAGATATTAGGTTTGCTTAATAGTTTGAGAAAGCATAGAAGTTTATTATAGATTTTTATTGCAGAATAATATCTTAAGAAAGGTTTGAAGTCACTCATACTCATTCCCTGTATAATATGGAGAAATTCTTTAATATATGGTTTAACAGGTGCTTTTGAATACATAAGGCAATCTATCGAGATTTAACTGTATTGGAACACCACAGTGAAGTGAAAAATTATTAAATTATAGATGAGTCATATTTTTTACACATCTGCTTCACTTTCGTACCTATTTTGAGGACATGTTTCGCAAATCATCGCTTGCATCTACGGCTCTTGTGCGACTGAAGTTAGACCCAGCGGTGTGGGTAATTCTGGGGTTGTTGCTGCCATCTGTGGATTTAGTGATGAACTTGAATGTGGGATTCTCTTCTAGTGGGATTTCAAAGTTCATTAGTTGGTTTTTATGTTTTTCTATGTATATCCTCTCCCATATGACGAGTTCACTATGTTTTTGTACGTATTTTAGTAATTCTGTGTTATCTTCAATTTCATGATTTTCAGACCAGAAATGAGCTGCTATTGCGGACTTATCAATATTTTTGTATCTTAAGTGCCTGAAGTGTTCTTTCTTTCTAGTGCCTATGTGTCTTTTTGTCCTCCCTATGTAAATTTTTTCACAGTCTTTACACTTAATCTTGTAAATGCCTGACTTTTCCTCTGGTTTTATCTTACCAGTATTATTACTGTGAAGTAGGTTTTTAATGTTGTAATTGTTTTTTGGTGCCCGCTATCACCATTTTTGGCCAATCTATACATGAGCTTTTTCGAAACACATAGTACTAAAGCCTTCCCTCATATGTTTAAAACATGGTACAGATACGTAGACGACATCTTTGCAATAGTGCCCTACAAACTAATAGATGATGCTTTGAAACTACTCAACCTGCAAGAACCCAGCATACAATACACAGTGGAAACTGAAGAGGACTGTACTCTACCTTTTTTAGATCTTAAAATCAAAAAAAGCAATGAAAAACTAGAATTTGGCATTCATAGAAAAGCAACACACACAGATAATTACATCAAAGCAAATAGTTTCAACCCAATTCCACACAAACATGCAACCATCAACAGTCTGACACACAGATTAGTAAATCTACCTCTCAGCCAGCAAGAATATCAAAACGAATACCATCAAATCTTAAAAACTGCAATTAAAAATGGATATGGAAAAAACCTTGTAGATAAAAAACTAAAATCATTCAAACTTCAAAAGAGATTAAAACAGATCACAGCTCTCACACCAATAAAACAAGAAATTAGATTTGCTAAATTTACTTACCACCCCTGGGCCACAAAAAAGTTCCAAAAAATATTCAAGAAATACAATATAACATTGGCACCAAAAAACAATTACAACATTAAAAACCTACTTCACAGTAATAATACTGATAAGATAAAACCAGAGGAAAAGTCAGGCATTTACAAGATTAAGTGTAAAGACTGTGAAAAAATTTACATAGGGAGGACAAAAAGAAACATAGGCACTAGAAAGAAAGAACACTTCAGGCACTTAAGATACAAAAATATTGATAAGTCCGCAATAGCAGCTCATTTCTGGTCTGAAAATCATGAAATTGAAGATAACACAGAATTACTAAAATACGTACAAAAACATAGTGAACTCGTCATATGGGAGAGGATATACATAGAAAAACATAAAAACCAACTAATGAACTTTGAAATCCCGCTAGAAGAGAATCCCACATTCAAGTTCATCACTAAATCCACAGATGGCAGCAACAACCCCAGAATTACCCACACCGCTGGATCTAACTTCAGTCGCACAAGATCCGTAGATGCAAGCGATGATTTGCGAAACATGCCCTCAAAATAGGTACGAAAGTGAAGCAGATGTGTAAAAAATACGACTCATCTATAATTTAATACATAAGGCAATGTTATGGTAATTTATATTACTGACCTACTGTAGTGCTTGTTCTAAGATTTGTTTCAAATAGTGGTGCTTCACAAATTTTCATTTGTTATTAACTTATTACTAATGTAAATTATAAAAAATTAATTGAAAAAATGGTACCAGTGTAGTGACAAGCAGCTAAGTTGGCAGGTGAGGCTTTTACTGATGACATCAATCATGTCCACCAATGACATTTAGTGAGCTGTTAGGACTCATTCAAGCTGCGATCACTAATTAGATGTCAAAGTGCTTTTTTAAGGTAGTAATGGTACATGTGTTAAAATTAGCAATACACACGGTACTTAGTACCTATAAGTAATAGAAAAAATTAACAAAAAGCTATCAATTTTACACAACCAAGTACGGGATATAACAAATTCAAAAGTCATGGGAGAGAATATACATAGAAAAACATAAAAACCATCTAATGAACTTTGAAATCCCACCAGAAGACAACCCCACATTTAAATTCATCACAAAATCAACAGATGGGAGCAGCAACTTCACAACTACGCACACCACTAGATCAAGCTTTACTCGCATAAGAGCCGAAGATGCGAACGATGGTTTGCGAAACATGTCCTCTATATAGGTACATAAGTAAAGCAATGTGTAATAAATACAACTCCTCTATAACTTAATAAATTCAAAATTGTTAAAAGGGGTGATAAAAAGAGAATGTGGGAGAACATTCTTTATATGGAAAAATAAGGACTGAGTAATGATCTTTGAAATACAACATATCGATAATTTTATAAAGAAATTCATAGTTCCAACACTAGAGAGAAGACAGCAGGCAACAAAAGATGATGGTTGGATCTTTGAGGTTCAAAATAGAAGCAACAGCTTCTGAAACTAGTCCCTCATAAGTTCAAAATGAAGTGATGGGACTACAAATAGTATTTTCAATATAAGGTGCATTTCTTCTTTAAGAAAGAGACATCCAGCAGGCCATGATGCTGCACTGTCACATATGGTGAATGCACAGCATTATACTGCATGTGGCGAATACAGCAATAGCTTTTAAAACTGTGAAACAAATTGTTCGAGAGGACACATTATCCAGAATAATCTTTTGGTAATCCTGTGCTTCATTCTCCTAGCAAAAATAGGCAAAGCCAGAAACCTACAACTGGAATGGATGAATTTGACTTAAGCATGCTCCGTTAAATAAGTTTTAGACTTAAGCATGCTCCGTTAAATAAGTTTTAAACTTGTACATAATTTGTCATTTCTTGTATTGTACCTCCAGAATTCCAGTTTTGAAAACTTAAAAGCATTACTACAGTTTTGCAAATTGCTAGTGATATTGCCCACTATATCATAAAGACTTTCATTATTGAATATAAAATTAAAGTATATAAAATGAGCAAATTACTGTGCTGTGTTGCAATTTTTAAATACTATAAGCTAAACCAACTTGTATAACTCTTAATGCTATTTTTAAGATGAATGAAATTATTGCTATTTTATAGGAATGAAACTTAAACATTGTCTTGATATTATTTTGAGTAGAACTAGTACTCCATGCTGCATGTGCTTCATTGTATCACAGTCCATACCCATTAAGATTATCTTCCTAATTCTTTGTCTCTTAACCGCATTTTGCTATATGATTTTTACACTTCTATGTATCCGAAAGAAACGTTTAAGAAATTAATACAAATAAGATTTAAAATATGAGGAACATTATGAACGTGCTTTATATGCATATGCATTACAATACTTTGTGTTAGGGTACACTCAATTACAGGTACAATAGTCTGCTTTGTCCATTTCCTTTTAACTGTTGAAGGGAAGTATGCTGTAGTGAGAGAAACTTGCAACAGTATGACAACACAGCAATACTAGCTCCATCTCTGTCCGGTATATGCAACCGCTAAGTTAGCTGCCGCTTCTATGGTGGTGGTGGTGGGTATGTTACTAGCCATGATGCATGTACCATATATGCATAACATGTTCAATGTCCTAAAGCTTTACTCAAAGTGGGACCTAACAAACAAACTTTTAAGATAGAGTCGACATGAAACATTCAATGCCATGGTGAGAATTTGAATGGATCTCCTGGTTTCCGTCCAGTCACTCTTATCCATTGAGTTACCATGGCCAACGTGCTGTCCTGACACTAAATTCTCCAGCTGACCTTAGCCTATATATGGCTAGTGTAAAGAAATGATTAATTTGCATCAATTAGCTTAAACTTTTAAGTTATTTGCTAGCTTATGAAGATGCCTGCATTCCTCATGCTATGGTCATGCACAGCAATGGACTTTCATTTGTTTCTTCCAGTTGAAATCTTTATACATCTGAAGCTCAAGAAATGTATCGATACTTTACTTGCAGTGTACACTACTTACAGTGTAATGATTGCATCCAATTATAATTTCATCACCCACTTATGCTTTGTTTTGAATTGAAAAAAGTGTTCCATGAAGGTTTAATGATAGATTATTTCCTTCAAAACAAATGTTGAATTGCTCAAATGCTTATTGTTAGAATCTCTTAATTGCTAATGTGACTTCTCAGATAACTACACTAGTGTCATCTGCAAAGAGCACAGCTATTGACTCTTTCCTAAGATTTCATGGCAAGTCATTTACAAATATTGATGATAAAAATGACATGAGTATAAATCCTTGTGGAACACTTTTAGTAATAACTCCTGGTTGCAAATCATAACTACAAAATTATGATTTTTATAAAATAACATCTGCAATATGAGAAATGTTGCAAATTACTAAAGAAGTTCAACAAACATTCCTTTACAGGAAAGTCCTGCATAACTTCAAATAATCCTTTAACAGGTGAAAGAGAATATATAGCAAGTCAAGTAGTTGGAGGTCTTTGACCATTAACTTACTGCAGACCTTAGCAATTAAACGTTGGTGAACAGAAATCAAAATAAACAGTGAAGGGTTGAAGTCACCTCAATTATGACTTAAACTTTAGTATATAACACTGCCATTCAATTATTTATGATAATTCACTCAGCATTTAGAAATTTCTGAACGTTTTATTCAACATAAATGTGAAAATTGTAGAGAAGTAGAGTGAAGTCTGGCAATTATGTGGTATAATCTATTTGCTGTTAGAATAAAGTATTCCTCTGCATTGTAGACTGAGCTCCGCCTCTAGTACACCACTGGCTAACATAACATCTTCATGTGTGCACATAAACAGCAATGCTGTAACCTGAGTTTAACCTGCTATCTTTGTCATTATATTAACTAGTGCTTTGTTGGACATTTGAGAACCATTGTTTTGCAGTAATAACATTGTAATGGTAATTCTATATTATATCAACTTCAATAGTTTACTGAAAGCAGGTAAAGCAAGAAGCTAAAAAACAATGGAACTATACTGTGAAAGAATAAAGCACTAAAACCCACTAGTCAATGCGGTTAATTTCTGCCAAGTGCTTCTTTGACTTTTACTTAATTCATTCAGTGGATGGATTATTGCTAAGTATTTTACCACAAAATTGGGATGTTTAGACCTCACAATGGCAACTGTAACTATGCTCAATATCTCTACGCCAACAATAATTGGTTATAATAATATATCAATTGACTGGGTACTGTATCCATTCACTATAATGTGCATATATTAGAAACCTAATTTTCTGTTTAAATTGATATTCTCCAGTGGCAATCTTAAAGATTCTAACAATTCTGTGTCCCTGAGAATTACTCTTTATGAGATCAAAACAAAGAGTCTTTACAATCTGGCTTTTAGGCAAATATATCATTTTCATCAATGTATATAGAATCTATATGGTATACAATTCAGATACTTTATACAGCATATGAAAACAAAAAGTAAAAAGTAAGGTTATAAACTCCTATGGATTAACTACTATTAATATAAGTACGTTTTCCTGATTTGGTTTCTGACACTGCAGTTACCTGAAATGATTAATTCCAGTCCTCCCTAAGTATGACAGAACATATGACCCTGGTTTCCTATCACTCTCTCGTACCAAGTAGCTTCCCATTTTTGCTGCTTGCCACAAACGTTCCTCGGCAGTATAGCGATCTAGTCGTCCATGGTACCACCTGAAACAAAAATAAATATTAAATATTAGCCAGAACCAAACTATGTCCTTTTGAGTTTTCATTAATGCTGATCATTTCATTTTAAAGTAATAGAAATTCCCAAAATTACGATGAATCACTCACTGATTTTCCGGAGGCGCGACAATTGTCGAAACATTCGCCGTTTCTGTTTCTTCAGCATCAGCAAGAAATGGATCAAATTCTTCTCCTATTGCACCATCATGTCCTTCATCACTACCAGTGCTTGGTGATCCCTGAAGCTTTTCCTTCGGCATTATTATTCCGGTTGCAGGACCACCCCTCACAAACTCAGCCATCTTGGCTTCAACCCAACCTCCCCCTTTTAAGTAACCGCTTACATCCCGTGATTATAGTCTCATCGTTCTTTCACGTGATACACGCATTGCACACTAATAAATTATGCACAACATAAGGTTTATCCAGTACAAATTAATCTATAAACTACTGAACCCACTAAATGACCAACACAACTCTCCACACTCCAATTACAATAACAACCGAAACTCCGAAGTGTCATGTATACATATACCGACGTGAATCGCGAGGTGTGAAAAACAGGATTGCCAGCATGCGAATAATAAAATATACTATATTTACCCGTGTAGTAGGTCATGTACGTCAGTTTATCGAAAAAAAAAAGAATAAATAAGAGGAAAGCTTCTCGAGCATATTTTCTTTAAAATTAAACTAAGCCTTCGTGCATAATTTAGTGGCAGTATATATTTAAATATTTATAGTTCCTCTAATCACAGAATAAATGAGGTGTTACTGAATATATAAGTGCCAAAGAAAAAATAATCACTAAATTCAGGACCATACAATTAATATTATACATATATGTGTAAAACTTTATTAGTGATCGAGTATTATCATATATATAGTGAATATTAAATTAATATGTGCTATATTCAAGAATGTCATTAAAAATTAGAAGAAGAAAAAGAAGCAGAAAACTTAAAATTGTAATATAATCATAATAATTAATCATGCTTTTCTTGCACACATTAATGATATAAATTTCCCTGGACATTTTATTTGAAGAACGTTTCATTTACAGTATAGTTTCATATAACTATTAGGCTTTTCAAATTATCACAGCCATTTAGTACCAGAAAAAAAAAATACTAAATGCGATCATTGAATTAATCATTTTCAAAAGTTCCACTCACTATTCCACAAACTGGAAAAGCTTCTGCTAGAATCGATCTGCGCAGCAACATCCTAAATCGATACTCGGAGAAGGCGAGAAGGACTGAAAATCGATGAATCATATATCGCGATAAAATGTAAATGTCTGACATATTCAAAACGTAAATACAATAATACAATGCTTGTTTACAACGGTAAAGTTAGTTTGTGCTGTTTTGTAACGTCATTAGCGATATCATCAATAATTGTTTTAGCTTACATATACCCCTCAGCAACTTGCTTGTTAGAAAACATTTATTTGGTGGTATTAGCGTATTATACCATAATAAATGTGTTTCTTCTTTTTTGTTTCCGGGGTTTTACTTATCAGGTATGTTAGTTCTTTACTTGAATTCACATTGGCTGCTTTTAGAATTGCCTGCATACTTGAAGTGTACGGAACAGAAAACTAAATATATGACATAACTAGGTTATAACCCGGAATGGAGCAGTAGGTGTAATTGCTCTTAGTGAGCGGTAGAAATAATGCATAGTTAATATAAATTAACATATTAACAATTCTTACTGCTGTAAGAATGTGGAGAAATGCATTTTCTGTAAGTATTTTTTGAAGATATTTCTATGTATGGCTTGATCTGCATTTCTTTTTCTTGCAGGTAGCACTGCGTGCAGCATTCCTTGGATTCGTGTTTGCAACAGGATTGTTTGTATCGTCTTTAGGTCCCCAATCATGGCAAGTTTTTGGATGGTACATGTGTATCATGGCATTCTTCCATTTCTCTGAGTTCTTTATGATAGCTTTGACTAACCCAAGAACCCTTTCGGTGGACTCCTTTATTTTAAATCATAGCAGGGAATATGGTATTGCAGCTGCAGCAAGTTGGATGGAATTTTTCGTAGAACGTTGGTTCTTTCCAGGTTAGTTGATCAAATACTTGGATATGTAAAACTGTAGTTGGGTGGCTGTTGTCTGCTAGAAGAATGATGGGCGTGGCCTTGGGTGGAGCGTTGCTAACTGAAAATATGCATTCACTGAAACTACTGGCACTGTGTAACCGAACTAGTAATATTGTAATGCATAAGGAAACTGGCCAGACTAGAGTGGGTAAATAATGATACACTAAGTAACAAAGCTTCAATAATAATAATAATAATAATAATAATAAACTGACTACGTTTATTCTCATGAGGTAGTGGCCCTCAAGATAGAATATGGAACAGCAACCCTGTAGGCTGCAAGGGAGGTGAAGGAAGAAAACTTCAAAATTTGAAATTGTACATTGTATAAATTTGAGATAATCTGATAGTTTTTAGTACATTAAGTGTTGTAAAAACAATGTTTCCTAAAATGTAAACTTCAGAATTTATAGCCAAATGCAATTTCTTCAGCATATCGATTAAAAAAAAGTTTGCACTTAAATTTTTTGATCCATTTAAAAGTTGAGCTTGCTTACTGTAGTAGACAACAGCCACTGAACTGCAGTTTTAACCTGGGTTATTCTGTAGAATAGCAACCAAAGCCCAACTTAGGTAGCTGAAGCATTGCCAATCAGTGAAACAGGCACGCACTGAAAACACCAACATTCTGTAACCAAAATAATGATACACCAATGTGTGATGAAACATGGTGCAGTAGTAAATAGTAGGAATGGTAATGATAATTGCCTGGTAGAAAACATCCACATTTTGGTTTTCTTCTCTTCTAGTTCTTTCACTAATGCTTAGTACAGTTCTGTAGTAAACAGTAGTTTATGTAGTTCCTCAATGTAGAAGGGTTGTTGTGTTACTTTGTAAGTGAATTATGATGGTGTTTATTAAATTATAGATGAGTCGTATTTATTACACATCAGCTTCACTTATGTACCTATATTCAGGACATGTTTTGCGAACCATCGTTCTCATCATCGGCTCTTATGTAACTAAAGCTTGATCCAGTGGTGTGGGTAGTTCTGGAGTTGCTGCTGCCATCTGTTGATTTTGTGATGAATTTAAATGTGGGGTTGTCTTCTGGTGGGATTTCGAAGTTCAAAAAATCCCTAGCATCCTAATAGACAAACTTTTGATTCAACTTAAGAAATGGCTAACTTCTATTAACCTAGATTCCAACACAATAGAAGAATAGAAGAATATTTGGCAATGACTGAAATATGTATACACCAAAATTATGTTGTTTTCGATGGAAAGTATTATAAACAAATTTCAGGACTGGCTATTGGAAGCCTACTATCACCATTTTTGGCCAATTTATACATGAGCTTTTTCGAAACACATATAACTAAAGCCTTCCCTCATATTTTTAAAACATGGTACAGATATGTAGATGACATCTTTGCAATAGTGCACTACCAACAAATAGATGATGCTTTGAAACTACTCAACCTTCAAGAACCCAGCATACAATTCACAGTAGAAACTGAAGAGGACTCTACTCTACCTTTTTTGGACCTTGAAATCACAAAAAACAATGAAAAACTGGAATTTGGTATTCATAGAAAAGCAACACACACAGATAATTACATAAAAGCAAATAGTTTCAACCCAATTCCGCACAATCATGCCACCATCAACAGTCTCACACACAGATAAGTAAATGTACCCCTCAGCCAGCAAGAATATCAAAAAGATACTCAACTCTTAAAAACTGCAATTAAAAATGGATATGGAAAAAGCCTTGTAGATAAAAAAAAAAAAATAAAACCACACAAACTTCAAAAAATATTAAAACAGATCACAGCTCTTTCACCAATGAAACAAGAAATTAGATTTGCTAAATTTACTTACCACCCCTGGGCCACAAAAAAGTTCCAAAACATGTTCAAGAAACACAATACATTGGCACAAAAAACAATTACAACATTAAAAAACCTACTTAACAGTAATAATACTGATAAGATAAAACCAGAAGAAAAGTCAGGCATTTACAAGATTAAGTGTAAAGACTGTCAAAAAATTTACATAGGGAGGACAAAAAGAAACATAGGCACTAGAAAGAAAGAATATTTTAAGCACTTAAGATACAAAACTATTCATAAGTCCGCAATAGCAGCTCATTTCTGGTCTGAAAATCATGAAATAGAAATTGGAACAAAATTACTAAAATACGTACAAAAACATAGTGAACTCGTCATATACATAGAAAAACATAAAAACCAACTAATAAACTTTGAAATCCCACCAGAAGATAACCCCACATTTAAATTCATCACAAAATCAACAGATGGCAGCAGGAACTCCAGAACTACCCATACCACTGGATCAAGCTTCAGTCGCATAAGAGCTGACGATGCGAACGATGGTTCGCGAAACATGTCCTCAATATAGGTACATAAGTGAAGCTGATGTGTAATAAATATGACTGATCTATAATTTAATAATTATTTCACTTCACTGTGGTGTTCCAATACAGTTAAATTTCGATATGATGGTGTTTGTTCAAAAGGCAGAGTACGTTTTGCATATACAAGCTTTCACTCTTTCTATCAAGGCTAGATTGGCTGCTGTTCTACAGGGTAACCCAAATACTGCCTATGACAAAATTCAAACGACAAGTTCAAAGAATTCCTCAAAATTAAGCTATTATCATTTGATATTTTCCCTGAGAGAAATAAATTTTTCACGGGTAATGAAGCTCAACCTTCATTTACTTCAGGTGTAAGGATGGTGTAAATAAAAATCATTTGTTCATACTAGGTACATTGCTCATTTAATGACTCAAATATTAAAGCATACTACAGAACATATTGTAAAGTATATGAAATAGTAGTTAGTGAAGTAAACAGAAGGAATTCAAAATAAAGCATATGTGGGTAATGAAATTATAATTGGATGCAACCATTATTGTTGTGTTGTAAGTGTTGATACGTTTCAGATTAAAAGGCTTGCTAATTCTGCTGGGCATAGCTTAGTACTTATCTCATCGCAACCAAGATTTTGCTTTTTAATGAGGTAGTAATATTTTCTATCTTGCTGGAGTTTAAGCCTATTTCAAATTTACAATTAATTTTGGGATATACCTTTTACGTCAGACACCAGAAGTAATGTATTGTTATTCTAAATGTCACTTAGATCCATTCAGTGTATAATGACAGTGTAGCCAACTTATGAATTAAAGCCATACAATGGTTTATTAAACTATGTAATGTGAAAGGAGAAGGGTTTTGGATTAGGTGAATTAAGTAGCAAATGAAATGAAAGTGGCATGAATCAGAAACTTAACCTAACCTCCCATGAATGAGAAACTTGAGCTTAAAACTAATCAAACCTAACATAACTTAAGCTTGTATAAAAATTAAACAAACCTATTCTAAGTTTGTATACAAAAAAACTTGACTAACCAACCTAATTTAAGTTTCTTTTGGTGTAACCAGAATGCAAAAGTGCACTTACATTCCCTTATTAGCACCATTTCACTTTCTTTTTTTAGCATCAACACATTTTACTTTTTAACAGAATATAGCTTTTCTTCCAGACTGAAACACAAAACAAACTTTATAAACTTAAGCTCACTCTTGTAGCATAATTGTCATTTGTAGTGGGGTGTCCCTTCCTGAATTTCAGTTTATCTCTCCACCTTTCTTCCATCTAGGCTGGAACCACATTTTCACAATCATGATACATATTGTGACAAAATTCACTTTATTTGTCACTAAAATTAGCCCAATTCTAACTTACATTCACTTAAGTTAATTAGGAGTCGATTAATAACACAAAACAACACTCACTTTTAAATTTTCCCGGAACCGGTTTCTGAGGTCTTCCCTCTATCTTCAGCCGGACATCGCTGAAGATAGAGGGAAGACCTCAGAAACCGGTTCCGGGAAAATTTAAAAGTGAGTGTTGTTTTGTGTTATTAATCGACTCCTAATTAACTTAATTTATACAACAACACTGTTTTCAACACTTCCATAAAAGGATTTACATTCACTTTCTCCTTTACACAATTTTGCAGCATTAACCATCTCTGTTATGTTCCTGTATGTCTCTGTTGCATGCTAATAATTTCTTCAGCATATACACCTCTTTTACACTGCCTTGCTTGTTGACTCCGACACAACTTTAATGTTTGCTCATGAACTGCTCCACTACATTGTTCATACTGTCTGCCAGTTCATCACTACAGAGCTGGAACATACTGGACCCCTGCAAACAGTCTCACAAATCTGACTTCATGACTTCTCTCCTCTGTGCTGAATTGTTAGCTCAGACAGTCTTACAACTCTGACTTCATGACTTCTCTGCTCTGCGCTGAACTGTCAGCTCAGACCCCTGTAAACAGTCTTACAACTCTGACTTCATAACTTCTCTGTTCTGCGCTGAACTGTCAGCTCAGACCCCTGTAAACAGTCTCACAACTCTGACTTCATAACTTCTCTGTTCTGTGCTGAATTGTTAGCTCAGACAGTCTTACAACTCTGACTTCATAACTTCTCTGCTCTGCGCTGAACTGTCAGCTCAGACCCCTGTAAACAGTCTTACAACTCTGACTTCATAACTTCTCTGTTCTGTGCTGAACTGTCAGCTCAGACCCCTGTAAACAGTCTCACAACTCTGACTTCATAACTTCTCTGTTCTGTGCTGAACTGTCAGCTCAGACCCCTGTAAACAGTCTTACAACTCTGACTTCATAACTTCTCTGTTCTGCGCTGAACTGTCAGCTCAGACCCCTGTAAACAGTCTCGCAACTCTGACTTCATGACTTCTCTGCTCTGCGCTGAACTGTCAGCTCAGACCCCTGCAGACAGTCTTAGAGCTCTGTCCTCTCTGCTCTGCACTGAACTGTCAGCTCAACTGATTTATAGTAAGCTGAGGCTTTCATGGCCAGTGTCTTAAAACTAAATGTTAAGTTCCAGGCTTATGGGCCATGGTCTAGAAGTTCTTGAAATCTTCAAGAACTTCTAGACCACTGCCCATTACCCTGGAACTTAACATTTATCTTCAACTTTTTAGGTTTCACATCTCCTTTGATATCCTGCCACCAAGCACAGGAGGTGTTTCTGGAAGTAGAATGCTCTTGAGTTCCATTATTTAAATGCTTGTGTACTGCAACAAAGTGCTTTGCTTCCAGCTTCATTACATCAGCTAGTGGCTGTCATTGACAGTTGCCTTTTTTTATATATTTTTTATTTTGTTTCTCACACCAGCAAACTACAAAGGTGGCACAATTGTTTGACTCACACTTAATTTCTCCTATGTTGTCGCTGTGACAATATACTTACTTCATGAATAATGCCATCCTCTTAATAAATCTAATAGATTTTCATTCTCTACACCTACATATTGTCTTATTACACTGAAAATGCAGCTTATAGAAATTCTGTATGACAGTTTGACAGCTCTACTAAGTAAAATACAACATAAAGTTCTAGGAGGCTTTGCCTGCTGTGTCAATATAATTTTGCCTGTAAGAGGGTAATAACATTATTTAATTATATGCTGAGTTGAGTTAATTTATTCTAAGTTGATTCGTTCATCTAGTGACTGTTCATTTAGTGGAGTGGTTAGCAAGGGGCATAAGTTTGCCTTATTTGAGTTATTTGTGTTATTTCAACACAACCTCTACATTGTTATCCCATCTATCATGGAAGCTGATGAAGATATATATAAACTCGAGGGTATCTATCAGGGCAATCCACACAGAGTGAAGACTGCTCCCCCCCTTTGACGACCAGGGAGTTACCGAACTGCTGTCCCAAAAGGGTGCCAGGTGCCTCCGTGGGGCTTTCCATAGGGCAAGACCTAGAGACTAACAAGTCCCCCATCTGGTCCAAAAACACCAGACGGGATGGAAGTGGATACGCCACTTACGTGCGCCAACCCCAAAGATGAAGGCTACCGATCAACCTCAGTAGGGCCGCCTGGTGATCTAGCACACCTTCTACTAGCTATGCAGGCTAGTACGCAGGAATATTAATGGCTTCCCTCAACCCCGTCCGGTGCGTACTCGATCTCCCACAGGTATCGGGAACCACTGCTTCCTCGAGTCCAACCCAATCCGAACAATTTCCAATCAGAGAGGGGCTCGAATGTTCGGCCCGAAGTTCCTCTAATAACGTCAGAGGTACCATGAGTGCTAGGCATCCGCAGCGCTCGCATCACAGCAGCTGAAGGAGAAGGATCCCCTCCCCTATGGAGAGCTGATGAAGATAGCATTAATGCATCAAAATGGAAAAGGACAGGAACATCGTAAACAACATCACAATTTGTAACACTTAATCCATTTGCACCTCTGGCAGAACTAGAACAAGATGAAGAAGAAAAAATTAAAGTTATAGTCGCGCTGCTCAAACCGTTACCATGTCTTTGTCCTTGTTAATAGAAACCTCTCAGATAACAAACTGATTATTCTTGTAAGTGAGAGGGGAACTGCTGTGCTTCCTGGACCTGTGCTAAGCACCAATGAATGCATCACTTCAGCCAATGGAATTCGCAGGAATCACAAATGACAGGTGTTCACTCCACATGGAGTAATCAGTGCATTATCTGAGAGGTATCATTACCAAAGATAAATCCATGGTAACTGTTCGAGTAGTGTGACTATAAACAACTATTTTCAATGGAAAAACTAATGAGACCACTTCCGATGTATGTAAATAATATCACTATAACATTCACTCAAAAAAGAAAGTATTGGACCTTTTAAAAACATTTTCATTAATACTCAAAAGTCAAAATTTGCTTTGATTTAATAGAAGGTTACAAGAAAGCAATTAGGTACCTACTTTGACAAAAATGAAGCCCAGTGTTTACACTTATCAAATAAAAAATGAGCGCAGTTTTAGAGTAGTTATAAACAGACTGTACCCATCCCTGTACCCTGTACCCATCCCTGTATCCATCCTGTGATGTTAAAATGGTTATAGGAGAAATAACCTCTCTAGGATATGAACCAATCCAAATGATCCTTGTGTACTATACTGTCACAGAATTACCGTTACTATTATTCTTTGTTGATTTGAAACCTAATTCTAACAATAAAAATGTCCACAATGTAACAATTTTGTTCTATGCTGTTGTAAAAGTTGAATCACCTAACTTAAAATATAGTATTATACACTGTAGCAATTACCAGGAGTTTGGACACAGCAAAAATTATTGCCACGAACAACCTCGATATGTAAAATGTGATGGACTTCATATAACATCTGTATGTACCAAGGCCCCACAAATATCACCCATTTGTGGAATTGCAAAGGGCAGCACACTGCAAATTACAGAGGGTGCCCAGTATACCTGAAACTGCAAAGTATTTCTAAATCAATCTTGAATCTGCAGAATAAACAAGTGTGGAGCTAAAACTTGCCTCCTCCTACTATCATTAGCAGTAATGTAAGTGTTGTCACATTCACAAGCAACCTCCCTATAAAGCATGCAGTAGTGTTCCCACAAAATCATATGCTGAAGTAACACAGAAACAAGTGAATGACAATAATGTAAACTTACTAATAAGTAAAATAGATGCACTGTTGTGTCTTCTACAACCGTTAATTCAAACACTGCACAGATAATTTCTGTGTTATTAAACCATTAAGTGTTCTAACGGCAGAAAAATTTGCATGTGCACTTAAAATTGTAAAGGAATTATTAATAAATACCATAGGTTGTTTCATTTTCTTAACACACATGAAATAGACATACTATTAGGTTTGATTTATGAGTCACTATGTTTACACTCAATCTTCACTTACTTGTTGTATAATTGAAACGTTTTCAAGATCATTCGATCTCATCCTCAGCTGTTTGGTGACTAAATGAACCTCCCTCTTCTTCCACTACTACGGAGCTCCGATCACTCTGCCATCTGGTGTTAGGGGCACTAAGTTTTAATACTTCATTTAATGCCGGGATTTCAAAATTTATAACTTTATCACTGTTTTTTTTATGAATATTTTTTCCCAAATATCCAATTCTATGGTTATACTTAAAGATTTTAACAGTTTAATGTTGTGGCCAATGTTGTGGTTTTCTGTCCAAAAAATCTTTAAGTACACCCATAGAATTGGATATTTGGGAAAAAATATTCATAAACAAAAACAGTGATAAAGTTATAAATTTTGAAATCCCGGCATTAAATGAAGTATTAAAACTTAGTGCCCCTAACACCAGATGGCAGAGTGATTGGAGCTCCGTAGTAGTGGAAGAAGAGGAATGTTCATTTAGTCACCAAACAGATGAGGATGAGATCGAATGATCTTGAAAACGTTTCAATTATACAACAAGTAAGTGAAGATTGAGTGTAAACATAGTGACTCATAAATCAAACTTAAATATGAAGAATACTTCACTGTTAATAATGCTTCTGCTTTTAATATTTATACTATTAGGTACTGAAACAAAATTAGCACCTGAAATACCCTTCAACATACAAGGTTACAAAACATATAGAGGTGATCATCCAAGCCATAAAAGGAAAGGAGGTTCAGCAATATTTATTAAAGCATGCTTATCACACAGTGAAGTGCCACATATAAATAAATTTGAATATTAAATCACCCGTATTCAGCTGAACATAAATAATAAACAAGTAGAAATTGCATCATTTTATTCAGCCCCAGCAAATAAAATTACCAACATATACTTTTGGGGAATTGAGCATGAAGTAGAGCACAGTTTTTAATTGGAGGTGATTTTACTAAAACATCCAAGATGGGGTTCTAATACTACAAATCCTATAGGATTCTTTGTACTTCATAGTACTATTTATCAACTAAATTTGGAAGCTATATTTCCCATTGAACCTACTTTCTATCCCTTTACATGGAGGCACGCCTGATGTTTTATACATCTACATAGAAAAGCATACATTTAATGTGTTCCAAACCTTCAGTACTGTATGAGATAAGCTCTGATCACTATCCTGTTATTACTACTCAGAGTCTAAACCTCCTTTAATAATAAAATATCCTTTTAACTGTAACATTTATACCTCAACTCTGGAACATTTAACTGAATTACATATATCTCTTAAAAGAACTAGAGACAATGTTGCTGTCACACAGATTACAAGAAATATTTAATAAATGCAAATATAGCAAGTAAATACCCACAGGGCACTAAAGGCAAGATGAGAGATTCAATTTCCCTACTGTCGGATATCTACATAGCTTAAAAAAGCAATATAGAAGACTATGGAAACAAAGTGACCTGATCGTAAAACTACGTAGGCTTACTAGAAAATTAAAAAAAGTCCTTACAACAAGAATACTACAGTGGGTTGGAGAATCAGTTGCAAATGCTTAACACTCAAGATGGATCCTTATGGAGAAAAACAAAATATTTAACTAAACAATATTCACCTATTCCACACTGAAACTTAATAAATGGTATTCCTCTCCTGAAGAAAAGGCTCAGCTTTTCTCAGAACAGCCCAGTCAACGGTTTCAACCCAACTCTAGCCTAGATCCGGAATTTCACAGCAAAGTAGAAGATAGTATCTCTGAGCCTCTGCAACTGTCACCTTTCAGGTCTTTCTTCACACCTGCGCAGGTAAGAATGCAATAAAAAGATCTCTCAAGAGGAAGTCTCCTGGCTATGATTTAATAGTGCAACCTTTACTAGAATTACTAAAATTAGGCAAGTGTGTCAACCTTGTATATACTTTTCTCCACTTACAAGTTTTTTGATGAAGACTAGTTTCTGGGAACCTCTTCCCTATCGTCAGTTCTGTGGTTGACTGATGATGCATCCGGTGTCTGCATCTGGCTTGGTGTCGTGCTGCCATCTAATGTCCTGGTAAGTTTGATGATGTCATCTACCGCGAGAATTTCAAAATTCATCAAGAGGTCCTGTTTCTTCGTAATAAATATGTTTTCCCAAATCTGTAGTTCCAGAGGTTTCTTTGCCTGTTTGATCAGTTCTATTTCTTGTTTTATGTTGTAGTAGTAGTAGTAGTAGTGGGGCTTAGGGGCGCACAACAGCTGAGGTCATTAGCGCCCGGTTTTATGTTGTGATTCTCAGACCAAAAGTGATGTGCTACGGCCGACTTGTCCATTTGTTTGAATTTAATATTTCTGAAGTGTTCTTTCATTCTTGTTCCTAGATTCCTTTTGGTCTTACCAATGTATATCTTGTCACAATCCTGGCAACTCATTTGGGAAATGCCTGATAATTGAGTTTTCGGTGTGCTATTTTTTAGAGGGTGGTTTAGTAAGTTGCGGATGTTGTGTTTGTTCTGAGGAGCTAATTTTATGTTGAAGCTCTTTTAAATA
Organism: Mantis religiosa; assembly: GCA_030765055.1. Taxonomy (NCBI): domain Eukaryota; kingdom Metazoa; phylum Arthropoda; class Insecta; order Mantodea; family Mantidae; genus Mantis; species Mantis religiosa. The sequence goes on along the minus strand of CM060952.1, from coordinate 49,588,442 downwards.
TCTTTTCAAATTTTTTGAAGTATTTTGGATGAAATGTAAATTTGCCATATCTGGTGTTTGGGTTTGGTATTTGGTTTAATCAAAGCGCCCACAGGGTTTAATGCATCTTGTACCATTACCTTTTGAATTCTGTTCTCTTAGGCATATTTGGCTCTCACCAAGGCGGCCCGGGTTCGATCCCAGGCGACTGTAAAGTGAGATTTGTGGTGGACAACGCGGCGCTGGGGCGGGTTTTTTCCGGGACCTCCGGTTTCCCTCGCCATCTCATTCCACCGGTGCTCCATATTCATCTCATGTACCATCAGTGTCACCGCCTGCGGTGCCATATGTAGTAAAAGCGGGCGTTAAACACTACACATTTCATTTTTTCTTAGGCATATTAATTTTACCTCTACCTAATTATTTACTATACTTTTAAAGGCATTTTCCTTCTATTACTTAGTGGTTCCTATCTTCATATTACACAGTCCTCCCAATTGTTCTCTTCTGATCTTTTGCTGCTGAGAATATTCCGAGCGGGATGGCTCAGGCTGTTATCATCTGTGGTCCGCATTTGGAAACCCAGGTTCAATTTCCATGGCCAACCTACCTGACCCATTGGGTTTTTTTTTGGGGGGGGGGGGGGGGTCCCAGATTGCCAGGCAAATGCTGGGTAGATTTCTTGTACATCCGCCGAATTTCCTGTCCCTCCAATTCATCTCCATTATAATTTAATATTATCTTACATCTGTTAGTCTCTTTCAGGCTCAAAGTATCAGCAGGTGTCTCGGCGGTGCATGGCAGGATAATATGCTCTGAGTAAACCAATTCCTTCTCAAGTGAGGTGGTTGCCGGTCTCCGAACCCAGGTCTCGAGGTGGGACAGCTTCCGAACTACAGTAGGGTGGGATGTCCTTTGTTCTGGGCTGCTAGGGAAAGTTTCCATCTGAGTGAAATCTAGGGACCCTGTCCTCTGCACTATCGTGGCTCCTTAGGATGGCTGCCTTGTGTCTCCTCTCGCCTCATCCTTCCTCCCTGGGGATGCCCCACTTGGGGGCATAGGTACAATAAACCAAGTGTGAATTCTGTGCCAAGCTCCCCTCCAAACTTACCCAGTTATCCTTGTTGCTATTAAATCTATAAAGGCTTCTCTTTTCCTAAGTGATAGCATATAAAAGTTAGTTTTGGTTACCTTTCTGGTTGCATTCATCTTATTTGTAGCAATGCAGCCACATTATAAGCTGCTTGGTGTTTCTTCTACATCCATATTTTATATTGTCTTGTCATGTCTTATTTTTTGTAATTTTTTATATTAAGTTGCACCTCACATAGTTTATGTCTACAACAGTTTTTAATTTATTGTTGAACAGTAATCCTTCTCTCCATCTTTCTGTATTATTTCCAATATACATAGTAGATTTAATCTGTTTCTTAACTTCATTAATCGATAATGCACTATTCACTGCCATAATTACCATTGTTGATCCACACTATTTTCCAGCCATTTAGTAGTAGATTCTAAAGTATTTAAATTGATACACTATATTTCTGAACTAGGAATGATCATACATCCTGGTCTTATGGCTCACCTTCCAGTGTTTATATTCAGCCTTTTTTTAAATGTGTTTTAAGGCTATTCTTTTTTGTATATCAGTCAGCTAATAATGTATCAATTTTTGCAGTATTTTTCAGTTATTATTTCACAGTATAAGATATCTCAATGGCCACCTTTTCTTATCTTTCATAGTTGAGAGCAAAAAGAAGTTTGACATCATATTTGCTCCATCACTACTATGGGCTATGGAACAAAATTCATATGTTCAGATCGTTCATCTGCTCTGACCACTCGTAACGTAATGTTATATGTCACTGACACATTTAGTGTTAGCTAAGCTGATAGCTGAACATTACTGATCTTCAGAAAAACTCAAAGCAAGCTTCTTCAACTAATGCAATAGTAACATCAGAAGATGACTGACATTCCAATGACACTACAGCTACAGCTGTTATCAACTTTTACTTGAACCACCATCACTTTTAAGACAATTGAACACAGTTGCTCTCTGCCATAGGTGCAAGAAAATGAAGAAGGCAACCATTTGAGGCAGCAAATGAATGCTTGCCATTAAACTAGTGCCTTTTTGTTACAGATGACAGGACTAAGTTTCAGTTTGCATGGATGCTGGTCTCTGTGAACCTGAGATGCCCACCCGGATGACAGGAACTTAACAGCCTCAGCAGAGTTGTGTCCCATAGCATCATATATTTGCCTTTACCAATGTACTGCTGAACCAGTTGTTGAACAAGCACAAGTTGTTCATTTGGCACTTAGTCATCGCTGACACCGATCTGCTTATTTTTGAGGTAGACTTTCTCATTTTTACCACCCACTGATCTGTGTATTGCTGCCATCATTGTCTTCCTTGTGTACACGCACATGCACACCTACAAACATAAGTCCTTCACCATGATGCAATGATTAGCATGTCTGTCATAGACCTTGGTTGTATTTTTGTTTAAGCAAGTTCTTTTAACATTACTCAGAAAAGCTAAACAGTATTTGGACAAAAGATGAATTATTCACATTGTGTATCATTTGAATCACTGAAAAGACGTTAACAGTTGAGGAATGGTAAAAGACATGCATATCATCTCAGTTGCATAGTTCATATCAGCTAGTCTTATTTTGATAACTATAGAACAATATTAGGTTGTTAGGGACTGTGTAGCTTGATTGTTAAAATTCTACAGGTAATCATACAAATATATCCTCCAGTACCATGAATATCGGTACCTAGAGAAGGGATGCCCTAACGGTTACCAGCCATATGCTAATGAAAACCTGATAGCAATAACAGCATAGTATTAGTTAAGACCATTAACTGTAAAGCAGATGACTGTACGTTGAAGAACATCTTACAGTGAAATGTTTTATGGGAGTAAGTAATTGCAGAAGACATGAAGCAGCTCAGTCTAAAATAACAGCACCATGCTTTGACTACTCGAATTGACTAGCAGCGCCTATATGCAGTGCCTACATTAGCAAATTAATTTTTGAAGTGCAGTTATAAAATGAAAATCAGAAAATTAATGTCCATAATTATCGCAAGTATTTCTAGGTCAGGGAGAATTTCCATTTTTCCCCTCAATTGTCTGTTGTCCTAAATACCAAATAAATTTAGGCAAAATAAAATATATATGTGCTGGCACATGTGCTGGCATCCTATTTCTCATAAATTTTCTAGTTTTACATACATCTCATGAAAACATGTTGGCATAATGCATTTGACTTTGCACTAATCATATACCACTTATGTCCTACCACCCAAACAGCCATTTATTTACTAAGTAATGTAACATAACCCATGGTATAAGAGCCCATAAGTGGGCCAGTACCCGCTGATTGGACTGCCGACCGCATGCCCACATACACAAGGCAGATCATCCATCCAATATGGGGAAGAGATGTGGTCAGCATCTTGGCACCCTCAGCCAGAAAGTTGGCCTTCTTGACCAGAGTTCACTATCTAACATAGCTCCTCAGTTTCCTCACAATGCTGAGTGGCTACTGATCTCATACTTGGGAATTAAAATCCACATCCCCTTGAGGTGGGATCAGTCCCATGGCAGGGAACCAAAGCACAATGCTCTAGTCCAGTGTTTCTCAAAGTGTGATCCGCAGACCCCCAGGGGTCCGCAAAGGGTCCCTTAAGTCAAATTTTAATGTTGAATTAAAACTATGGAAAAAGTAGAATTGTATTTACTGAGTCACTTATCTGCCCAGTGCCGAATTTTGTTTTACCTAACATTTTATTGTACAGCTATGTCGTAACGATGTAACACAGCTGAGAGGTACAATCAACGTAACAGTTGGGAGCATGTAGTACAACGTTATAATAGTAGCGACGCAACCATACTGAGCATGAGTGGTTAGCTGCTGTGCGGGTGAAGCAGGTGAAGTCAGCCAAGCCTGCGCGCAGAGGTCTGAGTCAGCACTATCACTGGCACCAGCTACACGTATGCACGCACAACAGACCAGTCGTTCTCGCTGCATTAAAGCCAGTGATGATAATATAATATAAAGTATTAACCGGGCTTGTGGGCCGTGGTCTACTGGGCTCCTTCATCTTCCCAAAGTTTCGTCTGTGACTGCGGCAGACATCTTCAGTGGCAGTGCGATCGAAGTGTCCTGGCAGAAGTCTCAACTGCAACTGTGCGTTTTACTCTTTGGGTTGCAGTATATGTACCGGGAGCTGGTCGGAGAGCTGCCTGTGATTGGATCTGAGAGTGGGCGGTGCTTAGTCCTGCTGACGTCTGATTGGAGCAGGTAGAATCCTTGGTTTTAGCTTTTGTTAACGCTGTTGTCCATATCTTGTTTAGTTTTAGGCCTTTTTCTTTACGATTCATGTTATTTTCATGTTTGTATATTTCAATGGCTTCACGGTATAGACAGGACTGATAGTGTGTAGTTGAAGCCAATACTTCCGTGTTATCAAACTGAATGATGTGTTACCCTTTTTCATGAATTGCATGCTCTGCTATTGCGGACTTCTTTGTCTGGCCCATTTTGGAAGTCGATATGCCACATACACACGTCAACCCATTCGGGAATACTACAGAAAAACTTGGTAGGGCCTCTTGAGTTCTAGCACACCATGCTACTAGCTCTGCAGGCTGGTACCCAGGACTTTTTAAGTGTCCCTCAACCCCGTTTGGACAGCCAGGCCAGTCAGATGTACCCAATACCCATGGGTGTAGAAGCTACTGCCCTGCTGAGTCCAACCCAATCCAAACAACTCCCATTCATGGAAGGGCTCTAATGTTTGACCTGATATACTTCTAGTAATGTCGAAAGTACTACAAGTGCTAGGGTTCTGCAGCACTCGCACCACAGAAGCTGAAGGGATCGGAAGTCCCTCCCCTCCTGCAAGAATGATTTCCCATACATAAAATTATGTAATTGATGTTATGAATAATACAGTCAAATTAATGTGTCTCTATAGCAGCAGGAGTTCACACTTGATGCACTGCAATCTAATGACTTTGAAGGCAAATTTAATGCTGTCCACCTCATGATGGAAGCTAATGCTTGAATGAATGTTATTTAATTACTAATTGAAGGGAAGGGAGAAAGTGTAGTCCTATTAGCAGCTCGGCCACATCAAGAAGGATGTGGTTTGCTTTGTTTTTCTGTATATACTTATATATTCTGGATTTCCACAAATCAGTGTTTGTTCAGGGTAGAGTGTGCTATGTTATCAAGTTAGCTCACCATCCACAATGATACCATCCTTGATGTTTAAGTGTCAGCATGCAGGAAATTATGGATAAAAGTTAACACTGTACACAATGAATCATTTGAGATTTACAAAAATTGTCACTTGCCGGCCCCTTCACTCATTCTGCTGATTTACATATGTTCCATTTCCATATTAATGCAGAGAAGATATCACAGAAGAGTATGGAATTATACTTAGCTATCTTTTCATGAAGTTATGTAGATAGCACTAATGGCCATGAACATTTGGTTTGGCAGACAAAGGAGTCAAATGACTAAATGTTTGAGTTACATAAAGAAGCCAGAGAGTGTCCGTTTTTCAATAGTACTCATATGAGACGAGGACATTGTAGTTTCTCCATAAAATGCTCATCTTGGTACCATTCGTCTGGAAGTCGTATAGCTAATGTAATATTTGCCAGTTTATTTCTTAAAATATTTGTGGAAATTACACAATTAATCAGTGGCTACCCATATCATATATCATTATATTCAAGATTATCTTTAGCTGGAAATTGTCATGATACTTATACAGTATTAAGCCTCTAGTTTTTTTTCAGAACTCTTGTTGCACTCTGGGTGTGGAAAAGTGTTCTTATTTAATGCTTTGATGAGTTAATATCATTGCTTAACAATACTGTTCAACTGTCAAGGTTTATGCAGCTTATTAACTGCACGTTACTTGGACAGATAAGTTTGCCTAGGGTATACAGAAAGTGATGGATAATATCATTTATTGAAATCTAAATGTTTGCCATTCATGATGGAAATTAATTGTTCTTTCATACCAGCTGTATGTAAGCTAAGGTTTGGTTCAAATCCCGGCTATGATATTGAACTTTTAAGTTTGCCATTCCATTTGAAAAGAACAAAAGGCTCGAAAAAACTCATGGGATAAATTCACTTCTTCATTCTAATCTTCTTAGAAGTAGCCAGCTAATTGATCAGAGCTGTAGAAAACTTTGTATCCTTATCAGTAAATTCATTGTTGTAGTCTTTTAAGTAATATTAACAATAGCACATTGTCAAATAATCATTTTGTTGATGCCAAAGAAAGCAGAAGAACCGTGCATGAGAAGGGATTTGATACATAGTGCTCACAAAGGCAAGAAATGTGATGTTCAAGAAATACATCCTTAACATATCATGGATCAAGCAAGTTTAGAGAACTACAAAAGTAAATGGGAAGAGGTATTAGAAATGATTGTCTATATATCTCTGGAAGAGCTCATGCCATGAGAGTTTGAAATCAGTGGTCTCATCTAGAGCTTTTGGTTATATGGGGTTAAGTCATTTAAAAATGCAATAGCAATACATCTAGAGAAGGAGACCTGCATCAACCTTCACAATCCTGGAAGTGGCCTGGTGATAGCAGCCATATCACCGGGATAGCTGTGCGCAGTGCTTATAACACAGCCAGGGTGAAATTAAAATTACTGATCAGTTCTAAATATTAAACTGGACTGATAATGGACAACGGAACTCAGAGTAAACAAACACTTAAAAGAATAGAAGCTGCAAAATATGTACGATTTGTGGTAGGATATATGCACATTAATGGACAAAAACCAATGCAAAGATATTCGTAATGAACTGGAAATATTAACACATGTTGGAGGAATTTAGTGACAGTAAGATGCAAATTAATTGATAAAATTATTTGCATTTTGTTTTTCATACTATATTGCTTACTTTTCCATTTTTGAGGGACTAATTTTGGAAGCTGTTGCTTCCATTTTCAACCTTGAAGGCCCAACCCTCAAAAAATTAAAACGTAAGTATGAAAAACCAACTATAAATAGTTTTATCAATTGGAAATATTTAGTCTTACAGATAAAATAGAATAGAAAACAATGGTACAACCATATCTGTAAAATGGGCTCCCTGGAAAAGTTTGCACTGTCAACCGAGGAGTGAAAAAAGAGACCAGGGATACCCATGAAGAGATGGAACAGTAGCTGTAAAAATTGGAACCCAAAATAATCTGAAGGTTTAATCCCTGCAAGTAGAAGAAGAAGAAGAAAAATGTGAGACATCTAACATCAAGCCACTGAGGCAGAGGATCTAACTATTCATAAGTAAACCCACAGAATCCCCATTAATGGTAGTACATGGTTGATTAAAATGATGCTATTGATCCAGCAAAAAGAACAACAATGAACCCTGTGATCCTGAGTGAGTCCTGCACTGAGTAACCTGTTCATGTTGTCAGACCCACCCACCCACCAGTTCTGACCTTGTTACATCTCTGAGTTTAAGATCATCAGATGTATGATTGGTTCCAGGCCAATTATTTATACTTCATTTGTGGCATTTTGTCATAACCTTTAGGATCCATGTGACCAGCATTATTAGATACTCAGTGCCAATTCTACAACATCATTTATTAGATAGACATATCATACATTTTACTTCATTTATTTTCTTTTCTTTAACCTGCATAGATCTAACACTGCTGCGTGTTATTGTTGTGCTGCTTGGCTTTCTTGTTAATGTAAAGAAGTAATGTTTACAAGGTGTTATATTATGTTATCTTATTAATTTGTTTTTAGAATTTATGGCTATAAAAACATCTGTGGTGCTCTGCATGTCAGAAGTAGTGCAAGAATTTGTATGCTATGATTTTATTCATAAAAGTTGTTTTATTATGTAGATTTAGTGAAATGAGGAATGAACACTTCTTTTATTTGTGATGCAGTTTTACTTCATACAACCCTGAACGATGTTTTAGGTTTTTATGTATTATTTCCATTACTTATTTTGAAGGGCTTATCAGTGCTGTAAGTCATATAATGTTTAAAGTATATTGTATTTATATATTTATGTGTTTATTTCTCTGTAATATATTTACATTCTTACAATAGCAATTATTTGTACAATTTCCTTTGAGCTGCTATTTTATCTTTTAACTCACCATATATTTTAACTTCATGGTTATCTATATATTGTGACTTTGTGGGTTCGTATAATTAAAAGTCCAATTTGCAGAAATTCTAAATGTTCTTTATTTGCTTAGACATACACTCAAAGTAGCAGTATTACATCACATACACAATCTACCAAGGTCGATGACCACAACAGCATTCTGATTATACCTGTTTACAGCATCAGCTCTCGTTATAACACTTTACAGCTGTTTACTGCTTACGACTGCATCTCAGCGAGTCATCGCCCCCTTAAATATCTCATTGATAATTCAAGACTGTTCTGTAACAATCACTAGATGTTTCTGGAATAAACAAGACATCGAATGTTCTGTCACTAGACAAAATCTGAAACTTCCAGAAGCGTAACTTAATCTGTGCCGGCAAGTTCTTTATCCCAACTATCGTTATTTGCCGGCTCTTTGTGTACACAAACTCCGCTATCGTAGATAACGAGTTCGCGACAATATGGTGGATCTTAAATCAGGAAGCCTCTCACAGATATACAACATTATTTGATCTAGGCTTAAATGTCACTATTGACTGTAACTGTTGGCTTAAATGTGCCCATAATATCCAGATTTGCTATGAATTTGGACTGACATACAAAAACAAATATCCAGTGCCTCTAAAGTGTGTATGTGTTTACCCAAAAACTGACATTTATTTTGAAGGAGCATTAACATTCCTTACTGATAGTCACCATCAGTCATACAAAACCTTGGAGTGCACCTCCATGTGAGTGAAAAGGACACTTGACAGCTCTCTATTTACCAAGAAATTACAGAGTGGAAAACAATAATAGACACCATTAAACTAACTAGTGATTCATTGTTAGCAGTTATATTGCTCCACTTACTAAATTACTGCAGGACTTGTTTTGAGGATCCAGTGTCACTTTTCCAGTGAGCATTTGTTTCTTTAATCGTAAATTCTATGAACAAGAATCAAGTCTAGGTATGAATAACCCTCTCTTTCCAGTTTTGGTAAAATGTACATAAGTCACTTTGAGACTCACATCACTAGAGTAACTGCAAAACAGGAATGAACATAAGGCTGGGCTAATTACAGAGCTATTTTGTTTTTCCCATGTCACAGGCTATTTTTTCTGAGGGTGACTGTCCAAACCCCATGTTTGTAGAACATCTGGTTTTGGAGATAGGGAAAGATAAGATTCCTGACTAGAAAGAAAAGAATCAGTAATGGTTTGTGAAGAAAAACAGACATGAACTAATGCATTTTGTAATTTGCATTCATTAAAGTGGTGATCTTTTAAGAGTGCAACCATGCTTTACGACGTTAGTAAATATGTCCCTTAGGAAGCCAGTACAAGTGACCCTAGCAGGGACTGCAAGACAGTGCATAAGATTTTATATAGGCAGACTAGAAATATTATTTTTCATATATGTTTGTTTTTCAAACAACTGTCAAAAATGTTCAACATATCTCCTACAGTAAAGAATTAATGGCACAAGTTTGTCACGTGAGTGCTCATTCTCTGACAAACTTTCTTAAAGAAGGCAAGCAATTCATTAAATTAGGGTAAATTACCATATTTAGGTCTTCTGGAAAACATTGAGCAGTGTAAAAATGTGCTACCAGCTCACACAATATTCAAAAGTGTGTTTTACATAGAACAATTTATGATTTATATGACAAAAGGAATATCCAACTGCTAAACAGCTGACCAATTTAATGAAGAAAAAGCTAGAATATATAGATTCTGTATATTTTATGTACAACATTTTGAAATCTCTTAGGTTCAAATATAGGAGAACCAATGCTGGTCACAAATTTCTGCTTGAAAGAAGCAATATTGTTGTGTAAGACTAAAATTTCTGTACAAATGCACAATGTTAAAACTACCGATGATTACAGGCCCATCTTTTATTTGGATGAAGAATTATATTTGAACAGTTTGTGTTTTTTGGGTTTCATACTCTTCTTTATGTAGAATTTAAAGATATGTTTGTATTGCAACTGCAACACATCGAATGCAGTTCAGTTTAGCTGCTAGGCAGATTCGATGAGACAGAGCAGATATATCTTCCATTTCGGTAGCCCACACACAACTGGTAACACCAAGAAAGTATGATCATGGTATTGGCTAAACCTCTGTTCATTCTTGTTTTGTAACTATCTAAAGCATCCCTCATTTAGATGTGTAGATTATGTGTGTTCCTGAAATACAAGAAAAAGATGTAAATAATTAATTTAAACCTTTAAATTTGATTAACCACCATCAGATTCACTTTAAAAAGAAAGAAATAGATGGCTCGCTTTGTTTTATGCATGATTGAAGGAATTAATGGCTGCAACAGCTTCCGAATAATACTGCTATTAATCAAATCTATAATGTTATTGCTCATGTTTTCATTATAATTTTCTTTATAGTTATACCAATTTTAATTGTGGGTTTGGTAATTGATTAGTTCCTTTAATACTTGGAGCCCCAGATATAGTTTTCCCCAGAATAAACAGTATAAGATTTTGACTACTTCCTCCTTCAATCTTATAATTGGTATAACTATAAAGCAAATTATTATGAAAGTGTGAGGCATTAACAATAACATTATAATAGATAGAGTCAACATGAAAAATTCAATGCCATGGCCGGGACTTGAACCACGGATCTCCTGGTTTCCGTCCAGTCACTCTAACCCATTGAGCTACCATGGCCAACATGCCGTTCTAACATTAAATTCTCCATTTGACTCATATTTCCTCAGTAAGCCACAAGGGGCTCTCGCATCCAAGATAAACCGTTTGTGGCAACTTACTTGTGTAAGTACTTGAGTCCCAAGCTTTATCATTTATCTCTTATTATTTTAGTTAACTGATGGAACTTAATCATTTCTTCACACTAGCCGTATATAGGCTAAGGTTTTTGATAGATAGAGTCAGTTAACTAAAATAACATTGTAAACTTTTGTTTTTGTCTTTGAGTTGTACTGTTCACACAGACACATGATCCTTTTCTAAAAATATATATTTTTTTTAATTCAGAGAGTCTTCAAAACATGTAGTATACCTGGTGAAATGTTGGTATCAAATTTTTGGGTGGAATTCAGTTCCTACTCTACTTGTTATACAAAAGAAAACGTGATAATATGTGATAATATATAAATTCTAATCTCAATAATGAGGGTTTTTTGCTTGTTATTTTGCCCTGATCTGTATCATCCACTTCCTTCACCTTCACACCAGGCATTGGGCTGATCAGTACAAAAGTGAATCGAGAAGATATTGACACATTGCTTCGCTCACACTGTTTATTCACAGGACATGTTTCAAGAGCTCTTGCTCCTATCATCAGCTGATACTCGACTCAGTCGAGTCTACTTGAGTCGAGTATCAGCTGATGATAGGAGCAAGAGCTCTTGAAACATGTCCTGTGAATAAACAGTGTGAGTGAAGCAATGTGTCAATATGTTCTCGATTCACTTTTGTACTAATTTGTGCTTCACTGTCCCTACGCTTCTTCCAAGTTTATACTTTGATTGGGCTGATCACCTATCCTGGTTCTCTATCGGATCCAAAGCTTTGGTTTCTCAGGTCTGACCTTAAAAAAGGGAATTGAGAAGCAAGAATCCTCTAACAACATGATAGTGGTACAATTAGGGAAGCTAAAGAAGAAGAAGAAGAAGAAGAAGAAGAAGAAGAAGAAGAAGAAGAAGAAGAAGAAGAAGAAGAAGAAGAAGAAGAAGAAGAAGAAGAAGAAGAGGAAGAAGAAGAAATGGAAGTCAGTCACCTTGTGACAGGTTGGAACACATAACTTTGGGAACCAGAAGTTAGTGTGTTCACTACTACACCAAGGAGACCAATATTATTTTTAATAATAGTGTTTTGGTGTTATTCATATGTTAAGACCATCTTTATTTATTTTATTTTTTGTTTATTGAAAATAAATTGTTGACATTTTCTAGTCAATATTTAGTTCAACTTCTTCAAAATATAGGTTTTTAGCACCTATATGACAATACTGATAATGTCCACGCATGCTAAAGCCCAAATGACCTTGTTGTCGACGGGCCCTTAAACACCACACTCACTCACTCACGCCATAAAAGCACATTGCAGCTAGTATGGCATGGTATACATGCATACTTGTTAAAAGTGAAATACAAAAATAGAATTGTAACTAAAACTATCTTTTTTCTTCTCTCCTTGTCCTCCTCTTCTTGCCTTGTTTTCCCCAAATTATTTTATATTTAATTTTTGTTGTTTCAGAGCTCAAGGAAATGTGGATAATCAGTTTGGTAGGACTACTGCTGTGTATAAGTGGTGAAACACTACGAAAACTGGCCATGCTTACAGCCAAGTCAAATTTTAATCATATTGTACAAAATGTTCGAGAAGAAGGACATCAGCTGGTTACGCATGGTGTTTATAGATATTGCAGACATCCCAGTTATGTTGGCTGGTTTTATTGGTCAATAGGAACACAGGTATATTTAATGCTCATTACTGTTTTTATGTGACAGTTTTAAGTATTTTTGAAAACATTTTAATTTTGAGCTTTTAAAACATAGGGTAGTATTCATAAACATTTTAATATTGTATAACTAGTAACTTCCAGTTTATCAACAGAGATAACTATATACTTTTGAATATTAACTGCTATAGTAAGGGTTTAAATTGTCTCATACATAAAATATAGCTGAAAGGGGTTTGAATTTCCAAAATGACGAGTTGAGTTTGGATGTAGCTATCATATCAAATGCAAGAAATGAAAAGGAAATTATATATATTTATCAAAAGTGAAAATATAATTATTACATTGTATAGGCACTTAAAATAAAAGTATAAAGAGATATAATATGCAAATATTAATAACTGGATCACTATTAACAGTGAAGTATTGTAATGTTCCATGCAACTTACGCCATCTTATGTAGTGTTTCTGCCTGAAGGGGAAACATAAGGAGGTAGCTCAGAGGGTTAATTTCCTAAGGGAGGCTAAGGATGTGGTGAAGAGTTATTCTTAAGAATGACATGTAGTTCTGGTATAGATAGTGTTCTACATAAATAAGTTTACTAATCTACATGATAATCAGAAGAGTAAAGATTGGTCTGTAAAAGTTAGCTGTTGGCTTTAACTTGGCAGAGGTTGCCAGCGTTCTAGATTCCATCCTTGCAGATAGTTAAAATGGCCATTAAAGAGATGAGTTCGCAGGTTCATTTTAGCATATGTGACACTATTTCCGCTAAACCATTCTCTAAGGGGTTTAAATATTAAATATTAAACCTCTAACCAATAAAGGGGCTGATTAAAACCTTTGTCAGCACACATCAGCTAAGCTGAAAACATGTGTATGACAAGTAAGCATGATTCTCAAGGAATCACACATCTGTTAATGTAACAAGAGACGTAACATGAGCTTCTGGGAAATGGCTTGCATGTATCCTGATAGGAAGTCAATTATCTGGGCTTCACTCTATCTTCTGAAAATCTAAATTTTACAAATTTAAACCTGTCATAAACCTACAAATAATATTGTCACAGTATTTGTTGAAATACTGAATTAGTCACATTTATTTTCACTCACTTCCATTTTTGGACACAATTGAATTTGTGTTATTACAGCTGCAGTTATAGTTCATCTTTTATTTCTCCATCAAACAGGTTCTAGTAATTCACTAAGTTAAATTAAATATTAAGTTAAATATTAATATTGATAAAGTTCTTTTCATAACTTATTTTACATTCAGGGATATTTTAGGTTTCATTATTTTATTCATAGTTTTCGAGGCATTTCTCCTAAAAGACATTTCAATTGTGTTGTATAAAATAACAAATAACTCCAACAACTAATAATACTTAAGCCACATAATGCTGCATGCACACACACAAAATCTGCAACAGTTACAATGGGAACCCGAATTTCCTGTCCTTCCATTTCTTCTCCATGATCATTTCACATCATCTCTCATCTGGTGGTCTCTTTCAGGGTAGAAGTGTTGGCAGGTGTGTCAGCTGTGCATGGCGGGATGATATGCTCAGAGGAGAAATACTTCCTCCTCCGGTAGGTCAGTTGCCGGTCTTCGCTCCTCTGCTGGGACCATTTTGGGACCGCCAGCCAGGGACCTTTGGGGCTCGGATCGCCTGCCTGGGACCTTTGGGGCTCGGCTGCTGGGCTTGTTGCCATCCCGCAGTAGGGGAGCGTGTCTGTTTTCCTGGCCTGTCGGGGGAAGTCTCTATCCAAGTAAACTGTAGGGATAAAATTGAAAGAAGTGTAGAGACAGTGAAGCACAACTTTACACAAAAGTGAATCGAGAAGATATTGACACAATGCTTCACTCACACTGTTTTTTCACAGGACATGTTTCAAGAGCCTCTGTACTGTCGTGGCTCCTTGGGTTGGCCGCCCTCTGTCTCCTTCACCTCATCCTTCCTCCGGGGGTGCCCCAATTGGGGGCATGGGAACAGTGGTGATCTACGTACCGAATCCCCTCCGTAATGAAATCCTAATCATACAATGGGAGGCTTTTGATATTTTAGCATATAGCCCTGACTTGAGTGACTGTCACATGTCACCAAACATTAGAAAAAAGTTTGGATTGCATTGGTTCATAATGAATGAGGAATTGAAGTAGAGTATTACAAGGTGGTTAATCACAGGCAGACAGTTTATATATGTAGGGAATTTGTAATCCCTTGACTCAGCCAAAAAGTGTCTGAATGCAAATGGAAATGTTGGATACTTTTTGCTTCTGTGTAATAAAAAGTACCAAAAGAGTTGACTAAGTTAATATGAAGCTAGGACAGATCAGCATGAAATTTAAGAATATAACCCTTAATGTTTGACTTTTATGATAAAATTATTTTCTACTGTGTTAGAAAGTAAGTTATATAACTGCAAGAAAAGAGCATACACAAGTTCACAAAACATTCCTTTCTTGGAAGTGTTGAAAACAGTGTTGTTATAATAAATTAAATTTAAAGGGAGTCGATTAATGACACTAAACAACACTTACTTTTAAGTTTTTCCAGAACATGTTTCACAGACTTTGCCTCCATCCTCAACTGGCCATCGACTGGTTCTTGTTGGTGTAGTTGACGATATTTTGTCATAGGTCTCCTCTGGTGGCAGTTCAAGGAACTTGCTGAACAAATCTTTCTGGGGAAAAAAACCACAACATAAATCCAGAACCAAAACTACTAAAACATACATCAGGAAAACAAGAACTATCCACATGGGAACAAATCTTCATTTCAAAAAATAGGAACAAAGTATTCAATTTCGACATCCCCCAGAAAGATTTGTTCAGCAAGTTCCTTGAACCGCCAACAGAGGAGACCTATGACAAAATATCGTCAACTACATCAATGAGAACCAGTCGATGGCCGGTTGAGGATGGAGGCAAAGTCTGTGAAACATGTTCCTGAAAAATTTAAGAGTAAGTGTTGTTTAGTGTCGTTAATCGACTCCCTTTAAATTTAATTCACAAAACATGTTGTTTATCCGTGATGTGCAAAATGTATTGTTTTGCAGTGTAGTGTATTTCTAACCAAAGTATTTTCTTGTTGCAGTTGGTCCTGGTGAATCCTGTGTGCATAGTAGCATATATATTGGCGAGCTGGAGATTTTTTAAAGATCGCGTATATGTAGAAGAATTAACACTGTTGAATTTCTTTGGAGATGATTACTACCAGTATCAGAAAAGAGTTGGAACAGGCCTTCCATTTATTCAAGGCTACAAACTAGAGCTGTGAAAATAATAGTCTTCCTGATATAGTATTGTTAACATATAAAATTAACTGAGAGCATATTTTGAATGTTATAGGTTATTATCTTGAGATAGTTATTTTTTTCACTCTATATTTAAAATATGTTCTCTTCTGAAAGCAATTAACCATGATCCTGTAGCAATGTGCTAAGGAAGCACAACGAACTCTGTACTAATATCTCATAGTTCATATGGTAATAACTCTATAATTTATAATTCCTTATTTTGTTGTAACTAAAAGTAACACAGATTAGTGTTAAATATAAATAAATTAATGTCATATATATTTCAGTCCATAAATTAATATGCTTAGTTTATTAAGGACTATGAGTGCATTCTCATCTCAAGCACATTGTTTGCATATGTTGATATTACTTTTTAACTAATTGTTACTAGATCATGTTTATTTAAACACATTAATACTAGTCATACTGGCCAACAGGCCATTTCCATATTGTATCACTAAATAGTGCACAATGCTCCTTTTCTCTTAAATACCTCAGCCCTAGATCCACTATGCATAGTGTTGGGAGTATATTGTATAATAAATTGAGTAGACTTTCTCTTCCATTATGGAATTTAGGGCTGTTTACAATGATGATACTTTGTTTAAGGATTTAAACAGTATTTAGATACACATGTTTTAAACATTGTATAATTTTCAAAGTGGTAAAAATCTGTGCATAGAAGGAGAATTTATATTCCTAAATGGTGATGTTACCTGTTCCTATATTTTGGGTGCACTTTTCTCAGAAATAATATAAAATATTTAAGATTTTGGAGCATTTGTTTATATCTTAGGGATATAGTGTGCTAAGAATTTATAACATTGTTTAATGATGCTATATTTAAAACTATAGTTATAAAGGATTAGTTAAAAGTCCTATATTATTTCAATAACTTTTAAAGCATGTGGCTGATTAACATGAAATCGATGTGATCAAGGAGACCAAACATTAACCTTTTTTTGTTTTTCTTTGCTACTTTTGATTTAAATTGTGTACCCTATATTTTTTTACATATTCAGGTGATACTGTTCAATAGCTTTTCAACAGGTGCCCAAAAGAGAAAAACAAAACAAGAATAAAAATAAAAAAGTTGTAGTTTGCCTAAATTCTCTCTTAACCCTTTGTTAGTCGTGTGTGTATCTGTGAGATACATGGCCTAAGTTTGTTTCATTATTATGGCAATAAATAGAGGTAAGGGCTTGCCGAGCCAGGACATCTTCCATCCTACCTTTGTTATGGTTTCCTGTAACTTTCAACCATTTCTTGCTAATGCCAAGTTTGCAAATGAGGCAAAAGTCATCACATGTGTTCTGTTGTATCTGTCAGATACATCGTGCCAACTCGCATTACACATTGTCACCGTTATCGAATCCAGCCAAGTCATTGCTAGAGAATGCTGATATACATGTTTGCGTTGCTGCAAGGTAAATGAGAGTGCTTTTCTTTATTACTGTGAATCTTAGGTTTGAAAATGAGTCAAGTATATGATTTGGAAAATCCTAAGGATTTGGAGGAGGTACATTGCCTTATTTTCGACGATGATGCGCTGTCGATTGAGGATAATTTTGTAGAAACTGATTTCGAATATGAAGACATAACTGAAACAAGATCTGTTGACACCAATACAGATCATAATATTGATGAAGAGGAAAGTAATGAAGTGCTAGAAAATGATGAAAATTACTACTTTTGTGAGTACAAAAGACACAAGATGATAACGATGAAGATGATGATGATAATAATAATCATACTTCTACTACTACTAATAATAATAATAATAAAACTGCCTCGAGTCGTGGGGAATGCCAATATTATGAAAACTGAATTCGACTGCTGGAAACTTTTCGTCAGTGATGATATTCTGCATCTAATTGTGCAGCACACCAAGAGATGCATAGCTGATTTCAAAGTGAAATATGAACGTGAAAGTGGTTGCAGATACACAGATATAAAAGAAATGAAAGCCTTTATTGCGTTATTATACCTTGCTGGTGTGTTCTGCGGAGGACGGCAAAATATTCACAACTTCTGGACAACAGATGACCTTGGTGTCAATATTTTCAGTAGGACTATGTCCGAGAAATGCTTCCAATTCATAATAAGGTGCATTTGTTGTAAAACAATTGAAAATAGGTACTAAAACACAATTAACTTCATATGTATCCAGCAGATACATTGCGACTAACGGCGTCACAACAGTTGACGTGCTCAACGAAAGGTTAAAGCTGGAGTCCTCAGCTGCTGGATAGTGACAGTTGATCATATAAAGCATTTAAGAAATTACTTAACCAAGATGTACGAATGTCTCTCATGATTTCCATTATTTATGTTCCAAATCTTCAAAGTTGTTGGGTCAGATATTCTGTACTTTACGTTCTGCAGAAATTCTTTCTAAGTCTAACATTAGACATGTTGAAACAGTCGCTGACCTTGACAGTTGCAGAGCCATTTGCTGCCAATCTCTATGCCAATCCTCCAGACATATATCTGGAAGGTGGTATTAAAACGTATCCGCTATAAGTGCTATTGTTAGAAGCAAGGTACCTTTATTGTTTATTGTGAAAATGTATATCCTGTCTAGTTGCTACCATTTAGTAAATAAGCTTCATATGCAGCTTATAAATATAGCTCCTAAATGACCAAAGTTTATTAAGAACGCGCAAGTTGTAAGTGTGAAGCTGCCTTACAGCCTCTAGAAAACCTGATCAAAAATACAAGCTATTTTCATGTAGGAGAGGGAAGAACAGTTCTTAAGGTCCATGGCAAAGGATACTTGGCTCACGAACTCTTAAGATACCACCTGCCCAAGTACTCCCATTATGCTCACACATTTTTGTATGAGCAAACCATTAACTCTGTTAAGACACAAACATAACTCCCAAAACAATAACGGAATCAGGAAGCATGCATCAGTGATCACTAAATACAAAAATAGCAGCAAAATAGGAGTGCTGGCCATGTCGTTCAGATTGACAAATACGAAATTGGAAGAAGGAAATATCATTTAGAAGGATACTGGATCCTCAGGTTGATTGGCATGGTTGCCAATGGCGTACAGATGACAGTACGCTTCAGTATCTGAAATATGGTTCCAACTTCTTTTCTTGTAAGTTCACCAACACAGTGTACATCAGCAGCTGGAGTGGCTGTAACAGCTTAATGGCTTTTGGTTTTGCAGACGACATAATGTAAATCATAGCCTGCATTTCATGGACTCAATAGCAAATGTGCACACAAGCAACATTGAGTTGCACTGGTAACTCTCCAGCATTCTTATCAAGGGGTGACATCAAATGGGATAAATGAATGGACATTTGGCAAAGAGTTGTAGTGCCAAGATTAGAAAAACAGGAAAGCTGATCCATTTCAAAACCTGACCAGGGACATCTGTGTGATTTACTCTGTGGTTCAGTTGAAAAGTGTAGATATGTAAATAAAATCTTTGCTTATTTTAGACAATAGATTAGGTATGCTTCTGATCAGTAACTTTTGTCAGTTTATTTATTGACTGTAGTGTGTTGATTTTAATATTGACAAGAATAACAAACAAAAGAGGAAAGAGGATACCTCTCTGCTACCAACATCAGTGCATAAGCAGGAAGTATATTTGGACTTGACTTTTGTTTATTTTCAATAATTTGATGTATTTTTGGCAGTTTAGAAAATATTGAAATTTATTTTCTCATTAATATAATTCTGAGTCAAACTAGTACTCCATGCTCCATACTCAGTAAGAAAATGATTTTCTTATGTTTGGATCATATTTCTGACTTCTGCAATATTGCAAGTGATGTTAGTGAGAGATAAAGAGGAGCTGTTGGTTCTTTTTGCAGTATTAGAAAGGAAATTTGGGATTATCAATGGTAAGAGATCTTAGTGTGAGTCTGGTAATGTGTATTCTTCTTCTGGCTGCTAGCTGTTGTATCTTGTCATCTCCGTTCATTCCCTTCAATCAAGTGAACTGGAGGCTGAGGAGATAGGCAGGCATTTAAGATGCCTATCTGAGGTCGTTCCAGCTGTGAAAGGAATTTACAAGTATAATAATGTGCTAGCATACTTTTCTTTCCTTTTAATCCTGAAGCAAGTAACCTGCAAAATTTGACTTCTTAATTACCCCTTCTTACACATAGGATTATAAATTTCTAAGTTTTTTTAATTATCTTTATTACGCTGCCGCCTATTCACATTATTAAATTCAGTTTTTCACTCTCTTACGCCTTCCTAGTGATTCCTGAATGTGTAATTCAATTATTAAAATTAATTTGTTTTTCGCTTGCATTGATCTTTGAAAATTTCTAAGATTCAGGTTGTATAGTGGCCAACAAGCATTTCCATCTTCCATGGCGCAAATACAGTAAATTTCTCTCCGTCTGATTTTCTTCCATTCTGCCTGCAACAGTTTCTATTACATTCAACTCTTAAACATTTTGTCCATTTTTCACATATATATTTTGTTTCCTTATTTTACTTTTCTTCAATTTGTTTATTTTTATTGTTTGTATTTGTTTATTGAATATGCTTACATGTTGAAAAAAATTATTTGTAGTTATTAAATTATAGATGAGTCGTATTTGTAATAAATACGACTCATCTATAATTTAATAATTATTTCGCTTCACTGTGGTGTTCCATACAGTTAAAATTTTGATTTATTTGTAGTTTTTTTTTTAATACTTCATCACTTACATTTTATATTTTTGAGAGATTAGTTTCAGAAGCCATCACCTCCATTATCAACCTCTTTCCAACTCTGTTCTTCTTCCAAAACTAGTCCCTCAAAAATATAAAATGTAAGTAACTAAGTATTAAAAAACACCACTACAAATAGTTCTTTTCAATAAATTTTAACATCACTGTTACTAAATTCCTCCAATCACGTATAAATACTTATATGTATTATATATGCATAATTGCCTATAGTGTTTATGGTTTATCATTAGGATCACAGAGTTATTATTTGGTTGCAGACATCCATTTCAGTATGTCTCATTGATTCCAAATGCTATGACAAAAGGAGATCCAAAGGCAACAAATTTGAGGATCTTGCTATTGACTCTATGTGACCTGTCCTAGCAGTTCTCCATTAGGGAAAAACAGAGTCTGAGAGATGCAAACAATCTGTCCAAAGTGAGCTGAAGCTCCATCTAGTTTAAAAATATATAATTTTGGATAGCTGATGGTTGAGTGGTGTGAAAACAAGTTTATAATGGATGATAATACTTAATTTTGAAGCAACTCCAAGTAACTAGTAGCATTTAGTTTTCTTCTGTAAAGAAAGAACCATAATATGTTTATCAACAATATCAGCTCAAGCATTCAGTTTTTGTGGATACTGCATGTGGATCTCCTCCTTCTGCTGTGAATTTATGTCTGACCAGCTTTGGTGTTAAATAGACATTCTTTCATGGACAAAGGACAGTCAAAACACAACAAAATAAATGCTTTACTCCGTTAAACCTACACCTTTTTTATTTACTTATTTATTTATTTAGCAGTAATATTTGTTTGGAATTATCTAATGTGGATACTTGTTGAAAAGCTATTGAAGAGTGCTATCCAAATCTATAAAACAAATGTAGAAGTTCCATTTAAAATAAGAAAGTTGCCATCATTTCCAGTTAGACTGGAAGTAGCAACAAATCATTAATATAATTTTTTAATTCTCTTACATGACTATCTTTATATACCGAATTTCATATTAATCAGTCAGTCATGTTAATCAAGTGTTCATGACTTTTAATTAATCCTGTAAAAAGCAAAAGTGCACCACTGTTAATGGACGATATGCTGTCAACTTTACTTTTCATTCACTTAACTATAACTACATTCTTTGGCAATAAACATTAAGAACTCAAGGGGAACAAACGTAGCTGTTAAAAGTCAGTTGCACAAATATAAGCAGCAGGACATAACGAAAGCTTACAAGAATTTCATAAATAATATTTTTAAAGAGAAGTAAAAATAAATTTTAAAAAAAATAGAAAAAAGGTAGATTAGATTCTCTCAGATTTCAGCCAGGTGAAGATTTGGATAGAAACCCACTTTTTCAAACTGCACATTGTCTTTGCCTTCACAATGATGTGGCCAGTAGATGAATACAACAAACATATTCAAGTATTGCCACATAGCCAAATATTCACCTGGCTTGAAGGCCAAAAGTACCTTAAGTCATCAAGTCCAAGAAAACTTCAGCTCATATTTCAAATCTATAAGGATTATACATAAACACACGTGCATATGTATATATACAGTGAAACCTCATTAATATGTTTCTGCAAGAGAAGAGAATATAAACTGCATTAAATTACAAAATACACTATTGAAAATTCAATTTACAACTAATAAGAATTACAGAATCAGTTTATGCTTACTGAATTTGTTTTGAGAATTATACTTGGCAGTACTTTAAAAAAATTCTATCACCATGCCATCTCAAACTGGCAGGATATAGGCAAAATACAGGATTGATTTTAATCAATGACCTGTTCCTCATGACTTCGGCAACAAACAGCTATTAAAGCTCTGTATAGAGTATGACTTTTGTACTGCACTTAGCCGTTTTATAGTCCTACAGTTTCATTATTGCAAATTGTCACCTCTTCAATTAGTAGACACAAAGAATTAATCTCTTAAAACACATACGTAGGGAAGAGTCGGTTATGTTCAGTCAGTTGGGAAGTTTTTCAAATATGTATTTACAAGCCAGTATTTAGATAAAGAAATTTATTGGATATATTCTAACAGGATTACAGAAAAATATTGCAATGAAGAGAATACCTGAATATATTTTAAAACAGTAGAAATTAAAATGTTAATTTTAGCAATTTTCAGCATGTTTTAATTTTGGAGGGTAGTACTGCCTACTAATCAAAATTTGAATTTTTGCTCTATTTTTATGTTTTACAAGGCAAGGATGAATGTCACAACTGTTTACATTTATCACACGTGTAATTAACTGCTCCAGTTTCCAAATTGGTGCAGTTTTCATGTGTCCAACCCTTGCATTGTTCACACTGGATCCAGTCTTCATCAAAACTTTCACCACACAAAATGCAAAAGTTTTCGCCGTTTTCATATTGTTTATCCACTAAAATTTGTGATGTAGATGGTGCGTTGAAGCTCAGCTTCTTTGAAGTTTTTCGACCTTTTCTTTCCTCTGACGCAACCTTCGGTTTTTTCTTCTCCTCGAGGATTTCCTTGTACGGAGACTCGGTGAGAATTTCACTTCTCTCTGACTTTCTTTTTGTTGTAGCCAGTCTCCTTTTACTAGCATCAGGGATCGGAGAAAGTTCCTTCAAAACTTTTGAAATTGTTGGAGTCCAATTTATTTCTAAGCTGGCTGTTGAATGGTCACTTGGTTTTTCAGCAGAAATGGTGCTATTAGTCTCAACTTCAACAGTGAAAGCAGTTTCTAACTCTGACATTTGAGACAGCATGAATCAATTTCTGAGAAGACCCCTGGGTTCAGTGGATGAATTCCTGTGCACAAAAATCCTTTCTTGGCAATTTCCAATCGACATAACTTGCTATAGGCATTGCCGACAATATGTGCAACGTCATACTCAGTTATTTTCAGTCTTGGGTTTTGTCTCATCCATGAAGAACAAGCTTCAGCATATGCTGACTTGAATGGTTTCCATGAAAGATCTATCTAGTGGTTGCAGTTTGTGTGTTGTGTGAGGTGGGATGGACAACATGTGGATGTGATTGGAACGTGCATGAACTACACAAAGGACATTATATAATCTTTTTGCTCAACTTATGGTAAGGACTCAGCCTGCTTTTATCTTAAGTGGTGCACCATTTGTGAGAAAGAGTAATATGTTGTCATATTTTATACCATTTGGCCTTTCTTATTCCTAGTTTCATTGCATAACTTCACAACTTATATTATTTACTGCAGATAGTTCTTCACTTACCACTAAATAATGACTGCTCACTTTTTTCAATAGATTGATAACATTTATTTTTCTGAAACTTGTATCTTCTATTTCATAATGTTTACTCAAAGTCTTTCATTTTTATATGCTGTCCTAATTTTTAGCAAAGTTTCATCATAGCACTTAGAAATATAGTTCATTCTTAATGTTCTTCAGGTGGCTAATTTACTCTTTTGAATGGCAAATTGGCTGTAAAAATGCTCTACATAAATCTAAATAATACTGGGAACACTTTGATCTTCTTACACTTAAAGAAGCCAATTCACCTATTAATAATGTATTGTCATGAGCTCACACAAGTCACAGAGTCACAGCAAAAATAAATGTTGTATGTCAATATATCTATAGTCCAAGGTTCAACCATCTCATTATCGAGACCTGCTACTTTTCCCTACATGTACTTTTAAACGTATGTCTGTTCTTAAAATGCTTGATCCATCCATTTAATGCCTCAAAGTTTACTGTTCTCATCTGGTTAACAAGGCAATTTGTTTTCTTATGAATTAAACTCCATCCACTGGAATACTTGCTGCACAGGCTTCATTAAACCATTTCCAGGTTTGGAAACTTTTCTTCATGCAGACGTCTCCTCTTTCCATTTCTGTTGTCCGTGTATACATTTTCTATTTTGATTTTTTTCAAGCAAGTTTTAAGTTGAAGCAGCAAGTTTTAACTTTTGTGCCAGTTTCACTCATTTAAGATGAGGATTTCAGTGTACTTCTTGAAATATTTTAAGGTTTTTCATAGTTAATGATTGGACAGACTTTTTCTTCTCCATTACTGGTGTACAATACAGTACTTTTTAATGACAAAAATTAATTTTCTTAGTTAAATCTTTCATATTTGAGAAGACGAAAAATTATATTAATATACTCTGATACGTAAGTTACAATAAATAAAATTATCTTTTCACAATTATAATACAATACAAAATTCCTTCACAGTACTAATCCCCTATGGTAAAAATAATGTAATCTTCTTCAGTAAAACATAAGTATATGCACTATGATCACCTAATATGTAATACTTTTCACCCTTTGCAGTGGATCAACTCGCATTCTTTTTGACCACCAAGTAGGAGAGAACACTATATTGTTAAGTGCCACGCATTGTTATAGTTGCAGCTTTCACTCCCTTTGTAGCTGAAAACAAGGTGTGTTGTCTTTGAGAAGGTCCACATTCCATTAAGGTTGGACAACAAATTCCTTCCGAGTTGGGAAAAATTTAATTGTACAGATTTCTGACATGACAAATGAGATATTTTTGCATTACTTTAAAACACTGAGAATCTGAATTTATATTATGATGTGATAAACAACAAAACATACTAATAAGAAGCATATTTGTATGGTTTCACTGTATTCATAATCCTATTCTGCTTACATATATGTGCTGAAAAATAATTGTTCATTTATAATCAAGCCTGTTCTACTCATACCTATGTACTGAAAAATAAATAAAAACCATTTTTCAATTTTGGTGTGTTAATTCAGAGCATAAACTCCTCTAATTCTCTCCCTATTATCTCCTTGGTTTTACGTTAATTCAACATTTGGAGTTTTCGCAAATCCCTTGGTTCACTATACCTATACCTTTTTTGTTTCAGCATATGCTTTATGAGCCAGAAAGCCATTTAAAACACACATGCCATATGTAAACTGTGTTTCAAAAACATGTGAACATAGAAGTGTGGTTCACAGTATATGGCAGGCAAGAAGAAGGAAGCCATTGAAGACATTTCCCTCTACATTTACAGTGTATGGTGCAATAGCAATTTGCCATTTTGTAATCAAACTTATTATCTCATGACATTGTGAAAATGTTATTGCCCATCACTTTTGGGATATTAAAGGCAACACTAAGACTTATTTAACAAATATACACAAAAATAAACTCACTAATAATTGAAAGTTTTTGTACATTAGGGTTAATCATATTAATTAATTGACGAAAATAAGCATTCTTAGTCTTGGAGATGTAAAATAAATAAAACTTGTAAAACGAAAGACAGCAATAGGTCCAATACCTTGTTCACAAACCACCAACATCAAAAACTACCCCTCATTATATGAAGCATGGAGTCCATAAGAATGTGGAAAAAGTCGTAAGTTTCTAGCAACCTTCTCCCATATATCTAGCACTCTCACTCACAATACATCTGCAATATGAATAAGTGGTTGAGAAAAAATAAAAGTGCATTTGCTATTGCAACAGGGTTCTAACCTGGAGCTTCATCTTTTATCCACCCTGCAGTCCTCTCATTAACTATCTATACCATTTCTGTTCTTTGCATTGCATCATCTGTATGTGTTGCCATCTACATTTGTTTTATAGGTATTGCATCTGTCAACAACCATCTTACTTCAGCTCTTAGATGCCTTGATT
Source organism: Mantis religiosa (assembly GCA_030765055.1). Lineage (NCBI taxonomy): Eukaryota > Metazoa > Arthropoda > Insecta > Mantodea > Mantidae > Mantis > Mantis religiosa. The sequence continues at coordinate 49,562,198 of CM060952.1, read as the reverse complement.
GTTATAGTAGATCACATTTTGAAGTCTTCAAAAAGTAGGTACAATATACTTCTGATTGTGTGGATTATTCGTCCATGAGAAGAAAGGATTTTCAAAGTTTCAGTGATGGAAAAATAACAATTGAACAGTAATGAAACTGGCAACAATAACTTTGAAGATGTCAATAAAGAAAACTTGAATGAGTGACTGAAGATTGACACATGTGAACCCAACACAAGATGCCGAAATAGTGACTGCTGCTTCACAACAAAACAAAGAAGAGGACAGTAAATATGAAATTGGGGATGAAGACAGTGACATGAGTCATTAAAATGTCATGCAATGTGTTGATACTCTTCTTGATTATGTGGATCATTTGGTACATTGATATTGCTGCAAAAAAAATTTGAAATGCTGTGCAAAAATATGTCAACTCCTGTCAGAAGCATACCAACAAGAAATAAACAGGCCTACACTACCTATGTTCAGAAGTTGAATATACTTTTGAACAAAGAATACATATTATTAATATAAGCGTTTAAACTAATTTCCTAACAAAGCCAAACATAAAAAATGGAACATTTTAATTAAAATTCCAGAAATTATTCCAGAAATCCCACGTAAAGCTGCAGTAGCAAATTTTAGATTACTTATGGAAGATGATTATTTGGCCAAACACTTACACAGAATAGGAATTTATACAAGTCCAAATTGTCCTCTGTGCAACAAAGAAGAGGAAATGACTGAAGAACATCTTTTAACCTGTGAAGCCCTACCTGCTGGATCCACTACACAGAAATATTGGAGAGCAAGAGAGCTAATAGCTTCATTGCCAAAGCCTAGCATTTGAAAACAACTAATTTCCTATTTACATATGTATGGTGTACCCCAAAAACATTACATTATGAGTTTATTGATCTGTGTTTATTATTATTATTATTATTATTATTATTATTATTATTATTATTATTATTATTATTATTATTATTATTATTATTATTATTATTATTATTATTATTATTTGTGCATCTTCCACCCTATATTATCCCAACGAGAGTATACTGTATCTGAAGTTTAGTTTCATTATTGTTAGCTTATGAACCTGTATCTGTACTATGACGGCCATGCCTAAGCTCTGTATTGTGAACTTAGAATCTTGCAGAGGCTTATTATTTTGGACAAGTGTACATTGGTCTACCTAAGGTATTGTCGCCCTGGCGGTAGACTCGCGAAGCCGAAGCCGAAGCCGGTGGAGATTCGGAAAACTTCGGAACCAATCGTTACCGGTAGCGACAGACAGTTGAATGTAGAGTTAGAGAAAATAAACAGTTTTGAGGTTCTAGCAATTTTGTAATGTTGAACAGTGTATTTCGAGGAGAATAAAGTGTAGTTTTTGTGTTTCGTAACCTCGTTTTATTATTTCACGAACCCACAGTCACATTTGGTGTCAGGAAGCGGGATAACTACATTACCGAACATTATGGCCATGGAATCGGCATTGGAAATGCTTTTGCAGAAGACGAACGAATTAACAGCGAAGTCGGAAGCGGCAAATAACAACTTGGCCGCGAAGATGAACGAGTTAACAACAAAAACAGGAGCGGCAAATAACAACCTGGCCGCAGAGTTGAAAGAAATAAAGACCGAATTGACCACAGAAATGAAGGCAGCGAACGACAGTCTGGCCACGGAAATGAAGGAGGCGAACGAGGTCCTCGCCGCCAAATTTGAGGAACAGTTGGCCGGCGTGAGGGATGACGTGACGGAGCTGGGCAAGCGGATGGGCCAAGTGGACGAGCGCGTCGAGGACCTGGCGAACCGCTTCAATGACCTAGAGGAAAAGGCCGACAATAACGCCAAGTCCCTGAACGCCATGGTTGAAGACGTCGAAGACCTCGCGAACCACGTAAACAACCTGGAGGGAAAGGCCGACAGCAGCGTCAAGTCCCTGAACGCCATGGTGGAGGACGTCGTCGGCAGGAGACTGAAGGATTTGAAGGCTGACGCACCGGGACGCGACACAACATCGGCGCGCGTCAAACCTCCGAAATATGACGGCGCGTCAACATTCGAGGTCTTCCGCCGCCAGTTCGACACAGTGGCCAAGCACAACAGATGGTCACCGGAGGAGGAGGCCACACAGTTAATAGCCAGCCTCCAGGGACGGACCGCGGAAATCCTAAACGCGGTGCAGACGACGGCGATGCCCAAGGACATCTGGAAGGCCCTGGAGATTCGCTTCGGGAACCACCGTTTAGCCGCAGCATACCGCAGCCAGCTAAAGGCAAGGTCGCAGCAGCCGGGGGAGACGCTGCAGGAGTTCGCCATAGCGATCGAGCAGCTGGCTGGTAAGGCCTTGGTTGACCTGCCACTGAAGTTCGTATCCCGGGAAGCCGCCTACAATTTTGTCGACGGGGTACGGGACACGGAGATTCGTCAGCGCCTACTGCTCGGCGATTATAAAACCATCCACGAGGCGCTGACAGCGGTATTAAGGATGGAGGCGGCCAAGGTAGCATCTATCCCGACGTCGAGGACGAGGAGTGTCCGCTATGCCGGAGACAGAAGACCAGCTGAGGGACGCCGGCGAACACCTAGTGGCCTGTGTTGGGGGTGTGGACAGCCCGGACACCTGTGGAGAGACTGCCCACACCAGGAAGAGCAGCCGGAAAACGAGTAAGGGCCGCCGTGGAGAGGGGCACGTCGGCGCCATTACCACCATCCCCTCGAGTGACAATCCGCGCCGTCAGCCGGCGGATGGATGACAACCTCATCGCGGACGGCTGGGTAAGAGGAAAGCCGTGCCGCGTGCTGGTGGACACCGGGGCGGCCGTGACCATCATCAGACCTGACGTGGCGAAGGGTTTGCCGACGAGGAAGCCGAGCCGACCATACGAGCTTGTGACGGCATCGGGCGACACCATGCCTGTGGAGAAGGAGGCCCTGCTGGAGCTGAACTTGGGACGAAGTGCCGTGCGTCTGTGGGTGTTCGTCGCGAAGGTGGCTGAGGAGGTGATTCTGGGACTGGATGCCCTCAGGAGCCACGAGGCTACGGTCGACGTCGGCAGGAAGGTCCTGAGGCTCAACGGGAAAGAGGTTATACTGCGTCAACTAGAAGAGCGCCTTGGAATTTGCAGGGTCGTCTTGAGCGAAGACGTGGTTGTCCCCGCGAGGAGCGAAGTGATAGTGACGGCGAGACCGGAAGGCCAAACAGCAGGTGGGGTTCAGAGGCTGCAGGAGTACGACTTCACCTCGGAACATCGCAGAGGGAAGAGTCACGGTAACACGGACGCTATGTCCCGAAGACCCTGTCTAGAAGAGTGCAGCCAATGCACAAGAGTGGAGGAGAAGGAGCGTGCCGCAGCAGTTCGAGTAGTCACGGCAGTGCCTGCGGATGGCTGGGATAGCGCAGGCCTGAGGAGGGAGCAGCTGGCGAACGCAGACTTGGGGCCACTCTTGAGGGATGTGGAGAACCTGATGGACCACCTCCACGACATGCACGAGATGGCTCGCCAGAACATCCAGAAGGCGAGCGACCGCATGAATACCCGATACGACAGGCAAGCCAACAGCCAAGGGTTCCAGCAAGGTGACCTGGTCTGGTTGTACCGCCCGACCCGGACCAAGGGACGCTGCCCGAAGCTTCAGAAGTCATGGCAAGGACCGTACCGTGTGGTGAAGAGGATTAACAACGTGGTCTACCGCATCCAGAAGGTGCCCCGAGGAAAGATGTTGGTGGTACACCTGGATCGCCTGGCCCGCTACGAAGGCGCTGTTCGGGACGACCAGCCTTGAGGAGGGAGCAGTGTCGCCCTGGAGGTAGACTCGCGAAGCCGAAGCCGGTGGAGATTCGGAAAACTTCGGAACCAATCGTTACCGGTAGCGACAGACAGTTGAATGTAGAGTTAGAGAAAATAAACAGTTTTGAGGTTCTAGCAATTTTGTAATGTTGAACAGTGTATTTCAAGGAGAATAAAGTGTAGTTTTTGTGTTTCGTAACCTCGTTTTATTATTTCACGTACCCACAAAGTCATAGTATATATTGATTCAAAGCACAGCTGGCAGTTTACATGAGTTGGTTAAATGTAAATTATTCAGTTACATTTGAAGTTATTTAACCGAAACAAAAAACCCATATATACTGACACCTACTAAAGTATTAATTGCTTTTCTTTTAAAAAAGTTTTCTCCTGCAAACTTAGGCAGTTATTTTGGGCATAATATGCAAAGAAGTTTGTTAGATGCTTCATTTTTGCTTGGACTGTACACTATGCAAGCTAGCAAGACAAAGTTAGCAACTGGGTTCTAAATAATCAGAACGGCATACCAAGAATTTCCTGGTGTGACATCACTGGGCGATATGAGTAAACCTGAGATACAAATTAAATCTCACAAACCTTTAACTTATCTTGCATGTAAATTAAAAGTGCTTTATCTGCGTAGTAAAGCAAATCTGCTGAAGATTTCCTGAATGTGTAGGGAATAGCGATAGTCAAATGTTTTAGAAATAATATACCTGGCCTTAAAATTTCATATTCTGTCCATTACACTGCAAGAAACAACTGAAAATGGAGAGAACTTTTAAAGAATGATTGAGTATTGAAAAATTTGAATAATTAATAATGGATATCTTGGAAATGGCTAAGATTACAAAACAGTATTTAAAATAAATTTAAAGTCTTAAGGCTCTACATTTTCTGTACACTACATTTTTGTCCAGCGCATAATGCTTACCAGTTATGCATATAAATCTTCTTCTGAATGAAAAGGGCTTTCCTAAGCTATTCCCTCAAAACTGAGAGCATGCACTTTATTTGCCAGTAAATCTATAACATTTGAGTGAGTGAGTGAGTGTGTGGTGTTTTAGGGCCCGTCGACTCTATAACATTTGATATTTTCATCAAAATCATTAGAGTTATTTTGAGAACACTGAAAAATCTTTCATATAGTTTACAATAGAGTGATTTTCTTGAAAATCTATGTGTCATATCTCAAAAAAGCACTGAACTTAAAGACTTAAGTTTGTATTTATCCAACAATTCATTTTTGAGTTATGCTGTTCACATACACATAACACATGTACCTTTTTCTAAAAATCTTTTTTTTTTTCTTTTTTTTCAGGGGACCTAAAAACATGTACATATCTCTGTGATATTTCTTTATCAAATATTGATTGGAATGCAATACCTACTCTGCCTAAAATGGAAAAAATAAATACTTGAAAGTTCAGGCCAATAATAAGGAATATCTCAGAAATAGTTAACTGCAAAAAAAAAAAAAAAAAAAAAAAAAAAAAAAAAAAATAAAAAAGACTGAATGAATGTATTTGAAATACCTGTGCTTTAATGAGATCCACATTTCTTATGTAATACAATTTTAGTTTTATCTCTTGTGGTTTACCAGTTAAGGAAAAGTCATTTAGAATGAAGAAGACCAGAAAATTTAGGATATGTGTTTCTTTTATAAGAATGTCTGAAACATAAGATGTTTCAATCAAAATTGTTAGTGATTTTGGATAAAAACAAAGTTTTTAATATTTTTTTTTTCTCATGAAACTATAATTCCAGGTGAGTAGATTTTCTTAAAGATATTCTTGTCACATCTTTGGAAGGTACAGAATTTAAACTGTACCAAGTTAGGTATTTATCAGGTATTTCGTGGTTTCCCAGGGTTTATAGGCAAATGCTAGGATGGTTCCTTTTTTGATACCACTTTCCTTCTGTCCTTATCTATAACCATGACAGACGATGGTGTTGTGGTGGACGGTAAAGTACATTTTGTAGAGGATGGCACCCGTTTCGGAGGTGAGCGCCCCTTTGGGAGACCTCCAGGGTCAGGAGCTTGGGCATCTGAGGCGTTCGAAGTGGCAAAGTTAGAGATCCCTTCCATGCTTGTGCATATTAACATCTGGATCTGTCACCCTTCCTACAATAGAAGCACCAAGCCTACATGCGGTCCCTCTTTTAGTAAAAGTTTGATGTACATGAAGTGGCAGCTCTCGAAATATGTGCAGAAAATTGGATGAGTTCATCTTCTACTGTTCAGGGAAGAAACGTCAGTTCTGATTGCAAGACGCATATGTTAACATATCAAGAGATTGATAACATAAACTTTTAAGTTCTTTAGGCTTGTCCCTGTGTTATAAAATTAAAGTAAATGAACATTTTATAATGTTAATTAGTGTTAATTTTGTATGGTGTGTTTGATCTGCACATTTAATTAATTTATTTTCATATTTTATTCATAAACATCTGAACATGTCATTAATGGTGAGCAAACTAAAAGCAAAGATGCTACATTCACATATTCGTGAAGTGGTAAGCAATGTATAGTTCCATGGCAAGGAATGCAGAATGTGGTGCAATCTACATTAAAAACGTTGGTAAATACATGTATCGGAAAGAAGCATTAGATGAATAACTAAGGAAATTAAGAATGTGCATTCCAGTTCTACTTCTTTTTCCACACTCCACAAGAAAAGGCTAAGAAGATCACCTCATCATCATTTCTAGCACTACAGCCCAGAGTGGGCCTCGGCTTCCCTCAGGATCCTCCTCCAGACATCCCTTCTTCTGGCTATCATCCACCATTTTTCATTTCCAGCCTTTTCACATCCTCCAATACTCCATCCATCGATCTCAAGTTTGGTCTCCCTTCTCTCCTTGCACCATACAGTTTACACTCCAATACTCTCCTAATTATGTCCTCTCCATCCAGTCTTTGGTCATGTCCTGCCCATCTTAACCTTGCTATTTTAATTGATTTTACAATATTGGGGTCTTTATATATTTTATATAATTCATCATTATATCTGATTCGCCATTCCCCTTTCTCCTTAATTGGGCCATAAATTCTTCTCAGTATCTTCCTTTAAAAAATGTTAAGTCTTTCCATATTCTCTTTTGTAGTGACCCATGTTTCACACCCATACATCAGCACCAGTTTTATTAATGCTTTATAAATTCTAATTTTTGTTTTATATGTTAAGAGTTTTGATTTAAAGTGTTTTATTAGATTAAAATATGCCCCATTGGCATTTCGTATTCTTTGGTTAATTTCCTCTTTCATGTCATTACTTTCATTCACAAGAGACCCTAGGTACGTGAATCTATTCACTCTTTCAAATTTATAGTTAAGAATATGGAAGAAGATCACTTTAGATAGTTTAAATAAGACAATAGTTCGCCAAACAATCCATGAATTATACAAACTAAAAAAAAAAAGGACATACTTTAAGGAAGGTGTATGGTAAGTTAAGATATCCAGAAAAGATGCAATGATAGACTGGCTTAGGCAAAAACTTCCAACATAACAGTTCCATGCCATTAACTTCTTTAATGTTCTCAATCCTGATATCTATAGCTTAATTATTGCTTTGAAACCCACAGGTACCACCTACAAAATAGTCCTCTCCACCAATACAATCATAATAGTTCATGTCTATCTCCTTATTTTGAACTGATCCCCCACTGAACTTATTTCGGCCACCACAAAAAACTGGGTGACTGGCAGAAATGCTACGACCAGAATGGAGGACATCATTCAGCTAGCTGATGACAACTTTGCCAGCATTCAGCACAGGTTTGGGAAGAATAATGCAGGTACGTGAAGTAAATTGAAGCAGAATGTATGCAGAAGAAGCGACACTTAAGATATCTAAAATACATCGTAGACTGCAATAGCACATAATACATGAAACCAGCCTCAAGGTAGATAAGGGTGCAAGCAGATCTCAGCTTGCAATGAGATACAAGAGCCAACATCCCCTCCCACCACCTCCACCACACTATTCCCTAAATCCTTCACTACACATCAGACTGCCACCCCCATGTGAATCAAAATGTATGCAGCTTCACTTCTTGCTTTTTATTACTTCTCTTTGCGCAGAGTAATGACAAACTGCAGACTTCTTAGCTTCAAGCTAAAAATAAGAAAAACGAGATTCTTATCAAATTTAGCAAAATTGGCGATATTAAACAAGAAGACCTAATTCAAGCATTCTGGACTGGAATCAAACGTAAACATCTCCATTTCATGGTATGGGCAAAAATCCCGTTCTCTTGTACAGCTGTCTCCTCCAACTCTTCCAGATCGCCAAACGTTATTAAAGATCAAACATCACAGACACACACACATGGAATTTTTTCTTTTGGTTAACATTTTTTTGTTCTTTAACGAACCTGTTGATTCTCTATGATTGCCTCTC